>JARBWK010000003.1:164720905-164965905 GCA_030556195.1 Anolis apletophallus | reverse complement strand
CAACATCTTTAAGACAGCTTTTCATTTTAGCATCAGCTCTGGTGGATACTCTTTAGATACCGTATATACTTGAGTATGAACCGACCTGAATATAAGCCAAGGCACCTAATTTTGACTCGAGTATAAATCAAGGGTGGGAAATGCAGAAGTTACTGGTTAATTTCAAAGTAAAAAAATAGATACCAAGAAAATTGCATTAATTGAAGCATCAGTAGTTTAAATGTTTTTTTAATATTTACATAAAACTGTAATTTAAGATAAGACTGTCAAACTCTGATTAAATCATTATTCTAACCTTCAATATAAATGTGCTTACGTATCCCTCCAATAATCGCCATAGTTTATTTTTAGTATACATTTTAGGTAAAATGCAGTTTGTATATGAATAGGGAAAAGTGGGAAAGACTTTCACTGAGGGAGGAAAAGAGGAAGGCACGCGCTGCGCCGAGAGAGGAGGAGAGGAAGGGACCTGGGTTGCTGTGCGGAGAGGTGAGGATCCTGGAAGGTGAGCCCTTCTTTCAGCCCCATGCCTTCCGCCAGGACCCTCACCCGAGTATGAGCAGGGCTTATTCAGCCTTAAAAGGGGACTTAAAAACATATATTCAAACAACAAAGAAAAATGTATCCTGAATCTGCTGTTTAGGTTCCTTTACTCCCTTTTAAGCAAATATTTCTGGATATTCCAAAACTTAGTAAATACAGATCATTTTTTTCAGTAATTACATACTAGCCAAAAATTAATTAAAACCAGACATAAAGCAAGACCCATGGGGTACAAACTCATAACTGTATTTAAGTCCGTTCTGTATTGCATTTCAATACAGATCTAGAACTAAATCTAGAAAGGCAACAGGAGTGATAATAATGTACAGATAACTTGAACAACTTATTTGTGAAGATTTTTAAAACTTCTTTTTAGCTCTAGAACTGGAACTTTCTTTCGCCAAGCTGCTAGAGACAAACCAACATGATCCAGCAGTTTATGAATGCCACACTGAGAGATAAAGAAGCTATTTGTGAGATAATTTATTAAGGAAACCTCAGCTGGCCCCAAAAAGAGTTTCTATCCCCTATCCCAAGTATTCAAGCCGGAGTTGGTAGTCTGGTTCTTGGCCCTTTGGAATCAATTGAATCAGACAAGGGAAATAAATGTTCAATTCACAAATTTAACTCAGTTTGTTAGGCGTGTCAATCCTCACTGACCCTTCTCTCCAGCCCTGTCATACTAAATCTCCTATTAACACTGATCAAAGTGTTGCTTTTGTGATCTCCATCTCAGATCCCTGCTTGCCATCTCAATGCAAGTCAAGAGCAAAGAGTGGTCCAGAAGTATGGACTCGATTTGACAATAACAATAACAACAACAACACTTTATTTGTATTCTGCCCTTCTCACTCTGAAGGGGACTCGGGGCAGATCACAGTCCACATACATGGCAAACATTCAATGCCACTTTGTATAGACCAGTGTTTCCCAACTTTTTTTGAGCCGCGGCACACTTTTTACATTTGCAAAATCCTGGGGCACACCACCAACCAAAATGACACAAAAATGACACTCTAACACAGTAATACATATAGTTAATATGTTTTAAAATGTATTTATACACTCAGTGTGAAACTTGGACCTGTTTCGATGAACTCAACATAGATATCTTGGCAGGAATGGCGGAAAGACACAAACTTCCCACACAGAACTCCCATAACCAAGAGAAAATACTATAAGAGTTTGGTGGGCATTGACCTTGAGTTTTGGAGTTGTAGTTCACCTATATCCAGAGAGCACTGTGGACTCAAACAATGTTGGATCAGGACCAAACTTGACATGAATACTCAATATGCCCAAATATGAACGCAGATGGAGTTCAGGGGAAATAGACCTTGACATTTGGGAGTTGTAGTTGCTGGGATTTATAGTTCCCCTATCATCAAAGAGCATTCTGAACCCCACCAATGATAGAACTGGGCCAAACCTCCCACACAGAACCCCCAGGAGGCAAGAGGAGGTCTCTACTTGGGGAAAGGGAGGCAGGCCTTCCCAATGCATGGAGAGGGAAAGACCAAGTAGACAACGGGTGGGGAGGGGGATGTTTGTAATTTTGTGCCTTTATCGAGGTAGGTTTCTTAGGGTTTTTATACTTCAACACACTACACTCCCCCCCGGGAGGTTCCAATTTCCCACGGCACACCTGATGATCGAGCACGGCACAATAGTGTGCCCCGGCACACTGGTTGGGAAACACTGGTATAGACAATACACAGAAAGACAGACAGACAGAACAGAAGGAGGTGTGTTGTTTTGAGTCAGTGTCCAGCTGTTTTGGTGCTGTATATGATTGGGCTCAAGTCCAGCCACAGGGGGTGCTGTTGCTCCATCCTCTATGATGAAGAGCCGTCAGGACTTCCTCCTTCCATTTGGTCACCCAGCATTTTCTGATCTTCTTTCTTTATGCCGTCGTAAAACACTTCCCCCACTTTTAGCGGTATCTAACTTCTCTAATTACAGCTAAAGCTGTTTTCAAACTGCTCAGGTAAACAGTGAGCAGGGCCGACAGTCGGGTGCTCAGGCCAACCAGGGGCTTTGAACTTACAACCTTTCAGTTGATAGATCTTATAGTTGCTGGTGATTTACCACTTGTGCTAAACCTCCATCCTTGCTTGTCTTGATATATGACTTCTGGTAGGAAGAAATAAGAAACTATCTCCTGTTGTTTTTCTTGATCTGCTACTAGCTATCACCGGCAGTTCTATATTGCTGGCATGTTTTAGTGGTTTGACTCCAGAGAACAAGGCTTGAATCACCACTCAGCCAGGCAAAATTCCTGGGGCAACCCTGGTCGGGCCATACTTTTTCATCCTCAAGGGACGACAAAGGCAAACCCCCTCTGAACAAATCTTGCCATGACAAAGTTGCCTTTAGTTATCTTGGTTGAAAAAGAATTAAGGGCACACAACAGTAAAAGCAGAAACAGTGTCAGGACAGGGAGAATCCTGAACCACTGCAGGACTCTGGAATATGATGGATGAAGGCCAAATGTACTTGAATGAACTTGAATGCTCCTGACAATACTGAACTGCTTTGAGTACTTGGCCCCTTATCCAAGAAAACGGTGTTCAATCTGGTTTTGCCAGTTTCATAAAAGTAATAATGTGCTTCTATTGTGATGATGTTGACAGATTTCTGCACAAGCTGAAGTTTCTGGGCTGTTTCAAGGACAGTCTCAAAACAACATTCATGTTGTCACAGCATAGTTAATGCTGGCAAGGTGATCATTATCCAAGGAAATCTCCAGCTTTCAAACCAGTAAAAATCAATGGGAGAGAAAGAAGTGGAGACTAAGAATGAGGTTGAATGAGACATATTAATATACTGAAGTTTACATTCAAACTAGTTTACTTTTTGTACAAATGACCTTTTAACTGTTCCAAGTCTTTTGCCTTCATTTGCCATTGACAGTAACATAGCAAAATGTAGTAGATAAGCATGGTAAAACCCCAGACCTCAAATTGGTAAAAACATCCTGATCTTTTTCATTTTAACTGACTAAAGCATCTGCTCTTTTAATCACACCTACGGTGCTTTAGCCTAATACCCTCTTCCATATTCATGTATTTCCTTCTTTCACCCTTCCTGTCCCTCTCCTCCTTTTTAATCTGGAGATTATGAAAGCAACTTGGAAGCAAGGCTCTGCACATCATAATCCTTTTTTTCAGAACAATATTGAAAAAAAGAAACGTGTCTTATATTTAATGATTCCTACAGATGTCAGAACACAAACATAATCTGGTTTCCTTTTACTCCATTAAAATCATTCCTAGCATAAAGTCAAAATAGAAAGATTCACAGCTTAGAAAAATGATTTTTCCCAAAATAGGTCAACCTCCATGCAAATACTAATAAAGTTTTTCAGCCAACCAGATTTGGCACTATCAGCTGCATTAGCAATGCCTTCAACATCCTCAGTGTTGTATGGATTTTGCAGACACCCCCCTGTGTAGATTAGGAACTATTTTGGCCTCAAATAAAAAAAATACATTGGCGAAAAGGTCAAAGTGGATATGCCAAGTATAAAGGAAGCGAAAAATCCTACTGCAGTTCATGACCTCCTCAAAGTTCAATCTAGAGAATATTTAACTCCTATCATTTCAAGCAGTCCATTCGTTCTCACCTTCTCTCTCTCTTATACACACAGTATGATCAAGCCAAGATCCAGAGCCATAAAATACACAGTAATCACCTCAATTTCCATTAGCAAAGCCACAGAGAAAGACCTGCTCATCAATAGCCCATTCACACTTGGAATTTTGAAGCACCAAGTTTTGTTGGATAACAAATTCTTGAAGCATGAATCTAATTTTAAAATTAAAATGTGTTATGAAGAATTTGCACAGCACTCTGCAGATAAAATCAGTCTGATCTGCTCCAACAAGAATGATGCAGTTGATACTGTTCCTAGCGGACGTACGTAACCTTGGTTCCTGTTTGCCTAGTGGCATTCTCATTTTGATTATGAGGACAGGATCTTTGGAGAGAGGAGAGCAACCATGTGTATGCTAACTTTTGCCCTTCCTCACTGATCAAACAGGTAGGAGAAGGACTGATAGGAAGGGATAGTCCATGCCTACTTAGAAGAAAGCAAAGTCTCAACATGCCTCAAGGAGGCAGTTGTGGGGCCATAATTGAAGGAGCCATCCCTGAATCCTTCTACAACACTAGTAACATCCCACTTCACCTCACCAAAGAAAAGTAAATCTCCACTTACTGGAGTCCAATGCTCTTTACTCCTTCTTTTGCCATCATTGAGTTAGCAAAGCCGCTTAGAAGAAGTGGGGGGGAGGCTCCCTCTTTAAGGCTGATTTAATGATGAATAATGAGTAAGGTTTTCTTTTTTGGGGCGCGGGGGAGGGTTGTGGGATTCTGGGGGAATTGGAATCTGCTCCATTCCCAAGGCAACTAAAGACACCCTGTCTTGCCATTATGTGGATTGAAGCTGGCATTTTTCATGCCCTTAGATTGACAGACTAAAACTTTTACATTTGGATTTTTAAAACAAGGGTTTAACTAAAGTGTTTTTAATAATTTTTTAATCTTTTTTAATTGAATTTTTTTTAAATTCAAGATTTGTACTCTTAATGCTGTGAATATTCTAATCCTATTTAATGTTAATTTTTGTATATTTTATTACATTTTTTAAAAAAACTGAGGGCTGCTTTGAATCCCAATTTGGGGAGGGTACAAATTATTAGAATTATTGTCATCATTATCAATACAGCTAGAGTATATATCGCCCTGTAATAGAGGAATTGAATGTATTTTATACTGTAATGGAGAAAATCAAATTGTTATAGAGGGACAGAGGGAAAAAAGAGTAGCTGACCAGTTTCTTTTCTTTTTCTTGGGGGCGCTGTGAAAAGGAGAAAATACCTTATCATAGCATAGCTACTGTATCTCCAGAATGTAAAGTCATATTATGTTCCACATTTCATGTGGACATCAGTCTTCCACACATACAGCAAGGAAGTTGAAGTGGAGAGTATAGGATCACCCAAAGAAAGTCTCCAAAGTGCTACTGTGCCCTTTTTAGGTACTAGGGGATAGGGAGAAAGGGAAAAGGCCACCTGTACTGTACCGATATTGCCAGGTGTCAGTATTCTCAGTCACATCTGTAACTAAGAATACTAAGACCTGACATTTTTGGCACCTCAGATCTTCTTGTGTCTATTGAGTGCTGTTTAACTA
This sequence comes from Anolis apletophallus, assembly GCA_030556195.1. Classification (NCBI taxonomy): domain Eukaryota; kingdom Metazoa; phylum Chordata; class Lepidosauria; order Squamata; family Anolidae; genus Anolis; species Anolis apletophallus. The sequence goes on along the minus strand of JARBWK010000003.1, from coordinate 164,960,166 downwards.
CAGTGTCTTGTTTCAAACATACAAGGATGTGCTTTTTAAATCATGGAGAACTAAAAAAGAATTCTCCTTTCCTGCAGTATTCTATTTACTGCCCATCCTTCCCAGTAAGGCTGTTTAAAAATTAATTGTAATTTTTTTCACTTTGCTTGCTGTTAGAAAGGATCCTGTGTTTCTTGGATTCGAGAGACAGAACTAGGACAATAAGATGACTCACACCCATTAGCAATTTGTGATGTTGCTGTGGAAGACAACTTCCACAGAACTCTGAGAGACAGGTCTATCAAAGTGGCTTCTTACATAATAGTTTAAATGCATTCCGCCTCATAAAGAGCTAAACAATTATATGGGTATATACAGTCCAACTCCTGACATAGCAAATACTTTAGGTCAGACCTGCACAACATGCAGCCCAGGGGCCAGATGCAACCCTCACGAGGAGGTGATGCAGCCTGCAGAGTCTCTGAACCTAAGCCATAGAGAGGGAGGTCACATGCCTTCTTGGTTCTTGCCCCAACCTTGTGGAATTCCTTACCTCCATACATTAGAGCTATACCTGATTTGCGGTCTTTCTCTCAAGCTCTCAAAACTTGGCTTTTCGTCAAAGCATTTAATTTGTGATTTATCGTTGATATGTTTTCTGTTTTATTGCTGTGTAAGTCGCTCAGAGCACTCCGGTGGAGAGCGACTCATCAAATAATAAATTGAAATGAAATGAAATGAAATGCAGTGCCACAGCAGAGTAGCAATCAGAATCTGCCATTCTCTCCTCAAGTGTTTAACCTCTACATGTTTCCTTTCTGTATGCATCAAAGTTACCAAACTAATCTGTGACAAAGCACGCGTCACTGATAGAACCAATCAGGATGCTGGAAGTGCTGGTCTCAGTTGGAAATGGCCAGTGCATTTCTTCTACAGCAGACCTATTTGCTTGTTGGCATAGCATTCTGGCATGAGCTTTGTGAATGAGGCATGATGGTCACATTATAAAACCCTAAAAGCATCCCAAATTAATTTAAAAATCAATTCAGCTATAGAAGTTTGTTCCTGAGACTTTATTTGTGTAACTAACTGAATCAATCTTTTTAACCACACAATCTATTTCTCCAGAACCGTCTTTTGCATAAAAGGAATAGTAACTGCATATGCAAATACAAAACAATGAAATAAAACAATGCTTTGGCGTTTAGAGTATTAGCTGGACTTTCTACTAAGTAAATTATTTGGTTAGATCAGCCAAACCCGCCATAAGCAAATATACACGGTTAAATACATTAAAAACATGAATAGAAAATGTCTTTAATTTATGCTGCACTCTGTCCCTTTTCTTGAACCTTGCAGCATTTTAACTGGTATAAACTGGGCAATTCTACCGCATTGGGCCGTGACAGAACCCGCAAGGAGATGTTCACCATCTGCAGGTCTTTGGAACCTGTTGGTGAGGATATCTTGCGAGGCCGAGCTCGAATATCATAAATGATTGGATACTGGAACCAAGGAATTCTGAAATGCAGTCCTTCTGCAAGAACGGTGTCCTGCTGAACCCCACCAATGCGATTGAAGAATATCGCTCTATGGCCACCGTCCACTGTAAAGACGGACTCCCGGATGCCATAGGCAGCAGCTCCAGCTCCCAAAAGCAGCTTTAAGGCAGTGCCCATGCCACGGGGGCCAGCAGGCAGGCGGCCTGCAAAATCCTTCAGGCTCTGAGCCATGGCAGCCTTCAACAGATCTCCTCTCACCGCCTCTCCCTCGCTCGGGCTCGCGCTCCTTCACCACCACGCCGCCGCTCTGAAGGGAGAAGGACACCGGACGTGACGAAACCCACGCGCCTCTGCCTCCGCATTTTAACTGAAAGCACATTCACCAGTTTTATATGAATTACTATATGTGCCTGTAGAAAACCTGTTCAATGTCTATAGATATAACTATTTTTGATTCAACAGTAAAATCAACATTTTGCCTTCCTTTTTCTTGGTCTCAGTACACACACATGCCCCTTGTTAAAACCCTTTTCCTTGCAAATGCCATTTAAGGAACTTGCAACCCAAAGTGTTTTGGTTTTTTTACATTTGAAGTTGCTTAAGGATTCTTTTTCATTATTCATTCTGACTTATTACATTCTACTATCATGGAAAGGTCAGTTGAGAACTGTGATAATGCTTCACAGCAAACACAGATAAACTGCAGTGTCCCTGCTATTTGACAGTTTGGAAAATGTCCAGTAGAGCACTCGCATAGTTTTGTACCATGTTTAGATAAAAATGGTTGGAATAAGATGACATGGCTATTATGCTACCTCATGAGGTCTTTCCAGGATATTCATTTATGGGGGGAAAGTGCACAGTTTTTACTCAAACACTGATCAACAGCCAAAATTATGTTGCCCGCCTAATACTCCTACTGTTGGAATATTATATTGGAGTATTCTCAGTAGAGACCGCAAGGTATTGCTTTTTAAAATGCCACATTTGCAATGCATTGAAGAATCATTTTTTGGTGGAGGCAACCATGTAATTCCCCCAGCCGGAGCTTAGGAATAACTAGTTAAAAGTACTCAGTGTTATTGTGGGTATTGAGGCAATAACAAGATAAGAATGATGATATTGAAGAGGCCTGAATACAGGGCAAAAAGAAGAAAAAAGCTGAGAAAAAGGCACGTTAAGCACACATTGCCAGAACTACCTCAATATAAAAACACCATGTGGATCCAGAATAGGTCTTTACAGTCATTTATGGATTCACCACAAAGACCCTACTTTTGGAAGACAATCATCCTCAGCACAAGTGATTGCCCATGGTGAGACTTTTGCAAGGGTATGTAGTGGAAAGGCTACGTAGTGGCAATTCAATAGTTAACTTAGTATAAATTTGCTTGTAACTTAACTTGCCCAAGTCCTTAAGCCCTGAGGAAAAAAATACTATATATGTGGTTTGTGTTGAAGAAGGAAAGACTCCAGAAGAGAAAGACACTATGGGCTAATATGCTTTTACTCAATAGAACAGAAGATATATTTAATACATGTAATCTTTATTTTCTTATACCTTTTCCCTTCCCAACAAAAAGCCTCCATCTACACCCTTATGAGGTAAGGTAAGATAGAAAATAACCTATTTTCTATCTTACAGAAACTTTCTTTTTTTCTTCTATTAAAACACTCTCAGGCAGGGAACATGTGATTGTTTCACGTTGTCATTCATCAGCAGCATATTGCCAGCTAAAACGGCATAAGTGTAAATATGTTGAGGAGCCATAGACATCTTTTGATCACTTTATTCTTACAAATTACCTGGGGGACATGGGGACAATGTAGTCTTTATTCTGAATCCAATTCACCACAAGAAGGCAAAACTTTTGAGTTACATTTTTTGCCCTTGCACCTATGACATAAAGTCCTCCTGTCAATACCAACGAAAGACCTTCTGCCACATCATCTTGCTCATTTGTGAAGCTTTGTGTCTCCCCCCCCCCCCCACATAAACTATATATTCTAAACAAAATGTATTATCTGGATCTGTAAAAAGAAAATGCTCAGAACTTATATTAGCAGATATTTTTTTCATTTCCCACTGCAAAATAAATAAATGTTTATTTTATTATTTCTTCTGATATGATGATACATTTGGTTTTAAAACTACTGGTTAGACTGTCCATCATGATGTGCTCAAAAAAGTGAAAACCAAGTATAGACAACATATTCTACAAATAATTGGGGAGGGGGGACCATTAAGAAAACCCTGACAGTAAATCACTCAAAACAGCCCTTGAGGGCCTTAATAATGTGGAACCAAAATTCATGGGATTACCATAATTTGGCAGGTGATTTCATGGTACATACACAACTTTCATTGGACCAGATTTCCTGGTTTGCAGAATACAAAAAATTGTCCAGGAATCAAAGTAAAAACTGTCAATAGATATCAATGTGGAAATCAAAGCTTTTAATTAAGTTTGGAATTGATTACCCATGTTTGAGGCTTGGGTGATATATGAACATATGAGAATGACTTTGACATTCTTATATAGGACTGAAGAAATAATGCTGAATAGCTACATAATTCAGTAGACCTGGGCCTAAATTCAATTCTTAGACCTAACTTTGAAAAGCCATTATAGTAGAATTCTTGAATTAATGGAAAATTAGTACTCATTCCATTTATTGAATAGATCTACTTCAGTTGAGATTAATAATTAGGCTTAAATGAAAGAGAAAATCCTTGTTCATTTTTAATGTCACACTTAAATTATTTCAATCCATTTTCTGTGCAACTTAAAAAATAGAAGTGATATGTAGAATAGCTTAATTTCATACATATTTCTGGACATACACTATAAACGCATGATAGTGCACTTTGGAACCACAAAACATGAAGTATGGCAAAGCACAATGCCCTGAGGTCATCAACCGATTCACTAAGTGCACTTTGTGGAGACAGAAGCAGAATCAAATATTCTGCACTCGTTTGAAACAGCAGACTTCATTTTGCTGATCTCATTATGTTCTAAACAGAGCGAGAGCTTTATTTGCTATTCTGATTTAAATGTGAGATAGCTCTCTGCACATGTTTTCCGTTTCTGCTCATCATTCTGCCCAGATTTTGTTTTCCCGACTTGAAAGAAGTATGCATTTGAATTCAAAAGACACTACAGAAATTCGTTCATATCTCCCTGATAAGATATTTCCAAGAGCCAGACTGTTTCAGTATGCCTTGAAAAACATGATGGAAGAGTAAGCAAAAGTACCTTGGATTAACCAGGAGACAATACATTTTGTCTGGGCTTTTTTCAAGATATCTATGTGACAGGTGAGAAAAGATAGTGGTAGAATAATACGGCTTTCAAAATCATCTGCAAATGTGTTTAATTTTGGTCTGCTTTAGCAGGACATCATTTGGGATATTTTTTCCAGTTTGAGGCACTGCTATTTGATAATAATGACAGTCTGGAATGTGTCTAGAGAAAGGCAGTGATGGTTCAAAAGTATTTCTATGAAGGAAGGTTAAAAGGATTAGCATGATTAGTATGAAGGTAACACAATGAAGAAGTGATGTGATGCTATCTTTAAAAAACCGAAGATATCTTAGGAAACAAAACTTTTTGTTCTTCCAGGGATGTGGTCCAAACATTAGGGAGGGAAATGAACAACCTGCCCTAGAAAGTCTAAGATGAAGTAGTATCAAGGATGTTGCAGTTGTGGGCTTCATGCATTTCAAATCCTTTCAGTTCTATCGAAATCTAAAAATCACGCTCGCCTATACTTTTAAACAATTATCCCACTTTTTAAAAATCACTTAGCATATAGTAATTTTCACATTCAAGAGAAATATGTGACTATATTCCTTCTTTCCATAAACATTATATTTTGACATTATGAGCAGTATTCTATCTGTAGTCCAATACAGAGACCAAAAAAGACTAATAATATCCCCAGCTCTTGAACTCAGACATTAAAGTCATAGAAATTGCTTGATTCCATTCATCTTAAATTTTACAAAATTCAAAAACATACAGTCATGGTGTTTACCTCAGTATAAGATCTACTTATTAAATTACAGACAAATCCAAAGAGGGATGTCTGATTAGTGGAACAGTAGATTCCATTATATTAGTGGAACAGTAGGTTTCCCAACATTGTCTGGGTAGATGGAAAACACACTGGAGGCAGTTTTGGGAAGTATATAAGGCTGCAGAGTTCAGAAAAAGAAAAGGGAGGAAAACACAGGCGCTGGACTATACCTCTCTCGGTTGCTGAAAAAACAAATGGCTGGTGAATGGACATCTCCCTTGACTGAAAGTGTGGTTTAGCTCAGTTAGACAGGATTTCTTTTTCAGCAACAGAACCTTTTTTGAAGCAAAAGTTTCTTGTGGAGCCCCCCAAAATGTTTATATATTATATTATGTAAAATATATGTCAGGCATAAGCAAACTTTGTGACCAATATAGACAAAACAGTATTTCAGTGGAAGATCCCAGGGGCCATCCAGTCTAACCCCTTTCTGCAATGCAGGAAAAACACAATCAAAATACCCCCAACAAATGACCATTCAGCCTTTGTAATAATATTAATAATAATAATAATAGGAGCAACTAGCTATCCAGTTCAACCCCCTTCTGCCATGCACTTCCTGTGGGGTGAGAGGGAAATGTGCTTTTGGATGCAAGCAAAGCAAGGGGGGAAAGATCTAGGCAGTGAGGGAATCAGGGGCAAAGAAGTCAGGTTTAAAAGGCTTTGGTGGTGAGAGAGGAAGGGGAAGATCAGGAAAGAGAAGGGAAACCTTGGAGGGGGAGGGAACCGCAGAGCCCCTCAGTATGCTTTGCGAAGCACCTAGGGCTCCACGGAACACAATTTGAGAACAACTGAGTTTAACCATCTCCAGACTCTCTCACTGAGAGGCAGGAATTAAAATAAAGTTTTGGAGTCAGAGCTGGGTATATTTGTGATATATCTGACCTGCTATACTGGGATCTTGCATCTGTATGTGTGTGTATAGTCATGAGCAGAGAGGCGTACCACCAAGGGGTAGACACACACGGCAAGGCAAAGATGGCATAGACACTTGAAAGCTATCCTGTGTTTCAACTCTTCCCCCTCCCTCAAGATCCAGGTTGGATCCCAGTTTGGTTTATAATAAAAAAAACAATTGCTATTGACAACTTGATTGTAAATGAAGGAACCTATCTGTTATGCATAACAGAGAACTGGGTTGATGTCCATTTTGCCCTCCTAACTGCCTGGTACAGCTTCTACCCAAACAGGAAGCTTGGAGGGGGAGTGCAGTCATTCATAAGGATTGCAATTTACTTGCAAGAAAACCTGCCTGAACAGATACAAACTTTCAAAGACAGAAAGAAGATGGTGTTGCATACAGCCTATCCCATTCCCAATGTCCTTCCCTGAGCTGGCTAAGGTGGTCTTGGAGAACCCTAGCACAGTGGCCTTACTGGTCTTTTAACATCCATTCTAGGACTATCCTGATGAGACAAGCTCAGAAATTCATGCCTGATGTGACAACTGTCTGTCTCAACTCATTGGTTCAACATATGTGACAGGGCATAGTTGACATAGTTTTCTATCTTGATCTTCTTTTGAGCATACTTTCCCTTGCTCTTTCCATATTCACGCTAACTAATACCTATTGTACAAATTTCTCAAGGAAGAAAACATTTATTTCAATAATATGTATGAAAAAATACAGGGTGTCCCAAAAGTCGTATACATTGGGAAAATGGGAAATTGTAGCTAAATGTAATTTTAGTTTACAAAATATTTTCTACATCTTGGAAAATATAACAATATAAAATAATATATTTTCCTATGCATGGACAATCTGTATGAACAAAAGCATTGCCTTTGAAATGACAATAATCATATTTCATACAAACAGCTTCTTTCCAAGTGGTAGTAAAGTCATGGTACAATATACATTATGTACACATGATTAAGCCCTCTAGAGCAGCTGTTCATACTTCTGTGGAAGCTACTTCCCTAAATGCTTTCAGTATATTTCCAAAATGCACCCATCCATTAAAATGCTTAATAAATAAACCACTGAGAAAATAAAATTCTGGATTTTAGGAAACAAATGAAGTTCTGCTCCTTACAATTATTACAACCCTAATTGTGCCTGATCCCAATATTAAAAGGAAAATGAAAGATGATTTTTTTAAACCATACATTTTCAACTTCTGCCTATTATTTTCATTATATCCAAGGCACATATCAGAATGTGTCTTTGTCATCTGGATCAAAGAAAGGCAGCAAATTGCCTACATACCTGTCCTGAAGATAATGAAAAAATAATGGGTGTCAAATCCATCCTAGTAGCAAATTATCCCAAGCAGCAGGGCCCTTGTGTGATAGTGCTATACTTCAGGGATTATTCCTATATACACTAGTAGATTGCAGCAGGGTTTTGTTATATGCCAATTTAAGCCATTATTATACACACAGCTTTTGATCCTCTTGAAATTCTACGCTGCTTAAGACATCTAATGAAGTAGCAGGGCTTCTTGTTAGGGGTGTTTTCCTCCTTTCATTACTGACGGCTTTATTTCCCCTCCTACTCTTAAGATCCTGTAACAATTTCAACTGCTGCAGCCCCCTTCAAATGACAGCCTACTCAAGACAGCCAGCAGTGATTCAGCTGGAACTGTACTGCAGAGATCTGCAGTCTGTTTCATCAAATATTCAATAAAAGCAGGTTTTCGAAGCCAAATAGAGTTTTTTAAAAAACAATTGCCAGTCTTTATATCCCTAATATCAACTTCTGTACTGGATTTCTGTTGAGTTAGAGATGCTAGGAGAAGAAAACACTCGTGAATAGAGTTTTCAGATCGAAACCCCACTCTTTTTGTCCATTTTGTATGAAATCAAATGTACAGAAAAGCCTTGAGGTGAGAAACTCACTAGTTGTCCCTTCCTAAAAACCAGAAGCAAAGCAGTAGCTTTATTCAAGCTAATGCTTCCTTCTGCATTGCAGCTAAATTCAATTGATGTTGGTCTTAGGTTAAGATTTAGTAGAAGGGTGCTGCTTAGAATAATAATAATAAACATAAACTGTAAACAGAATCAAATTATGCTATTTTCTGAGAAGACATGGGAGTTTTGTAACAAAAAGAAATTCACCAGAACCTGGTTCAGGTCATGCTGACCAACACAGCCTAATGTGATGATTAAAACTGGAGATTTACATGACAACACCAGATAATAAAACCTATAATTGAAACATAAAAATACATTTAGGGCTCCAGTGTGCCTTACTCATAGATATACATCCCATTACCTGGAGGTAATACCAGACCTATAGCACCAATGCCACTCTGTGGGGCTCTCAAAGATACACCAATGGAAATGGAGAATTGGTGTTGCACCCAAGTACTGTTCCTGATTCCAAGTTCAGTTTTTCAGAAGCTCCAAAATATGGGGAACAAAGCTATTCTAGACATATGGAAAGTAGTCATGTTTTAGGGAAAATAAATAAAGCTTAAGAGTAATTTCCTGCAAAATATTAATCTGCTTGCATTAGCCTGAATGCACTGCTTCTCAGTGTTCGGAGTAGCTTCTCAGTGTTTGGAGTCTATAGATTCCAAAAATATCAGTTGTTTCTGACTTGAAGGCTTGCAGTTTCCCTGTAAGTAGCCATCGGTGGTGCAATGGGTTAAACCTTTGTGCCGGCAGGACTGAAGAACAACAGGTCAGAGGTTTGAATCCGGTGAGAGCATGGATGAGCTCCCATTTGTCAGCTCCAGCTCCCCATACGAGGACATGGGAGAAGCCTCCCACAAGGATGGTAAAACACCAAAACATCCGGGCATCCCCTGGGCAACGTCCTTGCAAACGGCCAATTCTCTCACACCAGAAGAGACTTGCAGTTTCTCAAGTCGCTCCTGACATGAAAAAAAAGTCTCGCTGTAAAATTCTTTGACAGGAGGTTTGCCATTTTGCCATCCACTGAGGATGAAAGAGTATGACTTCTCTGTGGGCATAACTGGGTTATTCAGTTATAACCCAGTGGGAATTCAAAAGCTGTTTTCCCAGTCCTAAAATCACCCATGCCCCATGGATACGTCTGTTTTTGCACGAATTTTAGTGCAGAACGAATACACAACATCTCACAATCTGATTCAAAACAAAAATATGGAAAATACAAATGAGATTTGGGGAAACTCAGTGAAACTGGGACAGAAACGTTTTTACATCCCTATTCCACACACTGTGCAATACAAACTGCGTCTTATTTTCTATTATTTGCTCTTGCTCTTCTCTTTCTCTTCTGGCCTTATGTTATTTCCCAGTTTAATTCATTTTTAAATCTATTTTGACTAAATGACACCTTTCTAGTGCAGTTGATATTTTCTTCTTACCTATTATGTTTGAATGGAATAACTTTCTCACTTGTGTCATGCCATAGATACTTTCTAGGCTCCATGTATCGTTTATAGCAAGGTAAATTTTGCTGCGAATTAGGATTACAAATCGTGGTATGATCGGTTTCCAAGCCATCATAACTATAGTTCAGGATCTGAAGTTTCTAAAGTTTGTGGAGAATGAAGCTCTTCCCATAACAGCAAACTACTGGTTGGAGCCACAGCTGACTGCACTAACAGCACATGCTTTGCAATCAATTACTGTATGGCAGAGTGCCACCCATATCTTGTCCAGATTAAAATGACTTTTAAAACATTGTGTTCCTTTCAGATATGGCCTTGATATAATACACAGTGACCTACTAATACTTTTTGCACATGTCAAAGATGCTTGCTATCTACTCCCGTAATTATTATGACAACCATAATAGACAAAAATCAAAGCTGATGTGACAAGATCATTACTTATTTAACTAATGTTCCAGGAGGAAAATATTGATCAGAATTTGGAGCAAGACTTAAGTTTCGGTTAACAGCAGGACAGTCCTTTGGATTCCCTAAAGCAGTGTTTCTCAACCTTCCTAATGCCGCGACTCCTTAATACAGTTCCTCATTTTGTGATGGCGCCCAACCATAAAATTACCTTTGTTGATACTTCATAACAATAATTTTGCTACTGTTATGAATCGTAATGTAAATATCTGATATGCAGGATATATTTTCATTCACTGGACCAAATTTGACACAAATATCCGATACGCCCAAATTTGAATAATAGTGGGATTGGGGGGGGGGTGGATTTTGTCATTTGGGAGTTGTAGTTGCTAGGATTTATAATTCACCTACAATCAAAGAGCAATCTGAATTCCACCAACGATGGAATTAAACCAAACTTGGCGCACAGAACTTCCATGGCCAACAGAAAATACTGCAAGGGTTTGGTGGGCACTGACCTTGAGTTTTGGAGTTGTAGTTCACCTTCATCCAGAGAGCACTGTGGACTCAAACAATTATGGGTGGACCAAACTTGGCGCGAATACTCAATATGCCCAAATGTGATCAGTAGTGGAGTTTCGGGAAAATAGTCCTTGACATTTGGGAGTTGTAGTTGCTGGGATTTATAGTTCACCTACAATCTAAGAGCATTCTGAACCCTGCCAACAATAGAATTGTGTCAAACTTCCCACACAGAACCCCCATGCCTTGAAGGGACTTGCTGGAGTGAGTCTCCCTCCAAATTTGCATGGTCTCCCTCGTCCGCGAATGCACACCATGCTGCCATACACCGAGCATGCCTACTGTCTCCTCCCTGCTTGGAATCTCAGAAACAGCCCTCTCAGCTGGCCAATCACAGCAGAAGGAGGGCTTTTGGTGGGAGGATTCGCCATCTGTTTCCAAAAAGGAAAAGAAGGACAGGCGGAGAGATTTTCAGCTTTCTCTGCCAAAGGGGTTCCTAAGGTCATCAGAAATATGTTTCTGGTGGTCTTTGGTGACCCAGTACTGTGGAATTCTCTGGACACCCCATCTCATGACCATTTAGAAGGGCCCTCTTTGGGCTGGCTTTCAGGGGTCCCAACCTCCAGATTGAGAAATGCTGCCATGATGCCTATTGTTGTTGCTGTTATCCGCCCGAGCCTGTAGGGAAAGTGAAGGTTATTTTAGTGACATTGTTTCTGATGCAAAATGATACAGAGACTATTTTCTGGCACTCACCAATATAAAAATATCAAGCAATACAGCTCTCTTTTAAGCCTCTTCCATACAATCATATCTTACCATCAACATATATAAAAGTCAAAATATTTTTGTTTGTTTGTTTGTCTGCGTGTCCCAGATAGTTTTCTATATGGCTTAAGGCATCTTGATCAAGCTTGGCTCCTTCATTACCCACTTAAAATAAAGCAGTTTAATGACCATTTACATTTTGGAAGTGTGTGTGTGTGTGTGTGTGTGTGTATATGCCTGCCGATTGTACTGAGGCTGAGATACTGAGATTTACAAGAAAAGGCCACACAAATGAAAAGGACAAATAAGGAAATAAAAAGGAAGGGGAAAAGAGAGATGAAAAACTGGAGGACATAAAGAAAAAGAATGGGAGATAAAGGAAGATGAGGGGAAGGTGTATGGGGGAAAGAAAGAAAGGAGGTTTCAGACCTAGCCACCAATATCAGCATGGAAAATATTAAAACATAATTTTAAAAGGCACCTGATGACAGAAAATATTTGTAGGACTATTTGTCCCTTTTTCTGAGGCTGAGAGTGTATGAATCAAAATCAAAACAGTGACTTGCTCAAGGCAACAAGTTCGGAATTAATTCAGAGCAGAATTCTCTGCACCTTTCTCTGTGGCTGAGATGGTGATTCAAGGCTGAGAGACTGTGACTCAGTCAAGACAAGCAGTTATTAATAACTACCCAGCATCACCTAGATATGCATTTTGTAATCCTATTTATTAGAAATGCTTCTTGTTAGCCTTACAGTTTTATGACTTCTCCCATTAGACTTTTCCCATTAGAAAATGGACAACATCAGGTACTGAAGATAGTACCGTAAAATGCCAAGTGTGGCTAAATAGGCCAGTCTGAGGTTGGATGGAACATAAATATTAATGAACAATAAAGCAATTCTATGGTATGCCCCACAATCATTCTACTTTTTAAGAAACACCACAACAGTTACCAATGAAAGTTACACTAAATCGATTGTGGTGTAAAGTAAGAGAGTTTTTAACAAATTCACTTGGCCAATCCTCAGTTGAGTTCTCTCTCCCCTCCCTCCCTCCCTTTCCCTGCTATATAACATTTGCTTTCCATCTGAAAGCTCATTCATACATAAAATGGTAATTTGCACTTCAGTTTGCATCAAACATTTGTCTTGTCATATAGTTTTTTTCCCCTTTCGGTCCAATCGTTTCTGGAATGTTGCTCCTGAGAAATGGGGTGCTAAAAGACTGCTAGTTCACCCATCATCTTGTTTTTTTCCTCTAAACTATGGTATATAAACGGCTAAGTGAACTCATCCAGAGGTTTAAGCTTGAACTGTCAACACAAGTTAATAATACACAGTTCTACATCTCTCTTCCAGCTTCTGATCATAGAAAGTCAATGGATGTCTTAAAATAGTGTATAATGTCTGTCCTGAAAAGGGTAAAAGCTAAGCAAGTTTAAATACAATTCAGCCCAGTTATAGTTAGTAGAGGGATTTATCCACCTGTAATTGGCTGTTCAGGCTATTCTAGATGGATAAATTATCTACAAAAAAATCTAGTATGATTTGGGAGGTGCTCCTGCATTTGTTTGTTGTTGTTTATTCATTCAGTTGCTTCAGACTCTTTGTGACCTCATGGACCGGTCCACGCCAGATCTCCCTATCCACCGTGGCTACCTCCAGTTCCTTCAGGGTCAAGCCAGTCACTTAAAGGATAACATCCTTCTATTTCTTGACCTTAGTCAACCCCTTCCTTTTTCCTTCCTTTTCCCCCAGCACCATTATTTTCTCCAAGCTTTCCTGTTTTCTTATTATGTGGCAAAAGTACTTCATCTTTGCCTCTAATATCCTTCCCTCCAATGAGCAGCCGGGCTTTATTTCCTGGACTGATTTGATCTTCTTGCGGTCCAAGACACTCTCAGAATTTTCTTCCATTTGTTATGCATTTGTTATGTCCCCTTAAATCTGGATTGCAAATGTGGACTAGAATTTATTTTGCTTGCCTTGGCTGATTTCATCGGTTGGGCATTTTTGTAGAGAGATATGGCCTGATATTAATAACCCATACCCTAGCTACAATTCACATTTGAGGTCCTATATATATGATGCTATCTTGAAAAGTCAATTCAACATGTGCAGCAGCTATATAACACAGCTGTCAGATGTGACAAGATCAGACCTAGAGCATCAATATTATATCAATTACATAGAGTGATTGCTTATTTCTGGGCTCGATTTAAACTACTAGTGCTAACTTTTATAGCCTTAAAATAGTACCAAGACTACTTCATATGGAAAAAGTACTGGTTTCTCCTGCATGAAGTTCACAGATTTGAGATCAATGTCAGCAGTCCTGCTTTCACATCCTCACTTGATTTTTAACAACCAGGAATAAAGATGAGTGTGCATACCTTACCGTCTAGTGATAATAAAGAGTCACTACCTTATTTTCCAGGACAACTCGAGAAATGGACTGAACAACTATTAAACCTTCCAATTATTTTAAGGACAGTGTTGCTGTGAGTTTTTCAGGCTGTACGGCCATGTTTCAGTAGCATTTGCTCCTGACATTTTGCCTGCATCTATATCAGGCATCCTCAGAGGTTTGTTCAGAGGTCTATTCGAAATGAAGCAAGTGTAAAAAGGGTGGAAGAAAATACAAATTGTGAATGTTGCAATTAGCTAGTAAAAATGCAAAATGAAACTTCTAACCACATTTTTTGTTAATTATTAGCCTAAAATAACCACAGACTGAAACTGCTACCCTCCAAAGTTGCCACCCCTTTCCTAAACCTATTCGTGTATAAGTCTAGAAATGTTAGTCAAACAATCAGCTCCAAAAAGCCTGGGTTGACTTATCAACAGGTCAACTGGCCCCTGAGGCAGCATTGGTGCTTTCCATTCTCTGTGGAATGACCCATGGGTCATACCAAAATCCATAACTTTGACCCCAAAACTTGCCATAGACTTATACATAAGGTCAACTTATACATAAGCATATATGGAACACTGTGTTTCATCTTTGCATTTATGATTTGCAAGTAGGAACACCTATATTTTGTTTCTTATATCCAGCTTCAAGTAAAATTCATAATGTTCACTCACCTTTTGTTAGTGATTTCCACAGTGAACTCTGATAGTTGACATTACAGAAATAATCTCTAACCCATAAAAGTGACAAAGAGCAATTATTTTGTATTTTTGATATGCCGATGGTGTAACAGATCCTTATTCATGGGCACATTCTTGTGAGAAATCTGGCACCTAATACATGTTTTATTTATAAGTCAGTCTGCTTTATGTTAGCAGATGAAAATTAAACATTTTCTATTTTACACTACTCTCAACAAAGAGGATAACATCTGCTATATGAAAATCTTACCTCTTTACATGCAAATACATGTGACAAAACTTCAGTATTCCTCCCTTGTAAAAAAAAATCCTAAGTGGTTTCAAATTTTTAAATCAAATATTACCAACAGCAGGAAGGACATTTAACTCGTTCCCCACATAATGAATTCAAAGGCATAGCCATGTTAATCTGGATCAATATGCAAAGCGATCTTGCAGGTCCTTGGAGACTAAGAGAACAAAATTAGTAGCATAAGTTTTAGTAGAATTGAGCCTACTTCACTAGATGCACTGAGTTAACTGAGTGAGTCTACTACACAATGTATCTGATGAAACAGACTTAAGTCTAAGAAACTTATGCTACTACTTTTAATCTCATTTACTCAGAGGTGCTACAAGATACCCGTCTCCACAGAATGACTGCACACAATAACCCTGTGGTTTTTGATTGACAAAAAAAAAAAAATACCTCTGTTTTTTATTGACTGGTCATTCTGTGGACAATGGGGTATTGCTGTTAAAACAACTATCCCAGTGTTACTCATGAACATTTATTTAGCTTTTGAAATTGATGCAAAGTACCTGTTCATTTTCATGTCACATGTTCTAGAGATAATGGAAATGTCAAATGTATTTCTGGTGACATATAAAGAAATAGGAATATTCTCCTATGATGTACTCTACAAGGCAGCCAGGCAGTGTCCAATTTATACTGTTAATATAGCAACACACCGGGAATGTGGCGCAGCTGGCTGGGTGTCAGCTGCATAAGATCTCTACTGACCAGAAGATCATGAGTTCAAGGCCTGCCCGGGTCGAGGTGGGTTCTTGACCTATTGTGTAGCCTGTTGTCGACCTTTGCAACCTGAAAGACAGTTGCATCTGTCAAGTAGGAAATTAAGGTGCCACTTAGTGGGGAGGCTAAATTTAACTGATTTACGAGGCCATGAAATAGATCTCCAGGAAACATGCTGAGGAATGAAGGAGTGTGACAGCTCCCCCTGGTGGCCAGATGTTAAATTGCCTCTGTCTGTCTTGTGTTTGTGTGTCTAAATGCTTGCCTGTATATGTTCATTGTGATCCGCCCTGAGTCCCCTGCGGGGTGAGAAGGGCAGAATATAAATGAAGTAAATAAATAAATATACACAAGCACAATCTTGCCTTGTTCTCCGTGTGTGATTTATTAGATTCAAAAGATGCTTAAATTGTAAAGGTTTATTTTCTTTTTCATTCCGTTAGCTTAAGGAATTCTACACATATGAAGAAATTATAGAAATTTCCAGGAATAAACCTGCATTCAGTCATGCATAAAACCAACAACTTGAATATGTGAAATATCCTTAAATCGTTATACTATTTATAGAGATAAGATCTGGTTCGAGAGAAGCTTATTATCATCATATTGACACCCAACAATGCACATATATTTTGTTTCTCAACATTTCGAGAAAAGATGTGAAAAGTTATTACAGAAGCAACTCAGTAGGAAAGATGTAATATCACTCATCTTTCACCATGCAACCATCTGTAAATTTCACTACGTTTGTGATTCAATAGTATTGAAAAAGCATGCTGTGAAAAGAGGAGAGTACCTTCTCCATATGCATTTCATGCAATTTTCACAAAGCAAAGCTGAATACATTCACACATACATATACCGAGGAAAAAATACTGCACAGCAAATTAAATAAGTAGTAAATTACCCGATTGATCCTACAGTGGTACTAGAGCTTGAAAGTTAACATCCCATCATTTCTTATTCTGGGCCTCTGACAAAACATGAATGTGCTTTGTGGCAAAACAAAGCATAGACCAGGTCAAAAAAGCCTCAAGAAATAAAAAGCCAACTGATTTTCTCCAAATGCCATTCACAACAACAACAACAACATCAAGAACAACAACATTACTTTAGCTGAAAGCAGGCAAGACTAGTTTTTCCCGCTATTTAAACTTATTTGTGGAGGCCACAAGGAGGCACTAGACAGGGAAGAATAGTCCATTTTATTGGGGGGGGGGGTTGAAGAAGGAAAACAATGTCCTTGTTTTCCTGTTATTCCCCCCACCCATGTCCCTAGTCGTGGAAACAACCCTAATTTATGACATGGGAAGTATTCACACAGTATTCGACCTGGTAATGAAGAGCTGAATGACATATTAATTTGTGAGAACCCACAGAACAAAAGCTCATAATGCTTTAGGAAGTGGCAGATGGCCAACCCTATAAATGCAATTCGATATTCAAGACAGACAGAATATATAGTAACATGGAGATGCCAAGGTAGGATATAGGAAACCCACATTTCGACCACTCTTCTGCAATTCCTCTCAGAGATGGGAACTGGAGGTATTGTTATGCAGTGCTTTTGATCCTTCCTGGAGGGATGAGCATAGGAAGTGGTGCCTGAGGACTCCTGTCTGATGCCCTGGTCATTGGCCATTAAGATACTATTTGTCCCTAATGCTGTTTAGAATCTACACAAAACCAAGTAAGAGGGCAGTGTCACCAGTATGCTGATGATATCTCACTCTATATTTCTCCATCCTTGATTCCAAGAGAGCTGTGTCAATACTAAATCAATGTTAGTAATGAATTGGATGAGGTTAAACAAAACAAAACTTAATCCAGACAAGGCAAACATTTTCCTGGTCAATCAAAAGACATATCAGTGAATAGGGATTTCACCTGTATTAGATGGAATTATGCTCGCCATAAAATCTTAAACTTGCAGCTGAATATTCTCCAGACTCAACTCTGAGCTTGAATAACTGTGGCCAGAAGTGGATTTGCACAGTTGAAACCAATGTGCCTACTGCACTCATTCCTTGAGGTGTCAGATCTGGCCACAGTCACACATACCTTGATGACATCCCATTTGGACCACTGCAATGCACCCTATATCTTTATTTATTATTTATTTATTATTCGGTCTGACTGCTGGAAAGAGCCAAAGGCAACAATAAAAAAACAGTTAAAACCAATTAAACCAATTAAAACAGTTAAAAACAACAGTAGTACCATACAAATAACAGAATCGGTCTGACTGTGGAAACTGTTTGGAAACTTCATCAGGTTCAAAATGCTGCAGTCACAATGCTAACTGGGAACAGTTCTAACTCCTTTGTTAAGACAGCTTCACTAGTTACCAGTTCATTTCCAGTATAATTCTAACCTATACAGCTTACATAGAGACTATCTGAAAAATCAAATCTTCCCATATGAATCTCCCAGAGTTCTAAAAGTCTACAGACAAAGACTTTCTCTTGGTCTCTTCATTGCCACATTATTGCTTAGTGAAAAGCCTTAACAGTGGTTGCTCCCACCCTCTGTAACTCCCTTAAGTGGGAGACTAAGCTGGCCCTCTCCTTGCCTTCCTCTTGCCAGCAGGCAAAGGTTTTTTATTGTTTAAGTAAGCTTTCATGTGTAAGCACAAAGGATCTTTTTATTAGAATACTTTATTTATCTTTTCAAACTTGTAGGTTTTTTTAAAAAAATGACTGTATACTGTTTAATGTGGTGATTATAGAAGTTTTAAAATTATATTGTGAACTTTTTATTAATTGCTTTTGGGCATCACTTTGGGTACCACTCTGAAAAAGGCAGCGTACTAAGGAAATAAATTATTAGTAATAAATAAGTAGCTGTTTTAAAGTCACTGCAGGAACAGAAACAACATTTATCCCAAGGAAATATTAAAGAAACTTGAGGCTACAATCTGAGGCACTTGCAAGGAAGGTCCTTTCAACAAAATCTAAATTATGTCCAAACAAAAATGTTTAAATTAGAATGGAAAGAATCTCAATCCACAAAAATTCATCATGTTCATGCTTGGAAAGGGCTTCTGTTTGCTTTCCTTTAAACTATAAAGTAGTTTCTGATCAAACACTAGTCTCCTAGAAATGTATAAAATGTTAAACATGTTAGTTGAGTAACACTTGAGTGTTGATTGAAACATTAACAACCACTTTGATGAAAAGTAGAAGCAGATAATTAAAAGACTGCCTTGAAAGAGAACACTTACTTGCTTGTAAACAAAGGCTTTTTATAAAAAGGCACAAATGAATGGTATGTTTAAACTGGTTCTGATGTCCCCCTCCTTCTTTTTAATTACTATCTACAGTACATCTGTAATCGAAAATAAAGTATGTGCATGGAATAAGCTTGTTTCTACTGGCAGTTCCAATGTTAACAAAAATGTGTCTAGAATTGTGAAGTAAATCTTCCTTGGGGCACAGGGAGAAAGAGAAGCCAGAAACAAATAGTGCTCCTTTTTGCCACTGTGATAATTCCTCCATTAGTCTCCTGCCAAAGACTGCACTGATAGATTTGTAATTGAACACAGTAGACTGGTAAGCACACAGCGATACATCAAATCTTTGAATATTCAATTGCAGAACGGATCATCTATGCAGACTTGGAGAATTCTGAAAGATACAATACAGTGTTCCCTCACTTATTGCTGGGGTTACGTTCCAGGACCTCCCACAATAAGTGAAAAACCGCAATGTAGGGACACTCTATTTTAATATTTATACATTATTTTAGTAGTTATACACTATTTTAACTATTTATAAATTTAAAATAAAGTGAAGGAAAGAAAAGGAAGGAAAGACCCTTCAAGGCTGGAGGGAGGGAGGACTGAGGAGGGAAAGTGCCTTGGAGAGCAGCGGTGGCAAAACCCCACAAAACAGCAAAAATACCATGATATATATTTTAAATTAATATTTTTTTTAAATCCACAAAACAGTGAGTCCGCAATAAGCGAACTGTGAAACAGCAAAGGAACACTGTACATTTTGATGCATCCCCTCATTTTGAAGCAATCTTTAAATGTTTGAGTTTGGGACATATTGATTTGTGACTCCATCTACTCCCTCCATGAAAGAGAAGCACATCCTAAGCCTCTGACACCATCAACTCTCAAGGAAATATTAGACCAAACAATCAAGTAAAGCAGTTTAATTTGTCTACTTAACAATATATATAAACTACCCACCTCTTCTGCTGTTTTTCTAAAACATCATAGAATCATAGAGTTGGAAGAGACCTCGTGGGCCATCCAGTCCAACCCGCTGTCAAGAAGCAGGAAAATCACATTCAAAGCACCCACAACAGATGGCCATCCAACCCCTGCTTAAACCTTCAATTGTGATTCCCATTTATGCAGGCCAAAATCCCATTGGCTTTTTAATCTGCCACATGATCTTGTTGGCTCATGTTTAACTTGTGGTCCACAAGGACTTCAATATCTTTTTCACATGTACTGCTCTTGAACCAGGCGTCCCCCATTCCGTATCTTTGGATTGCATTTTTTCTGCCTAAGTGGAGTACCATCCATTTGTCCCCATTGAACTTCATTTTGTTAGTTTTAGCCCATGTCTCTGATCTGTTAAGATTGTTTTGAATTCTTCTGTCTTCTGGAGTATTGGCTAATTTGGTGTCATCTGCAAACTTGATGATCATGCCTTCTAACCCTTCATGTAAGTCATTAAAAAAGAAGTTGATCAGGACTGGGCCCAGGAAGGAACCCTGCGGCACTCAGCTCATGACCTCTTTCCAGGATGTTTCATGAGTGTTGAGAAACTGACAAGGTGAACCCTGGATTGATGAGAACATTCACAGTTAAGAATTTATTCTGCAAAACACTTAATCATTAATGTATATTTTCCTACTACATCCATATTCAGTCACTTTGAAAAGTTCTACAATGTGTCTTTCACACATGAAAATGACATTAGCTGTTTTGCATCCTCCTTTGCATAAATAGCAACTTCAAAGTTAAAAGCAAATTAAAATTTTCAAATACTTGAATATCCTTTAAACGAATGTGATGTCCTGGACCATGCATATGAATTTGTAAACCTTGCAGAGTCCCTTGGAAAATGTTTTTGGCACCACTTTGGTGTCATTTTTATATATGAATGAAAATGAAAATAGGAGTTATGAAAGCCATGAAAATAACTCAGATCAAAAAATACCAATGACATTGCCGCAGGGCCTTCCAGCACCATGGACAGAGACTCTGTAGATTTATACTAAAATGCATTACACTGAAATAAATGTCTGGCTTCTGAATTTTGTTTTGTTTTTTTAACTTTCTAAATTTATTCTCTATTAATCCTGGTTTATGGTTTGTTTGTTTGTTTTTTATTTTCTAAATAAACACCCTGTGATTTCTTTTAACCTAAGGTTTCACCTACAACTATGTTAGACAAGAATTGGCTTATCCAGAGTTTGAGAAATCATTTACAGTAATTAAGTATGCTAATGTTAATTTGTAGGCTAACAACTGCTAACTATTTTAGTTTTTTAAATTTATTTTAGCAAAGTGAGAATCAAACCTATTGGGAAAACAGGCATGACATTTAACAAGGCTTAGCTGGTAAATCACGGTGCTTGTTCATGGAATGGCAGAGGGGGAGTCAGAGGCAAATCATGTAGGTCAAGTTCTGGTTCAGGAGTCACCATGTCAAGTTAAGACCCAGTGAAAACTCAAGGTGAGGGAGAAAAGAGGAGAAGAAAATGTGAGGGACTGCACTGCAGCCAGCCCTTTTTAAAAAGTAATATGAATAGCATAATTATTTTTGAACCTCACTAATATTAATATAAACAAATTCAAATTGTGAGCTCATTAACATTCAAGGAAACCAATTAGATTTTTTTCACTGACATCTCAAGTTCTGGGCTTATGAAAAAATGTTATCTGGAAAGAGTCATGGTGTTCACTGAGCTGCAGACACAGAAAAAATAATCACCGCATTTATATGTCAGTGGGATCTTTTAAAATGTGGGTTTCATTGTTAGAGGATATATGACACAGCTGTTCACTTAAAACTCCAGGCTGCTTCATAGTTCCAAATCTAATTTACTGTTTTGGACATTGCTATTGTAAATATTATACTATGTAGACTAAGGTATATGATGTTGGGAAACAATAAGAACCTACCTAAAGAGGATTGTTTATACATATATGATAAATTTTATTTTCAAAAAGGCCTCTTTCATTAAGTATAGTCATTAATTCTATTTGTTTCTCCAAGATACCTATTCTTGCAAGAAGTACTTCTATAACAACAACTACCTTAGAACATGGTGGAGTCTCCTTCTCTAGAGGTTTTTGAGCAGAGTCTGGATGGCCATATGTGGGGTGCTTTGCTTGTGCTTTTCCCACATGGCAGAATGGGTTTGGACTGCATGGCACTGGTGATCACTTCCAACATTATGACTCTCTGAACAAGTGGCTATCCAGTTATCAAAATTGTTAAAATAAGACAAGACTGTTTAGAGATAAACTACTAGGTTGTGTTGGTGGTATGAATATACACTAAAAACCACTTCCCCCCACAAACAAATATGTATTCTGCTGCATAAACATTCTCAATCCATTTACAGAAACAAGCTGGGTATGTATCAATAGTTACTTTCTCTGTGTCATGCCCTTTTCCACTCAGAAAGAGAAAGCAGAAGGGTGAGGGTAAAACATGAATAAATTATGTCACTCTGTCTCCTTACATCTTTCCACTTAACAATCTCCTCTATGCTAGCAACATAGCAAAAACCAAAAAAATTATTATGCAAATAATACAATCACCTCTGTACACACTCATGCCAGCCTCAACAAATCTCCCCATCAAATCCTGGGGAATTACAAATTCTAGCATGCAACATTAAATGGATTACCATAAAGTATTATGAATTCAGCACCAATGGTTCATTAATAAAGAGCTGCATCAAAGAACAAGGGCAAAGAACCATAGATAAAACCTATGAGGCAAAAAGAAGATGGGCAGGACATATAGCACGAGCAAAAGACAACTGATGGACATGTCGACTCATGAACTAGATACCAAGAGACCACAAGTAGGCCTTGGGCAGACCTTGTACACAATGGGACAAACCAATGGATGAGCTATTCATCCAGAAATGGAAAAGAAATGCACAGGATCATATATTTTGTCAAATGGTAGATTTGCATGAAGCCCAAAGGAGTGGATCTACTAAAATGGGATATGATATGATCAACAATGATGTTCTCAGGGATACTAAACTCCTCACCTATACACAATGTACAAATTGCCACTGCTTTCCCACTGACTCCAAGACATTGGTCCTGGCTACTTTAGCTGGTTTCTACTCAGACAGAGTACTAAACTTCACACAAAAAGTTCCTTAAATCTCCTCAGGATTGAAATCAGAATTTTTGTGTATCCCAGCTTTATCTTCAGGAAGAATTCAACAGCTTCCATGGAAAAGCTCTTTCAAAACTTTGGAATTCATGTCTTTACACATGTGGC
Source organism: Anolis apletophallus (assembly GCA_030556195.1). Lineage (NCBI taxonomy): Eukaryota > Metazoa > Chordata > Lepidosauria > Squamata > Anolidae > Anolis > Anolis apletophallus. The sequence continues at coordinate 164,936,951 of JARBWK010000003.1, read as the reverse complement.
TTCCTCTTTTCCATTTGATTTCCAGTCTGTGATGATGAAGTAATTTTATCTCTGAACTACATTCTTGGTGACAAACCCCAGGACATATAAAAAGTATAGATTTTTTTTCGGTGAACCAGTGCAGTAAGTCTCCTCCGGACTCTCTTTGTAATCCCGCTTGTTTCTTCTTCATGCCCTAAACACTTTAGAATTGCTTCACAGTAAAAAAAAAAGTAGAGGGAACAAGAACCCAAAGGTAGTGCATAAAGTAGTAGATGCTGTGGTAATGCTGATCATTGAAGCTGAAGTCTCACAACTGAAGTGTTCCTGAAGAAGTGATTCTTAGACATAGTCCTGTAGGTGCTAGCAAAGTTGCACTTTGATCACGATCTTGTAGTTGAGACAAAGGAAGGCACACAAAATGCCCCAGTTCTTAGTAGCCTGTTTTTTTACAAGAATTTCCTTCACTACTTCTAGGCTCACAGTCTCTTCATTCTTCTTGCTACTGCTTATGGAAGCATACTTAAATAGGCATAGTGCACCTGCTGTTTTCAGACCACTGTGTCAATTTCAATCTTGGGTATTGAATACAACTTTCCTGAGGCACTGGACTACTTTGTGAGAAAGTTACTCACATAAGAAAACACTTGTTAACATGACTGAACCTTACAATAATAATGTCAATGAAGTGGTGCTACTGTGACTCACCAGTTCAGGTGTTTGGGTTTTGTTGTTGTGTTTTGTTTTCATTTGATTTTACGGTTTTCAGTTTTTTTCTACCCATCTATACTCAAACACAAGAATGCCTGTCAAATGATATACTTGATAAAGTGCCCTCAAATTTTAATCCACTGAAGTTTAGGTATTATCTTTTAAAGTGTCACAAACTTTTTCATAACTTGAGGTTTCAATGAGATGGCCAAGAAAAATACAGACGGTACTAAAGAATATAGTTGCCTTTATTCTCCTTCTTGGGAAGAAAGAGGTATATAAACTGATGGAAAAAATTAAAAATAAAATATAAAATATAAAATGTAGCCTTTGTCTAATTCAGTGGTTCTCAACCTGTGGATCTCCAGGTGTTTTGTCCTACAACTCCCAGAAATCCCAGCCAGTTTATCAGCTGTTAGGATTTATGGGAGTTGAAGGCCAAAACATCTGGGGACCCACAGGTTGAGAACCACTAGTCTAGTTCTATCCTAATAAATAAATAATAAACAACGTCATTTTCTTCTTCCCACCTACATTTCAAGAGAGCTTCAATTTAGGGAAAAACTGTTGAAGCCCTCCTTCTGAAAGAATTAAAAATAATACTGTAATAATTGCTGTAATAGGAGAAACGCTGTCTACTTAGCATAAAGTTATAAAATTTGAAAATTGCTTACTAAAAACAATATGCTATTTCATTTATTTCCAAGTTAATATATGTAAGGTTATGTTGCAAATTAATCAATCTGAAAAAAGTAAGAGTCTAAGAACTGGTTTAATGTTGTTATTAGAAATCTCTTCTGTGACTTCTCTCATGAAATTTTTTTGCTTATGAATCTGCTTTTGGTTTGCTTACAAATGTATTTACATAAATTAATTTTATGACCATGATCCTTGAATTTTATAATTGTTTGCTCATGCACTGATTATTTGTAACAAATCCTGATTCAAAAAGCCAAGGTGTTTTTCTCTCTTTCTAATCTTTAACTTTTTATAGCCAACAGAGAAGGAGGATTGAAGTTTAAGCAGATGTGGTTGAATATAATCTGCTAAGGAAGTGCATAAAGCAAAAGAGAAATGGCCATCATCATCTTTATTTGTATTCCACCCTATTTCTCTGAGGAGACTCAGGAAGGACTCCAAAACAAAAAATGACAAACATCCAATGCCATAATGCCTTAATATTTACATATCTCCAACTTGAATCCCTTCAGGGAAAGAGGGTAGGTTAAAAATTATTATAAATTATTATAAGGTTCTGGTGGTGGCAGCACAAAACAAACCATGGTGGCAGCATGAACCAAACATATTACTGGCTGCAGATATATAGCTGCACTACTTATCTAGTGAAAAAGTCACAAAGTGCCTACGCTTAACAAAAAATTTCTTTCTAAATGTCTCAGTGTTACATAGCAAAATGAAACCAGACAGAAAAAAATACAAACAAAAGCTTCCTGCCTAAATACATTCCATCACTTAAAATGCCACATGGCTCAGTACTTTTGTTCTTCAGTGAATAATTATGCTGAATTGTATTTAAACATCATAATCACAATTTACAACTTTATTCACACATATAGATATGTGTCAAAATGAAACCATTCATATTTTAAAAGATATGACATATAATTCAAATACCATAGATAAACTGTAATGTGAAGCAAATATATATTTAGTTCTTTAAAAACATTTGAATCCATTTCGTTTCAAGCTTTGCAACACCCATGAATTTTAACCATAAGATCTGTACATTGGTGAACAATTCAATATTGTCAAACCATTATTCCTGCTTGGTGCAATGGTTACTGTTAATAAGTTTGAATAGATATTCAGAATACTAACTGCAAAAATCTCATTCTGCTGGCAGCTACTGTAGGAAGAAGTGGGGGGGGGGGGAGAAGCAGCAGTATCCCATGACCTCTGCTGATACCAGTTGCCTTAGGCCTTCCAGCTGTCACATCTCCATAGTCATTATAGCAAGCTACATACACTGTCTTCACACAACTGGTCGCTGCAAAAACTACTGTAAACTGTCTTTTTATTTGACCTTCCCATTTCTTCTTCCATGTCATGTCATAAATTTACAATGTAAGCTTGGATGGATGGGTTATCACACAACTTAGCTTTGTTTGTTCATTTTCCCCTTAAAACATGGAGATGATAGTGCCTTAAAGAAATAGTGATTACACCTGCCAACACACATTTTGGTGCCTCAAATGTTAGCCCTGTTTTGGGGGTATATTTTCACCTGCTGATTCCAAAATGGCACTAGTATTTGAGATACAGAATATATGCCAAATACTTTCATCTGCTTGCTCATAGAAAATTATGATAACCATATCTAAGAAGCTAGGTGAGTTCTACCCAAGGCCACCTTCCCCCAATGCATATTGGGAGGAAGGAGCTTTGCCATCCCTCCCTCGGGGGAGTGAAAAGGGGAGGAACCGGATGGAGCCTCCCTGCAGCTGGGGGCGTGGCTTCATCCACAGGAAGCCAGCCCCAGAGGCTCACTTCGGCGAAGACAGCGACCCACCACTCCCGCCCATTGACAGTATCGGCCCGGTTGCCCGTAAAAAGGAGCTGGGGAGGAGTTTTTCCCCCACTGTTAGGGGTTTTTTTCGCCTACCCCCCTTTACTGTTTAGGGGCTAGATGGAGGGGTGGTTATAAATAGGCCTAGCGGAAAATAGATAGGGAAACTCCCTGATTTCACTGGGCATTCAAGGCACCCCCCCCCCCCCGTTGGGGGTGCAGGCCATCCAGTTAATACTCAATCAAAGTTCTAGTTGATCGGGGAGGTTTGGTTATGGCCTTGGCCAGTTGTCAAGGAGCATAGTTTTCTGCCAGCAAGTTAACATCAAACAGGTAGGGTGGCTACCTGAATTGGATTCAACAAATTCCTGACACCCCTTGAGTTAAGGTTAAGGACAATTAAATAGGTAACAATTTGAATAAATGTTGCCCAATTGGAAACCCAACCACTGTTGTCGTGTGTCTTCTTTTGGGGGTGGGCGGGCAATGCAATTTTCTGAATCAGCACCCAAATAACCCCAGGAACAGGCCTAAAAAAGTAAGACACTAATAATGTTTTTTGTTCGACTGTGTTCTTTTGGGACCATTAAAACTATTGCCTTCAAACACAATCTATTTTATATCTCATATAACAAATTATGGCAAGAAACTAAGTAGAATGAATTCCCACTTCTTCCTATTTCCTTTCTGGAAATACATCTGAAGGACAAATTTTAAACTTCTATGCCTTTTAGTAAATTGTTGAGAGACCTGGTGTGTCATGCAAGGCTACTTACTGATTGTTCGATTTCAGTTTTCCTCTCTGGGAGCTCCTCAGCTCACTACTAACACTTAGAAGTACCTCTGGTTGTAAAATCTGTTCTCTAGAATTTTTACACCTACACTGTACAATTACTACAGTTTGACATCACTTTAGCTGTCATGATTCTATAGCATTTAGAATCGTGGAAGGTACTGTTTGGTGAGGGAACCGCACTCTTTCGAAGAGAAGGCTAGAGACCTTGTAAAGCTTCAGTTCCTATGATTCTCTAGCATTCAGATACAACAAATAAAGTGGTGTCAAACTGCATAAATTCTGCAGTGTAGATGCACTTTCTTATCTTCCCTTGAATAGTGAAGACAGTCCTAATGATATTCAGGAAGGCCAAGTATTCTCCTTGAAAGGTGCTTCCTGATTTGCTCCATATGCCTAAATGTTATATCTCCAGGACATACAAATTACCCAACAAGTGAGTGAGAATAGAACTACTTCTAAGTAAAACAGTGGTCCTGCAGTTTGCCCTGCCTTGAGATTAGAATGCAGACATACCAGTTTGTCACACCAAACATAGAAAAGGGCTAGCATCTAGCCATCAACTATAACTCCATTTGTGGTAACATCATTGTAACATGGCAATGAGCCTAGTGCTGGGCATGATAAAGGAGTGAATGCAATCTCCTTCTTCACTAAGATCTGTCAAGCCACAAAATATAGTGACATCATGACACAAAATACTGCCTGGAGCTCACACAGTCTATGACTGACTAAAATACTTTTTTTGGTGTTTTCCTCCATTTCTCATGAAAGTGTGTCAGACATTTAAGATAACACCTTCAAGACTGGAATTTAGATTAAAAACTGGGTTATGGTGTCCAGTTCGTATTTTATATTTCAGTTCACATCTTACTACACAGAACTGCTGTTACTTTTGACACCCATCGTGTTCATCATCATCTGGCTCAGCATGTCACAAGATTAAGATATTGTTGACTGATAACTCCTAGTGTCCCCACTTCCTAAAATAGCCTCCTAAAGCTGAAGGCATGCCACTGGATCCATGTTATCTTCCAACTAGGCTGAGAATGACTGTCAGTTAAAATCCCATCTTCATCTGACCCTTGACCTAAAGCTATAGCATGGAAAAGAATGTTTGTCATGGGACATAAAACATTCTACATCTGCCATCTGAACCCCATTTGCTTCAAATTATTATGGTAAACAATAGAAAGAAACTATATACAAACAGAAGGTCAGGTTCATAGAAAAAACATTTAAATCGAAATAGACTAGGATGGACAACATTTAGGAATAGTTTACCCTTACTGGTAAAGAATGCATGACTCAGCTGTGACGTCTACATGACTGTAGATAGTAGAGAACCTTCCTTTTTCATACAGGAGCATGGTGTCTCCTAATAGCCAAATCTTAATACAGAATAGACCAAATTACACACACATACACACCTTTAAGGTCCAATACTGCCTTCAAATTCTATCTCTTTCAGCTACTTAGTGTTACATGACTTTGCCATTTGATAACAGGTATTCTTCTATGTTAAGTAAAACATACATAGATTTGCTGAATAACAGCATCTACTTCTCAACAACCATTTTGGGCCCCCTCTAGTTCTAAGAATAAATGCAACTATAAATGTGTTGTTTAAAACTTGGTTCTTTTACACAGACCCACAAATCACCATTTCAGACCACATCTCCACTGCCATGTAATGCAGTTTGGTCAGTGATGACTTATATAACACAGGGCCCATACAGACAGTACCTTTATTGCAGTAACTCCCGCAATAAAGAAGGAGCTGTCCAGACAATGTTCTTGACAGTCCTGAATTAATTCACTACAAACCAGGCAAACCCTAGTTTAATTAGATAATTTCATTAGATCAGGTCCCCTCCTTCTTATCATTCCGGAAAAGAGTCAAGACTTGGCTGTTTGAGCAAGCGTTTGAAAATGCAATGTAATAGACATAGGAAAATGGAACGACTGGATGATGAAATTGGACAATGTTTTTAATTGGGAGACCCAAATGATTTATGTTTTTATTGCTCTTGTTATGGTTTTATATTATATGTTAATGTTTTAAAATGTTTTATAGTGTTCTTGGGCATTGAATTGTTGCCTCTGTAAACTGCCCTGAGTCGCCTGAGGGCTGAGAAGGGCAGTATACACATACAGTAAATAAATAAAATAAATAATAAATAGTGGATTTATTCCACACTTTCTTGGAAAGTGCAGGATAAACCCACTATTTCTGGTGTCTGGACTGCAGTCCAGACACCATTCCCACAGTTTTATGGACTGAATTAGTCCGGGAAACTGTGGGAATGCCCACACCCCTCCCCTAAAGCCCCCAGACACCTTTGAAAAGTAAAGAAAACTTACCTAGCCTCCACTACATTCTTGGAGCAGCTCTCCCGGCGCATAGAAATGATGCATCAAGAGAGGAAAATCACTCCCCCCCCCCCCCCCCCCCCCCCGCTCTCGTGGTGCATCATTTTTTTATGTGCCAGGAGATCTGCTCCAAGAGTGTACTGGAGTCTGGGTAAGTTTATTTTACTTTTCAAAGGGCTCTGGGGGCTTCAGGGGAGGGGTTAGGGCCTCCAGATGTTCTCACACAGGCCCCCAGGAAGATACGCATTTTTAAAACGCAGATTCTCCTGGGATAAAGGCCTGTCTGGATCCGCCCACAGTTCACTGTAGGCTCATATAATGCAGTTTCTGCAGGCCTCTTTCGAGAAGACATGCCGAATGGGTCTCGAAGAGAAACGACAACGCAGAAAGAACCGCAACATGGAAACAACATCACTCAAGGAGACTTTCTGCTGTGCTTTCTGCAACCGAACTTGCCTGTCTCAGATTGGCCTTTTTAGTCATCAACACACTTGTAAAAAGCGTGGGATGAGTCCTTCCTAAGAATCTTCGTTCACGAAGTAATGCCGAGAGATATGGTAGTATAGACAGGGCCCCAAAATGCCTAATGACTGAATAAACCCACCCCTATCTTTGAAGTAATGGCAAACATATTTATTTTCCTGTTCCACTGACAAAATAAAACACCCCATTCAGTGTATGGGGTCAAAAATGGGACAATTCTCTTTATGTTTTGAACCTGCTTTAAAATCAACTAACTGATGGACATACAGTACCTCAAATCTTTGAGTTACATTCAGGTAGTTAAACCTGATCGAACTGTAAAGAAATAATTGGATTTACTCTCACATAGACAGAATGAAAGTAATAAAATGCACCTCAGGGTGTATGTACATTTTGCTTTTTGCAGGACTGTTTCACTAGGGGGTCATCTGATAAGCCATACAGATCATCCCTTTGGCTGTGTCACAATAAAGGGCACACTGGATTGGCAGCTTGAGGGTCTTTCTAAAGATTTGTGTAACATTGTGCAGAAAGTTACATTCAGAGAATAAGTACAGTGAGCATGGCTTTGTTTGCAATGTGGTCTGTAGGCAACTTTTGACATGTAGGAGAATACTAACAGCTCATATCAAAGGCGAAGGTGTATTGTTATTTTACAACGTACGAATTATATAGGGTGTTTCAAAATAATGAACCCAATTTCAAAGCAGTATATATCAGAATGGCAACATGATATGTTATTTATTTGTGGTATTTGTACCCCGTAGCTTCTCACCCCCGCAGGGGGACTCAGCACAGCTTACATTCGCAGCACTACAGGCCGCAACACCACAATACAATTTAAAATACACCATACATTAAAAAGCATTAAAAACATTTTAAAAACATCACATTAAAAACCACTACATACAACAATAATTAATTAAAGCCATCAAGCGGAACACATTGTCAGTCCAGTCAAGTCCAAAATGTCATTCCAGTCAAATCCAAAGCTACAATTTACATCTGCTGCCCAAAGGCCTGGTCCCAGAACCACGACTTTAGCTTTTTTCTAAAAGTGAGGAGAGATGGAGTAGATCTTATTTCGTTTAGGAGTGCGTTCCATAGGCGAGGGGCCACCGCCGAGAAGGCCCTGTCCACAAACAGCTGCAAATGGTTTACTGAGTTATCCATTTATCAAGTTTTTACTGATCATTTTGAGCCTGAAACAAATCTTTAAAAAATAACTCTGCAAATGGGGAATCTCTCATTAGGGTTTTTTACAGATTTGCAATTTTGTGAATGGTTGAGGCTAGGGGCTGTCTGTGGGAGAGGCATCTAACAGTAATCATTGAATACTCTATACCCCATCCTTTCCAAGGGTAAGAGTTTTGTTCATAGGCGATTCATGGTTGCACAGACATAGTGATTGCAAATCCAAGGATCAGATCCCAGGTTTTCTGCTTTAAACAGAATTATATGAATTCGCACTGCCAGATAATCTGGAATAAACAGGGAACCTGGCATCAGATCCTGGGATATAGAGCCTGTCTGGAACTGCTCTGGGTTATCTGAAGAACACATTTTGCATATGAGGGCCCTTTCACACAGCCATATAACCCAGAATATCAAGGCAGATAATCCACAATATCTGATTTGAGCTGGGTTATTTGAGTCCACACTGCCATATAATCCAGTTCAGTGTGGATTTTATACAGCCAAGTGGACACACCTGAAAGAAACATGGGAAAAGTTTTCTCAGTGGATGATCCCAGGCTGTGTGAACTTTTATCTGCATCTGTTTTAACTTTAACTTCCCAGAGTTGGGGGAAAGGGTGGCATATAAACAAATGGTGATGATATCTGAGAAATCCACATTACTGATCTGAAGATCATCACAGCACTGAGCCATAGTTTAACGCCTTGTGTGGATACAACTGGTGTCTGATCCTGTGGTATCTACTGTATTTCCTTTAAAAAGGATAAATACGTTTTAAAACCCAGAAATGGAAGCAATTATCAAAAAATCATCACTCATAAAAACACTGAAAAACACAGCGGAAGAGACTTTAAAAGCCAAAAAAAATACATTACAATGTATGTGCAAAGCCACATATATACATATATACACATATACCTGTACACAGACTGGGCCACAGCAATGTGTGGCAGGGGACAGCTAGTTATTTATATAACTGGAAAAGATTGAGGCAATATAAAAACAAAACAGGGAGGGGTAGGCTGCATAATTAAAAATCCAAGGCCCTTCCACACAGACTTATAACCTAGATATCAAGGCAGGAAATCCCACAATATCGGTTACGAACTGAGTCATCTGTGTCCACACTAACCATATATTCCAGTTCAAAGAACAAAAAGTGGGATTTTATTCAGCTGAGTGGAAAGGGCCTCAGAGTTTCGGTGAAAGGGAAGTTTCATCCACAGTGACATAAAAAAGATTATACACAACTGGATTTGTAGCAATTTTTATTCCTTGCAGTACATTCAGAACATTGGGTTATGCTGTGAGGTACACTCTGTAGACCCCAATGGAAATACAACTTGCATATAGCCAAGTTCATTCCTTATGCTTTCAATTCTTACTCAGCAATAGAGAAAGATATATCAGTTGTGTGAATGTTGATGCCAAGACAATGGAGGTGCTGGTGTTTATTCACGGAATTAGAAAAGAGATACAATTCTTAAAATACAGTAACAATTCCAATGTTTTTCATGTCAGAGACTGCAAGTCACTTCTGGTGTGAGAGAACTGGCCGTCTGCAAGGACATTGCCCAAGGGACGCCTGGGGTCCTTCCACACAGCCCTATATCCCAGAATATCAAGACAGAAAATCCCACATTATCTGAGTGTGGACTCAGATACCCAGTTCAAAGCAAATATTGTGGGATTTTCTGCCTTGATATAGGGCTGTGTGGAAAGGCCACTGGATGTTTTACCATCCTATGGGAGACTTCTCTCATGTCCATGCTTGATAAGCTGGAGCTGACAGATGGGAGCTCACACCTCTCTCTGGATTCGAACCACCAACCTTTTGGTCAGCAGTCGTGCCGGAACAAGGGTTTAACCCATTGTGCCACGGGGGCAACGACTCCATTACATTATGTTGTTGGACTGACACTTCACTGCTAGGTTTCACAAAGGGCTTGATATTACACAGTTCTCTTTAAAAAGCAGGAGAAAAACAAAAAGCTAGATAATGTAATTCCACTTTAAATTAATATCCTGCTTGTCCCTTTGCAGGCTTGCATTATAGAAATGTGATGTTTCTTGTTTACTCTTAGGCCCCTTCCACACAGCTAAATAAAACCCCACATTATCTTCTTTGAACTGGAATATGTGGCAGTGTGGACTCAGATAACCCAGTTCAAAGCAGATATTGTGGGATTTTTTGCCTTATATTCTGGGTTATATGGCCATGTAGAAGGGCCCTTAGAGAGTAACCATGATGTCCATTTTACATATCATAACTACAAACAAACAGTGTGATGATTTATTAGCAAGAATATAATAAACTGTATATTTTAAAATCTGTTTCATCTTTGCTATTTAGCAAATAAGGATAAAATGGAATAAAGAAATGAATCATTAAAGCCACGGCTGAAATTCCCCTATGAAGTTGGATTTCAAACCAAAATAATTCACTGCAACTGCCCTGGAGATTACCAAAAGGACGTGTAAAGTGGATGTTACCTGTTTTGTTTTGTTTTGAAATTACAGTGCTATTATACAACAGCACCTACATCGTAAACAAAGATGTTTATGCCATTGCAGTGCTCACTACGTGCCATTTTCAAAAATTCTACTTCACCATCATGGTACACAAAATACTGTTGCGATACGGTCAGAAAAAAATCCATGCGACGCTGAAATGACTGGCAAGATTAAAGGAAAAGAATCAAGAAAATCATGTTGCTTTTTGGGGGGGCAGAGGGGGGGGCTCACCTTTTCCCCAGACCTGTGAGAATCCTACATCAAAATCTCCCCACTGTTTCTAATTTGCCCCCTTCAAGGTTGCTAATACTACCAATGAGACATTCTGAGGGTTTAAAAAATAATAATCCCTGGCTGGGATTTCCAGATCTTTACTCCCAGCCCCAAATACATCACCAGAAGAGTGGCTTTACGTAATGTGCTTTTGCTGTTGAGTGCTGTAGCTCAAACAAGACTTTATATGTCCAGAGACATTCATTTGCGTGCTTGTTGCCACTTTTTCCCATCAAGGGTTCAGATAACATCACTTCAGGATTTTCACTTACGTTTAACCTGCAGTAAGACTGCAATTGCATAAGCCTTCCAGAATATTTGGGGCAGCCAGAACAGTAGGTGACCGGAAAACCTCAGCTACATTAACCTTTTGGTATGTTTACAATGACGGTAATTTCTGCAAGCATCTCAAGGCCCTTCAACACAGCCATATAACCCAGAATATTAAAGCAGAAAACCCCACAGTATCTGCTTTGAACTGGATTATCTGAGTCCACACTGCCATATATTCCAGTTCAAAGCAGATAATGTGGGGTTTTATTTATCTGTGTGGAAAGGATTTCAGAAGCCCACTGATTTCATAAAGGAAAAAGTTTCTCATTTGGTAGTGGTTCTGTCCAAATTGCATAACAGCTCCATCCTAATCAATAAGTCATGCTTCGTAAGCACAAACAAGCCTTTATGAAGCAGGTGAGCGACAGAAGGAGAACTGGATGCCAGAACACAATCCAAACCAGTATCTCCAATGACCACAAAATTCTGAGAAAATTCTGCAAAACGCCACCCAAACTGGCTGGTGCTCTTTTTTCCAAACAGTTTCACAAGCAATCCCTGCAAAGCGCTATCCACATTACATTAAAAAATGTTATAGATGACACTTTCCAAGATCTGTAAACATCTGTGCAGAGTGAAACCTAAAACTAAACACAGTCCTGTGTCAAACTCTCTGAGGGTTGCACTCCTTGTGGAAAACAACAACAACATGGGGACAGCTTAGTAATGAAAAATGTGGGTTGCTGTGAGTTTTCCGGGCTGCATGGCCATGTTCTAGAATCATTCTCTCCTGACGTTTTGCCCACATCTATGGCAGTCATCCTCAGAAGTTGTGAAGTCTGTTGGAAATGAGGCAAGGGGGGGTTATATATCTGTGGAAGGTCCAGGGTGGGAGAAAGAACTCTTGTCTGTTGGAAGCAAGTGTGAATTTTGCAATCAATCACCTTAATTAGCATTGGAAAGCCTTGCAACTTCAAAGCCTGGCTGATTCCTGCCTGGGAGAATCCTTTGTTGGGAGGTGTTAGCTGACTGTTTGTTTCACGTCTGGAATTTTCTTGTTTTCAGAGTGTTGTTCTTTATTTACTGTCCTGATTTTGGAGGGTTTTTTCAATACTGGTTGCCAGATGTTCTTCATTTTCATGGTTTCACCATGCTAATCAAGGTGATTAATTGCAACATTCACACTTGCTTCCAACAGACAAGAGTTCTTTCTCCCACCCTGGACCTTCCACAGATATATAAATCTCCCTTACCTAGTTTGCAATATACATCACAACTGGTTGTTGTGAGTGTTTTGGGGTTGTAAGGCCATGTTCCAGAAGCATTCTCTTGTGAAGCTCCGTCTGCATCTATGGCAGGCATCCTCAAAAATCTTGCAAAGTAGAAAAATTGAGGTTTATTTATCTGCGGAAGGTCCAGGGTGGAAAAAAGAACTCTTGTCTGTTCACGGTTGGTGTTAATGTTTCAGTTGGCCACCTTGATTAGCATTTAATGGCCCAGTAATTTCAAGGTCTGTCTTCTTAAGCCTGGGGAAATCCTTTGTTGGGAGGTGATTAGCTGGCCCTGATAGTTTCTTGTCCGGAATATAAACTCCATTTTTCTAGTTTCCAACAGACCTCAAAACCTCTGAGGATGCCTGCCATAGATGCAGGCGAAACGTCAGGAGATAATGCTTCTGGAACATGGCCATACAGCCTGGAAAACTCACAACAACCCAATGATTCTGGCCATGAAAGCCTTTGACAATATATACCTCACAACCTCTGAGGATGAATGCCATAGATGTGGACAAAACATCAGAGGAGAATGCTTCTGGAACATGACGATACAGCCCAGAAAACCTACAACAACCCAGTGATTCCGGCCATGAAAGCCTTCGACAACACAACAAGTACTTCATCACACTAGAGAGTGAATCCACTTTAAAACCGGTTGTTGCCTCCTGCAGAATTCTGGGGTTTGTAGTTTAGGGAGTAGCCTTTAACAGCCTCATTCTCTAGTGCGATGTGGTAGTAAAAAAGGTCTTCTGAGGGCCCTTCCACACAGCCCTATATCAAGGCGGAAAATCCCACATCATCTAAGGTTTTGTTTTTGTATTTGTTTTTTTTTCAGGTCCTGAGCGACTTAATAAAGTGCAAGTCACTTCTGGTGTGAGAAAATTGGTCGTATGCAAGGACGTTGCCCAAGGGACGCCCAGATGTTTTATCATCCTTGCAGGAGGCTTTGTCGTGTCCCCGCATGGGGAGCTGGAGCTGACAGGGGGAGCTCATCCGCCCTCTCCCCAGATTCAAACCTCCAGTATGCAAGGACATTGTCCAAGGGACACCCAGGTGTTTTATCATCCTTGTAGGAGGCTTCTGTCATGTCCCCGCATGGGGAGCTGGAGCTGACAGGGGGAGCTCATCTGCCCTCTCCTCAAATTCGAATCTCTGGTATGCAAGGACATTGCCCAAGGGACACCTGGATGTTTTATCATCCTTGTAGGAGGTTTCTCTCATATCCCCGCATGGGGAGCTGGAGCTGATAGGGGGAGCTCAACCGCCCTCTTTCCAGATTCGAACCTCCAGTATGCAAGTAAGTTGTCCAAGGGACACCCAGATGTTTTATCATTCTTGTAGGAGGCTTCTCTCATGTCCCCGCATGGGGAGCTGGAGCTGATAGGGGGAGCTCATCCACCCTCTCCCCAGATTCAAACCTCCAGTATGCATGGACGTCGTCCAAGGGACACCCAGATGTTTTATCATTCTTGTAGGAGGCTTCTCTCATATCCCCGCATGGGGAGCTGGAGCTGACAAGGGGAGCTCATCCACCCTCTCCCCAGATTCGAACCTCCAGTATGCAAGGACGTTGCCCAAGGGACACCTAGGTGTTTTATCATTCTTGTAGGAGGCTTCTCTCATGTCCCCGCATGGGGAGCTGGAGCTGACAGGGGGAGCTCATCCGCCCTCTCCCCAGATTCGAACCTCCAACAGGTCGGTCTTCAGATAACTCGGCTAACCCAGTTCATAGCAGATATTGTGGGATTTCCTGCCTTGATATTCTGAGATATATAGGTCTGTGTGGAACAAGGGCCCTGGAGAGCCATGTGTCAGAAGAGAGAGCAGCTCCAGAGCTGCACTGAAGCAAGCCTGCCTTGTGAGGGGTTGAAAACACCTCCAGCGCCTTCAAGACCCTCCCTGCCCATTGCCCTGAAGTGGAAGTCTCCTCTCTCCCTGGACTCCAGGAATCGGGATGCACAGGATTGCCTGGCAAACCTGGTCCAGGAGGGAATCTCTCCTCCCCCGCTCCAAAGAAAACCCCACGCGCTTAATTGCTTTTGCCAGAAGGAGAGACTATTGCAGCTTTTTTTTTCTCCTTCGGCTGAGCAATGCTGCTTGGCGGAATCTATCTGCAGTACCCAGAAGGCGGGTGGGGGGGGGCTAGTCAAGGGAAGGAGGAGGGGCGGGAATCGGGGCTCATTCCGCGTCTAAACCGCATCACTGGGTCTGCTGCTTGGGTCTAGTTGGAAAGGGAAGTTCAAAGAGAGGGATTGGGGCCTCCAAGGGCATCCCTATGAGAGGTGGGTCAGCCTAGAAGCAAGGGAGGGGCGGGGTGGGGGAGTGGGGGGCTTCAGACCAGGCAAACTCCTCGCCACGGACGTGGCGAGGAGTTTGCCTGGTCTGAAGCCCCCCACTCCCCCACCCCGCCCTCCCTTGCTTCTAGGGCTGACCCCCGATGGAGAAGCAGACGCCAAAAGTGAGGGGAGCTTCCCCACTCATCAGGGATGCCCATCACGCAGAGCTCGTCTCGCACAACGCCTGTCGGGCGGTCCTCGAGGACCCCAAACGTGCCGCGCTACCTCCCAACCCCTTCCCCTCTTTCCTCCCCACACCCTCCCCTTCCCACCCCCCTGCCAAGATGCTTACAGTCCGGAGGAACTGGATCTCGTCCTCGCCTTCTCCTCCCGGCTCAGCCATGGCTCGCTCTGGATCGTCGCCTCTCTTTGGAGGCGATGCTTCTCTCCCTCTTCTGGTGGCGAGGAAGGCGATGGGCCACCTCGGGCAAGGCGGAGGAGGAGCGAGAGGCTCCCACGCCCGGGAAATGGGGAAAGCGAGCCGGCCGCGCTCGTCCTTCCCTCTGCAGCGAGCGTGGAAGGGGAAAGGGAGGGGAATAGGGGAGCGAGGGAGAGCGGGGAGGGCTCCGAAGGGCAGAGGAGAAGCTTCCCCCAGCCGCCCGCCCGCCCGCCCCGCTTCTGCAGGTAGCTGAGCTGCGCTGCACCCGCAAAGCGGAGCCGAGCCGACGACGCGAGGCGCAGCGCCCCTGCCTGGACGCTGCTGGTGCGCGCGGGAGTTTTGGGGCGGGCGGGCGCGCTCCCGTGGACTCTCCCTCCACACGCCCTGCGCCGAGGAGGAGGAAGGAGATGAGGAGGAAGGCAGCGTGCGTGGGACCTGAGGGGGTGATGCTATGATAGCTGGGTCTGGAAGCTCCGAGCGTTACGCACATTCCGTAACCAAAATGACACAAAATGACACTCTAACACAGTAATACATATAGTTAATATGTTTTTTAATGTATGTATACACTCAGTGTGAAACCCGGACCTGTTTCCATGCACTCAACATAGATATCCTGGCAGGAATGGCAGAAAGACACAAACTTCCCACACAGAACTCCCATAGCCAAGAGAAAATACTATAAGAGTTTGGTGGGCATTGACCTTGAGTTTTGGAGTTGTAGTTCACCTATATCCAGAGAGCACTGTGGACTCAAACAATGTTGGATCAGGACCAAACTTGGCATGAATACTCAATATGCCCAAATATAGGGTTGCCATATGTCCCTTATTCTAAGGGACGTCCCTTATTTTGACCCGAAAATTTGTGTCCCGTTTTTTCAGGCCCTGTCCCTTATTATTGACTAACAGGACAGGACTGGGCAGGGTTGACCAGAGGAAGGTGCACGCTGCAGTTTCCATGGCAATACCTGCCCGGGGTTTCCAACTCGCAGGGCAGACGCGCGCTTGCGAGTGTGTGCCTGCCTTCGTCCTTGTTGGAAGGAAGGAAGAGGTGAGACAGGGCTTTTTCAAAGTACAGTAGACTCAATTAATCGTTACCCAAGGGGAATGTTTGTAATTTTGTGTCTTTATCGAGGTAGGTTTCTTAGGGTTTTTATACTTCAACACACTAGACTCTTCCCCCCCCCCCCTTCCTGGAGGTTCCAATTTCCCACGGCACACCTGATGATCGCTCACGGCACACTAGTGTGCCCCGGCACACTGGTTGGGAAACACTGGTTTAGGGGTTAGGGTAAGGTTTAGGGTTAAGGGTTAGGCTTAAGGTAAAGTTAGGGGTAAGGTTTAGGGTTAGGATAAGGGTTTTGCTTAAAGTTATGGGTTAGGGTTAAGGGTTAGGGTAAAGTTTAGGGTTTGGGTTAATTTATTTATTTATTATTTCAACTTCTCTACCACCACTCCTTGGAGACTCGGAGCGGTTTACAAGCATAACACATAAAAACAGAGAACATACAGTACTAATACAGGAGACAAATTAAACAATTTAAACCATTAAACAATTTGAGAACTTAATCCACCACATAGAGATCTACTGGGAGAGATCCGATGGCCTATAGTCGCATTATCTGACATTTTCATTTATCCAACATTCTGCTGGGCCAGGGCCGTAGCCAGGATTTTGATTCGGGGGGGGGGCTGAGTTTGGTTCGGGGGGGGCTGAGACTGGGTGGAAGAGGGTCTACCCTAGAAAACCTTTTGTATTGTTATCCCAATAACCCCATTAATGTGGGATATAATGAGCATGGTGATCAGATCATGATATGAATAAACATAACAGTTTAAATACTGTACCAGTAAGGCCTTTTCGCGGACCACCCTGAGAATTTCGGGGGGGGGTGAAGCCCCCTTAGCCCCCCCCCCTGGCTACATGCCTGTGCTGGGCCATTTATGTTAGAGAAGGAAGACTCTGCTGTATATAAACCCCACTTCTCTAGTTTCCAACAGTCCTCACAATCTCAGAGGATGCCTGCCATAGAGGCAGGCAAAATGTCAGGAAAGAATGCTTCTGGAACATTGCCATACAGCCCGGAAAACTCACAGCAACCCATTGATTCTGGCCATGAAAGCCTTCAACAATAAGTAGCATGGGATGTCTGCATGGGAGCATGACCATACAGCCTGGAAAACTCGCAGCAATCCCATGCTACATTCTGGAAAAAGGAGCACAAAAAGGGCTCTGTCTCACGACAGCTCTCTTGGGCTTCCACAGGGAACAGATTGCCATGCAGTCTCAAATCCGAAATGAACACTAGAGGGCATCAGAGGGTGCTGCTACACAGCCACTTTTGCTGAAGAGTGCCTACACAGTCACCGCATGAACCAGCTCAAGGCTGGGACAGGGACTACTATGGAAGCCCCTCTACATTGCCATATGCTGCAGTTTGAAGCTTCACTATATGTTCTGTACGGACTCATATAATGGAGTTCAATACATAATGGATTCCATGAGTCTATACCAGGCACACACAAACTTGGGCCATTCAGGTGTTTTGGACTTCCTATTTTCTGCTAGATAAATTCTAGCAAAATACTCTTGTTTATTTTCCCAGTTGTAGGTTCATTGAGGTCCAATGAATCCAATCCTTTCTCCTTCTGAAACAGTGCCCATACACATATTTTATGAATGAATTCATTCAAGTAAGAGTGCTGGAAAGATTGCTCTAAAATCTGAAAATCTAGTCCTGCACATTGAGCTCATATTTGATATAAGACTTGTTATGGATGACACATGAGTCTCATTCTAGGCCATTGTTTCAGAATTTACGCCTAAAATGGTATGTCTTTTGTAGTGGTCTCCTTAATCTCATGGGGATTGAATTAATGATCCTGGATGAATTCACTATCTAGGTCTCCTTTTCTAGGTCTGCTGCTGCTAGGTGTATGTATACACACTGCTAAGGCTATCTGTTAATGCTAGTAATTGATCAGAGTAGTAATTAATCTCTCCTTCATGTCACTGTAGATACATTAGTCTACACTGTAATCTCTTTGGGGTACTCAGAAGAGATGTTGTTTTCGTCTCAAGAGGTTTGTGGTCTGATAGTACCCCCAGTGTCTGGCTGTAAGGTATATTAATGGAATCATTTATCAATAGCAAAACAAAAGTGCTGCTAGCAATTTGTCTATGCATAATTTCCTTGAATCCCTAAAAGCACTCTGCTTGCATAAGAAATTTTGTGATTTGATAAAATAAACATAGACAACAATGGCAGGAACCAGTTTCTTCCCCTACATTCCTGCACCAGACTACATTTCTAGATTTTCAGTTTTTTTAAAACTGCCCTGGAAAATACTGAAAGTCTATTTCCAGTATTCAGTATTGCAGGGGTTTTTTTTCAATTGGCAGGATAGGGGTAGTAAATGTGTGCTTATATAAAGGAAACCCAAACCCCCTAGCAGTGTAGAGCCTGCTTAAGAGCATTTTTCTTTGCCTGAAAAAATATTTTTATATTGGGGACTATAAAAACAGGCGAAGGAGCACATGCAACCCATGGACCGCCCTTACTAATTTTGTCACAAAAGAATTGCTTTTAGCTGTTTTTCAGATGCATTCCATCGACCCAGGCATGTAGCCAGGGGGGGCTAAGGGGGCTTCACACCCCCGAAATTCTCAGGGGGGTCCGCGAAAAGGCCTTACTGGTACATTATTTAAACTGTTATGTTTATTCATATCATGATCTGATCACCATGCTCATTATATTCCACATTAATGGGGTTATTGGGATAACAATACAAAAGGTTTGCTAGGGTAGACCCTCTTCCACCCAGTCTCAGCCCCCCGGAATCAAAATCCTGGCTACGGCCCTGCATCGACCTGCTATTTTTTTTTCCTTAACAGATAATATTAAAAGACATTCGTATTTATTTATTTATTTACTCTATTTATATCCTGCTTTTCTCTACCCCGAAGGGGACTCAAGGCGGCTTTACAAATGGCAACTATTTGATGCCTTTAGAGAAGAAACAATTAAATACATTTAAGTTAAAATTTAAAATTTTTAAAATTTAAAACAAAATATAAACATTTCAATCACTATTAAAATCACACCATCCACAATTGTAATCTGGGTCCGTTCCAAAAATAATTGCATATTTTTCAGTTATTTTTGCACTGTAGTTAATCTCCAAAGGCTTAACCCCAGAGCCAGGTTTTCACTTTCCTTCTGGAGGCCAGGAGGGAGAAGCCTGCTCTAATATTACTAGGGAGGGAGTTCCACAACCAAGGGGTCACCAGTGAGAAGGCCCTGTCTCTTGTGCCCACCAGACATGCAGGTTGCAGGACCGAGACAGGGCATCCCCCAACAATCTTAATCTCCTAGGTAGTTCATAGGAGGAGATTAGGAGGACATTCAGACAGGTAAGCTGCACCAGAACCATTTAGGGCTTTATAAGCTAAAGCCAGCACTTTGAATTGTGCTCAGTAGCAAACTGGCAGTCAGTGGACCTGATGCAACAGGGGGGTTGTATGCTCCCTGTATGCCGCTCCAGTAAGCAACCTGGCTCCTGTCCGTTGGTCTATTTGAAGCTTCCAAGCAGTCTTCGAAGGCAACCTGACATAGAGCACATTGCAATAGTCTATTCGGAATGTAACCAGAAAGTGGACTACCATGGCCAAGTCTGACTTCCCAAGGTATGTGCACAATTGGTGCACAAGTCTTAATTGTGCAAATGCTCCCCTGGCTACCGTCGAAACCTGGGGTTCCAGACGCAGCTATGAGTCCAGGAGAACTACTAGCTGCAAACCTGTGCCTTCAGAGGGAGTGTAACCCCATCCAACACAGGCTGTAACTCTATACCCTGTTCAGCCTTGTGGATGACCTGGAATACCTCTGTCTTGTCTGGATTCATTTTCAGTTTGTTTGCTCCCACACAGCTGCCAAGCACCCGTTGGTAATTCTGTTTACCAAATTGACAAGATCTTTGATATATCACATTCCTATTCAACATCTAGTAAGTTGCTTTGCTTCCACCACTATAGACAAACAGAAAGAAAACTTGGCTAGAAATGGGTGATTCCCATAAGGTGTTCCCTCCCTGTTATGTCTAATAGGAGTTGGCACATCTTGGATTGTTTCAGTCCTTCTGGTATTTGCTTTTAATGCCTTTGCTGTTGGTACCCATTATATGCTACCTTTTTGTGTTTCATCTTGTCATTTTCTGCATTCAGTAAGATTTTGTTCATTTTCCCTATCAACATATCCTTCACCTACTGTGATATCATCTGCTATTATTTGAATTCCAGGAAACCCTTCACTGTTTGGAATAGTCTCTCAAACACCTCTGGCATTTGATAGATTTCTATTGGTATACAGAGCCTTTTGAATTGACCAAAAGGTGCTGTAGACAATATAAGCATACTAGAGGTTTCATCTAATCACAGATATCAAAACCCATTCTTCTCACACTTCAAAAATTCAAAGCTTTTGAAAATCCTATGAATGTATCATCTGTTGTGCATGGTGAGAATTGAAAAATCTGCAGTGTTTAGTGGCTTTAGCTGAAGGCAAACATGTATTTTCCTCAAATGCTTTTTTATAAGTAGTGCATGCCCATGAAATCCTAGTTTCTAGTGGTGCTATGACATTTCAGTTTCATCATTTTCCATGACATTTTTGCTTAATAGAAAGGACCAGTGGGCAATTTCCTTTGTGGAAAGCTTACTAGCTCCACTGCTGTTGTTCATTTTATAATACCAACACCTCAAACATTCTCTCCATTGCCCACAGGAATTAAATAGGCCTCCTCTTTTGTGTGCAAATGTTGATGAAGTTTAAATAATTGTTTTATATGCTTGTGGTTTTATCTTTTATTGTATTGTGTGTTTATTTTATGCATTGTTCCAAACACATTGTGTCATATGTAAACCACCCTGAGTCCCTTTGGGGAGATGGAGGTGGGGTACAAAAATAAAGTTATTATTATTATTTTTACTTTTTTCAATAGTTACTATAATATTGCATACAGTGAGCCCTTCAGATACATTTGAGATTTGGTTTAGGACTACGTTCTGGATAGTTCAATCCATGGATGCAAAATCTGTGGGTACAGAGGACCAATTATATTTCTATTGGCTTCATTCTAATCAATAATATGTGTCTGCTGCATTTCACAGGCATATTGGGATCCAATTCACTTTGCAGAAAAATATGTCAGGAAATGCTGCTAAATAGTTAGAAACAGTTGGCTCTTAGCCCTCCTGCATTGTTGTTTATTCGTTCAGTCGCTTCTGACACTATGACCTCATGGACCAGCCCATGCCGGAGCTCCCTGTCGGCCATCACCCCCCAGCTCCTTCAGAGTCATTGTTGCACAGGTTGCAGTTTGCATCATGCTTCTTACTCCATCTGCCTTTTTGTGGAATGAGAAAGAGAGCAATGATGCTGTCACTATTGTCTGCAGTGCCTTTTTCTTCCTGAGCAATTCTGACAATGTCTCTAGTGGGCATTCTTTTGCTTTTGAAAATTCTGCTGAAGTTATTCAGTTTTTCATACTCCTGGTAGCAGCACTTGCCTAGTGTAGGATACCTCCATTTAGCTTTCATTCCGTTTCCTACAGAGCATACTTCTCACACTGCCTATGAGGGCCAATTGTTTTGCTTCCTTTGGGTTTTGTCTCACTGAATCTACTGCAGAAGATGCTCACTGCTCAAGGCTTTCAGGTTCTTTTGTATTGTCATATTTTGCCAAGTCTCTGTTAAACACAACAGTAAAAAGTCTCGAATATAACATATAAACACCCCAGGTGTAGACATGTCTTACTCTGGTTTGTTTCCCCCCATAAGAGTAATATGTGGAAATTCTCAGGTTGTTTCCACTACTAAGTAGAGATAATTTATTACAATCTTTTATTTATACATTTTAATGTATATATTGTCTATACACCCTTAAACAAGTAGTTGCTGGGTGAGATATATGTGTGTGTGCGTGCACGCGCATGTGATAAAATGGCAATAGTCAGTAAAATGGTATTGTACAAATTTCCCTTGAATTTCTCACCTGGCATCCTGTGGCTGATATTTGGAAGAATAATTTACAGAAGTATTATTATAGACTGGATGCTATGTTTTGTATATACGAAGGTGGGTCGTGAAGTAATGCCCCAACACTCTTATTTCTTTCACAGCTACTAGACTATATGTGCATGATACGATAGAGGTAACCTTACTCTACTGATATAGTCTTTTCATTTTCTAATTGACTTATTAGAGCCATGAATCTGAAGCTAAAAGAAAGAGTCATAATTGAATTTAGGTTCTGCACCTAAGGAAATCCAAAATCACTTGAAGAATGTTCATGATTTGGCCCCTTCTGACTTTTACCTGTTTGGACCTTTGAAATACAATCTTCATGGTTTCAGATTCAATGACTTGAATGACATTAAAACAGCTTTAAAACCATGGGTCACAAAGCAAAACTCTGAATTTCTCCAAAATGGTTTTGATGCCTGGGTTAAATGATGGCGCAAATGTGTACTAATTGATGGTTCCTATGTTGAATGGTAGTTTTGTGTAGAGGATCATTCAGGCTATAATCTGTAACATCTTCTGCTGTTATATGTTCCTTCATAACATTTTTATGACACAGGAAGTAAAACGTTTTGATCCACCCTCGTATGTTGTAAAATTTAAGTCCTTGAACCCTGTATATTGGAATAAATAACGGAGATTAATGGTGACCCATGCCTTTATAGCATTAATGAATATAAAATGAAACCGGTTCTAGTTATTCAGCCATCAATGTATAAATATAAGATAAAATTAGAGGGGGAAACTGCAGCCTATTCACACTATAGAACTGCAGCACTATGTGTCCATTTTAATTGACACAGGCCCCTTCCACACAGCTGTATAAAATCCACATTGAACTGGATTATATGGCAGTGTGGACTCAGGTGATCCAGTTCAAAGCAGATATTGTGGATTATCTGCCATGATCTTCTGGGTTATATGGCTGTGTGAACGGGACCATAGTTGTATTCTGTGAAATCCTGGGATTTGCAGTTTGGGGAGAAGCATTTCGAATTCTCAACCAAAATACTCTAGGATCTCATGAGATTACAAATCCTGTTAGCTGGAATCATGGCTTTTAGAGTACTATAATTATAGTAGTGCTACAATTATGTAATGTGAATGAGCACAAAGGCAGTCTAGCTGGAAGATGGAACAAAAACTTGGCCCATGCACAGCCTTGCAGTCACTTGATGGTATGTGAATTGTTTAAGATGTATATTACATTGATACATTGAAACATTAGGAAAAGAAAATATTGCCAATTGGATGATAAGTTACTTTGAACTATCAGATTATGACATGTCTTTAATTGGTTGAAAACTAAGAATAGTAAAGTTACTCATCATAGAGATTAACTATAGTAAATAAATACTGTAGATTCAAAAGAGAGAGATAGCAGATGCTTGCATTGAAGTACCCACAACTGTTTTATAAAAAAAAAACTGTCTACTATTCCTAAGATAAGT
The DNA here is from genome assembly GCA_030556195.1 of Anolis apletophallus. Classification (NCBI taxonomy): domain Eukaryota; kingdom Metazoa; phylum Chordata; class Lepidosauria; order Squamata; family Anolidae; genus Anolis; species Anolis apletophallus. Next base: position 164,913,301 of record JARBWK010000003.1, on the reverse strand, counting down.
AACATAGTGGATAATTCTGGTAATAGTTAGGATATTAGATAAAATTCTGACATAGAGAGACATAAGAGTTGCTTCTGTTTTGAACTAGATATAGATATATGAGAAAAGTATAGGCATGTCTGTAGAAACATATGAGTTTCTTTCCGGATGACTGTCTAAAATCTATAACTTCAGCTACAGATTACTATATTACAGTATTGACTGGGATATTTTTATGAGTTAACATGTAAATTATCTTTATAAGAATATGCCTAGAATAAGAAGTCTATGAAGAAGTCTATAAAGCTGACACTTGGCACCTTGTGAATTGGAGTGCCTTGTGAACCACCCCGAGTCTCTTTGGGGAGATGGTGGCGGGATATAAATAAAGTGTGTGTGTACACACACACACACCCCTCCAAGACACGCCTTCCAGAATGTCCCCAACCTGTTGTGAAGACTCAGCTGAGGGTAGAGACTGTTCTTTTCTCCCTGTCCTATGCCTATGTGTAGCAAGCACCCAGAGAGATAGATATTGGAAGTAGCTACAGGTTAATCAGATCAGTCAAGTTCATGTGCAGGTAATCAAGAAAGTTCACAGAAGATGAAAAGAAGTGCAGGTATAAGGTGTCATCCAAGCAAGTTATCTAATTCACAAAGTAGTCCAGATAACCAAAGTCAATAATGGTGAGACAAGGACTCATTAAAGATAACAATTCCAGGAGTCAAGAATCCCAGGAGATAATTATATCAGTACCACTTGGGGAGACAAAATAATTGTAAAAATGAGGATGCTCAGCAGTTATTGGATGAATAATAGGTAACTCATTCTGGATGCCAGGTGCTTGGTTATTTAGCATTTTCTGTTTAAGGAATATTGACTCCTACAGTGCAGTTCCCTTCCCCACACTTAGAAACCTGTCATGATCCAACTCTTCTGCATCAGATTCTTGACTCTAGAGCAGTGGTTCCCACTTGTGGTCCATAGACCACCAGTGATCCGCAAGAACAAAAATGTGGTCCTCACCATTACTACACCATTGTCTCGAAATAACATGGCAACGAGAGCAACTGGTCTCATGAAACCCTCTTATAGTGCCAAGGCAATTGGGATGTCAGGAGCGGAGAGACAGGCTACCCGTGAAAGATTACTTCCACATCAGCTCTATATAATTAAATATGGTTTTCTGTGGGCAAGCAGATGGCGACTAATGGATGGCATGTGTTCTGTATCAGAAATTAGAGCTGATGTAGTCTATCCAAGCAATTTTCTGAATCGGCACCCCAAATAACCAAACTGAATCTAAAGTTGACAAAAAACTGATTTGTAACGTTTTTGGTGCTAATGTTAGAGAGTGGTCCCTGGTCAAAATGGTCCCTGTTGGAAACCACTGCTCTAGAGACTGGACTCAAGAACAACCAAAATAAGTTTAGGTGCACTCCTGTAGCCCAACCGGTGGTCAAGGAGTTGGACCCATAGTTGGCAGCCCCTCTTTCCCTTCCAATGTTATTTTCATTTTGAGATTGTAGCCAGACAGAGGGAAAAGCTGTGCCACCTCCACCACCCCCTGCTATCACTACACTGATGGAGATTTATGCCTTGCCTGTTAAGATGTTGGCCCCCAAGTTATGAGAGCCACATTTCTTTCTTTAATTGACTGGTTTAATAAAAATATCAGTACTACCCACGGAGTTTGGACTTCTATTTAAGATGTAATTTTATACACACCTACCTGAGATAAGTCCGTTTGGATTTCGTAAGACTTTATTCTGAATAGATGTGTAGGAAGGAATGTGCATTCCAAATCCTTATTATTTCAGATGTCACATTAGTTATTCTTCCAAGAACTTCAAGTAGTTCAGACTTACTGACTTAAATGGAACAGTTTTTTATGAAGAAAAAATTTACTAACAACTTTATATTCCGCCTTTCCCACAAGATTGGGACTCAATGTAGATTACAAATTCAAATACATCCAATATATCTGAAACATTAAAGTACAATTAAACTATGAACAATATGAAATAATTTAAAATATGCACTTCAGAAGTAAATTTAATATTCAAAGTCTTCACTTCTCTCTATGGTTTTTTAAAAATCCTTAAAGTCTGCCTTCAGAATAAAAGCTTTAACAGACTTATTAAAATCCTCCAAGGCAGAAGTAGATTTTATGTAAGTCTTGGGCTACATTTAATCAATATGTATGCTCTTTCTTTCCCCTACCCCCTTACAGAAATTGCCTCTTTTTCCAGAAAGTTCGTGTGAGGAAATTCAATAGAAAAAAGGACAAGGGTGGTTTAAAAAAGTGGGGATTTTTTTAACCACTGGAAAAAGAGTACCCCGGGGGGGGGGGGGTTCTGGTTTTGATACATTGACAAATCATGATTTGTGGCCATGCAACTCATGTTGCTTGGAGATATCCTCTGTAGCCTTTGAAACATTTGTGGCTGTTTTCTATGTCTGGCATTCCTTGCTCATATGCAAATGGGATTAAACCAGAGCTGGCCCTATGGCCTCCTAGAGCAGCACTGCACAAAATATGTCCCACAGGCAGGTTACCGCCCTCGAGGTGATTCCCTGCAGCCTGCAAAGGGAGCTGGGCTATCCCTTCCCCTGCCTGCCTGTTGCACCAGGCTCATGTAATTTCCATTGCAATGGCACCAGCCTGGTGAAGTGGCAAAGGGGTGAAAGGCCTGGGCTTCCCCTTCTCCTAGGCCCTTCTCCTACCTGTTTTCATGGTCCTTCACAACTGTCAAGTTGTACAGACTTGCTCTAGAGGCTTCAGAACAATTATCCTTAGCTGATACTCATCATACTATATGCCTAATTCTCTTGTGTGCCTTTTCCATCCTGTGTGAATGTCTGTTTTGCACATTTAACTGCTTTTAATCTCAAATGAGAGATTTGTTTTTGGGATGGAATGACTATTGTAATTCTCATGGGAAATGAATAAGTAAATAAATAAAAACACTGGCCATGAGATGATATAAAGATATACATCCTTGTTCTTTTGGATCAATGGAACCTTGGTTTAAATTCAAAGATGTGTTTTGAGTTCAGCCTTTGATATTTTCAAAATTGCCTCCATTTATTTTCTGTGATTGCCTGAGGAAACATGCATAGGACATTTTTATCCTTTCAACATCAAGGAGTGTTCATTTTATAAGATGTGGATGATGAAATGGGTTTTAGTGCAGGAAATCATGCATTGTAATGATGTTATGCAAGTAAAATTCTCCAAGTGGGAATTTCCAGGAATGCAGCACTACTGCAGGTCCTTTTGTCTTATTGGAAGTGTACTTAAAATCATTTGTAATATTCAGCTTTTAAAACATGTATACTGTTCACAAATATATTAAACATTCACAAGGTCTTCCAAGTAAACAGCCTGTATTGTTAGTTTCCCAGATTATTCGGTTTATATTCAGTTTTTCTCTGCTCTTTGATTCCAAATTCTATGGTATGTGCCTTAATAACACTTTATTTATATTCCACCCTATCTTCCCAAAAGGGCTCAGGGCGGATCAGAGTACACATACGCGGAAAACATTCAATGCCGTTTGGACAGATAGCACAGAACAGACAGAAAGGAGGTATGTTGTATTGATATCCAGCTTTTGGTGGCTTTGAAGGTTGTGCACAAATCCAGCCACAAGGGGTGCTGTTGTTCCATCCTCTATGATGAAGAGCCATCAGGACTTCCTCCTTTCCTTTTGGTTAGCAGCATTTTCTGGTCTTTTTCTTTTATGGTGTCATAAAATACCTCCCCTGCCTTTTTTAAAGTGGTACCTCATTTCTCTACTTACAGCTCTAAGCTGTTTTCAAACTGCTTAGGTAAACAGTGAGCTGGGCTGACAGTCAAGTGCTCACCCCAACCCGGGCTTCGAACTGGCAACCTTTCGGTTGGTAGATCTTATTGCTGCTGGTGCTATAGCCCCGCAGGTGCCTTCAAGTCTTCTGCAAACCGAAGCCTTCAAGTCATCTGTAAATCGATGATGACACCATGAATCCCATAGAATTTGCTTAGGCAAGAAATACCAGTTTTGCCAGTTTTATAATACAGGCACATACTTTTATACCTTCACCTAAATGACTATATTTCTTATTTTAGATAGTGGGGAGAGAAAAACTTGCTGTTTATCCTTATCCAGATATTATGAATCAGCATTCTGCTATTTAATTCACATGGCAATCCATCACTTTCAGTTTACTTAACAGTTGACTATGTCAGGGAGGAGCTGTCTGGCAGGTTACAGATCTATCAACCCTCTCCTGGAATCAAGAAGCATTAAATTGGAAGACTCTGGAAGGTAAATTAACCCTGCACCTGTCACTTAACAATACATGCTCAGTTGTGTTCAATGAATGTCTCTCACTGACAAAAAGACTTCCATCATTGAATTATTCAATATTAGTTGTTTTCAACTAATGACCACCAATACCTTGTGACCCCTAGTACTCACATTCTGCGAACTGTTCAGAGCAGGGAAAGAGAAAGTCCATCTAAATGAACATGAAAATCCATGTATACTGGATCGCTTTCCATTACAAGCGATTATCATGGATTGTAGTGCATGTTTGTGTCCCTACCTATTGAAAATCTTATATACTTGTTTTCCTTTGACACAGATCATAGCTGGGCAAATGTAAAACCCACCATTTAGCAGTGCTATTTGAATATAGCCCTGCTTTCATTTAAATGAATGGGAGTTCTACCAGTTTCAAGAAGGCTCTCTAAAATCGATTTGCTGTTGTTGACTATGATATTTAAGACTTAAAGTTACCAGATCCATTAAGTGGAGCACAAATAAAAGAAAGCATTTATTTTATAAACAACAGCACTGTAATTAATCAGGATCTCTTATTTTTCACAATCTCCTTTACATATATGTCTTTTCTCTACTATTTTTACATGAGCCCCCAGTGGCACATTGAGTTAAACCCTTGTGCCAGCAAGACTGCTGACTTGAAGGTTGGGTTGCTGACCTAAAAGTTGCCAGTTCGAATCGAGAGCGCATGGATGAGTTCCCTCTATCAACTCCAGCTCTTTTATCATTACCTCCCACAAGGATGGTAAAACATCAAAACATCCAGGTGTCCCCTGGGCAGTGTCCTTGCAGATGAGCAACGTCCTTGCAGACAGCCAATTATCTCACACCAAAAGCACCTTGTGGTTTCCCAAGTCACCCCTGACATGGAAAAAAATGCACTCCCTCAGCTCCCATTAAAATTAGTAGAATTTTTTTTACTGTAAAAGTATAATCTTGATTCTGTGTACTTTTTAGTTATATAGAAATATTTTTAAGCCTCACATGTATAAAGTGGAATTATAAAACGGGGCTTAAACACAATTGCCCAATGCAGTAGACACATTGATTCAACAGGATTCACATTAGCATTAACTTTGTGGCTATGGATCTTCAAATTGATTTTGGTGATACTGTCATCGGTTTTTCTAGGCAAGATTTAATCAGAAGGTTAATTATCAATTGCCTTTCTTTCTGCTTAAGAGAGAGTGACTTGCCCAGGATTACCCTATGAATATCCATGGCTAATTGGGGAGTCAAACTCTTCCAGTTGTGCTCCAACATTCAAACCACTACACCACACTGGCTTAATGTTGATTTAACATTAAAACTTGAGTCGATGGGTCTAATTTCCATTGAGGATAGCAATGTAATTTAGCCTCAGGACTGATCCAACCATGAGGCAATATAAGATGGCAGAACCAGTAGGGCAAGGAGTGAAGTGTTGGAGGAAAGAACTGTGGGAATCTCACAGCTTTTACTTCATTTCTTACACTAGTATTTTGTTTGGAAATATGGTTCAGGATTTATTTTTCTTACCAATCAAAAGTGAGATGCATTCGCCAGTAAGCTTTTGTTCCAATCTCGGGAGTTCTGTTGCATATTCATTTAAAAATATTTTTATTCAGAAAAGCAAAAGAAAAAATATATAGTTACACAAAAAATAGAACATACAAACAAGTTTTTAAAAGTTATATAGTATCAGCTTGGGTTTTGGTTCCAGGTATCATGATCCGTGGATGCCCAAGTCCTATTATATACAGTGATGTAATAAAATGGTTTAGCTTATATAAATTGGCCAAATCAAGGTTTGCTCTTTTGACTTTTAAAAAATATTTTCATGTTATAGATGGTTGAATCTATGGATACCACCAAGTGTGCCACCAAATTCATTAGTCCGTTCTCATAGCGAGCAGGGAAAAGAAAGCATCAGCATATATAACCCAGACCAATAGTCTAATCATTCTAAAATCTTAAATGTGAATAGCAGACTAATTATCTGCGTGTTTTATATGGTTGCACTGACACCATCTGTGCACAAGACAAAGGTAACAACAAATTGAGGTAACTTCCCAAGATGTGCAGCAGAGAATACAATCTGTTGGCAATAGTCCTAAATTAGTGTTTCTCAACCTTCCTAATGCCATGACCCCTTAATACAGTTTCTCATGTTGTGGTGACCCCAAACCATAAAATTATTTTTGTTGCTACTTTACAACTGTAACTTTGCTACTGTTATGAATTGTAATAGAAATATCTGATATGCAGGATGCATTTTCATTCACTGGACCAGATTTGGCACAAATACCCCATACACCCAAGGTTGAATATTGGTGGGATTGCAGGAGATTGATTTTGTCATTTGGGAGTTGTAGTTGCTAAAATTTACAGTTAATCTGCAATCAAAGAGCATTCTGAACTCCACCAACGATGGAATTGAACCAAACTTGGTACACAGAACTCCCATGACCAACAGAAAATACTGGAAGGGTTTGGAGGCATTTCCCTTGAGTTTTGTTGTAGTTCACTTACATTCAGAGAGCACTGTGGACTCAAACAATGATAGATCTGGACCAAACTTGGCATAAATACTCAATATGACCAAATGTGAACACTGGTGGTGTTTGGGAAAAATGGACATTGACATTTGGAAGTTGCAGTTGCTGGAGGTTGTAGTTCACCTACAAACCCCATTCTGAATCCCACCAACAATCGAATTGGGCCAAACTTCCCACACAGAATCTCCCTGTCTTGAAGACACTTGCTGGTGCGAGCCTCCCTCCAGCCTCTCAGGCTCTCCCTCACCCGCACATGCACACCATGCTACCATGCACCAAGCATGCCTGCTCTCCCCTCCCCTCTTGGAGTCTCAGAAACAGCCTTCCCCTTGGCTATGAGGCCAGCCAATTACAGAGGAGGAGGGCTTTTGGTCGGTATGTAGGACAGGAATGCTGCTGCTTCTCTCCCCCTCCCCCCTCCCAAGGCCAGCTAAGAGGAGGGACTGAGGAGGAGACTTTAAGAACACCTGTCTCCTGGCTGTTGCTTACTACATCTGCCTGCCACCTCAGGAGGAGAAGGAGGAATGCTGCTTCCACCCCCTCCAAGGCCAGCTAAGAGGAGGGACTGAGGAAGAGACTTTAAGAACACCTGTCTCCTGGCTGTTGCTTACTACATCTGCCTGCCACCTCAGGAGAAGGAGGAATGCTGCTGCTTCTCCCCCCCCCCCCAAGGCCAGCTAAGAGGAGGGACTGAGGAGGAGACTTTAAGAACACCTGTCTCCTGGCTGTTGCTTACTACATCTGCCTGCCACCTCAGGAGGAGAAGGAGGGACGCTGCTGCTTCCCCCCCTCCCAAGGCCAGCTAAGAGGAGGGACTGAGGAAGAGACTTTAAGAACACCTGTCTCCTGGCTGTTGCTTACTACATCTGCCTGCCACCTCAGGAGGAGAAAGAGGAATGCTGCTGCTTCTCTCCCCCCCCCCTCCCAAGGCCAGCTAAGAGGAGGGACTGAGGAAGAGACTTTAAGAACACCTGTCTCCTGGCTGTTGCTTACTACATCTGCCTGCCACCTCAGGAGGAGAAGGAAGAATGCTGCTGCTTCTCCCCCCCTCCCAAGGCCAGCTAAGAGGAGGGACTGAGGAGGAGACTTTAAGAACACCTGTCTCCTGGCTGTTGCTTGCTACATCTGCCTGCCACCTCAGGAGGAGAAGGAGGAATGCTGCTGCTTCTCCCCCAAGGCCAGCTAAGAGGAGGGATTGAGGAAGAGACTTTAAGAACACCTGTCTCCTGGCTGTTGCTTACTACATCTGCCTGCCACCTCAGGAGGAGAAGGAAGAATGCTGCTGCTTCTCCCCCCCTCCCAAGGCCAGCTAAGAGGAGGGACTGAGGAGGAGACTTTAAGAACACCTGTCTCCTGGCTGTTGCTTGCTACATCTGCCTGCCACCTCAGGAGGAGAAGGAGGAATGCTGCTGCTTCTCACCCCCCTCCCAAGGCCAGCTAAGAGGAGGGATTGAGGAAGAGACTTTAAGAACACCTGTCTCCTGGCTGTTGCTTACTACATCTGCCTGCCACCTCAGGAGGAGAAGGAAGAATGCTGCTGCTTCTCCCCCTCCCAAGGCCAGCTAAGAGGAGGGACTGAGGAGGAGACTTTAAGAACACCTGTCTCCTGGCTGTTGCTTACTACATCTGCCTGCCACCTCAGGAGAAGGAGGAATGCTGCTGCTTCTCCCCCAAGGCCAGCTAAGAGGAGGGACTGAGGAGGAGACTTTAAGAACACCTGTCTCCTGGCTGTTGCTTACTACATCTCCCTGCCACCTCAGGAGGAGAAGGAGGAATGCTGCTGCTTCGCTCCCCTCCCCTCCCCTCCCCTCCCCTAAGAGGAGGGACTGAGGAAGAGACTTTAAGAACACCTGTCTCCTGGCTGTTGCTTACTACATCTGCCTGCCACCTCAGGAGGAGAAGGAGGAATGCTGCTGCTTCTCTCCCCCTCCCCCTCCCAAGGCCAGCTAAGAGGAGGGACTGAGGAAGAGACTTTAAGAACACCTGTCTCCTGGCTGTTGCTTACTACATCTGCCTGCCACCTCAGGAGGAGAAGGAGGAATGCTGCTGCTTCTCCCCCCCCCCCTCCCAAGGCCAGCTAAGAGGAGGGACTGAGGAAGAGACTTTAAGAACACCTGTCTCCTGGCTGTTGCTTATTGTTTCTATTGTATTGTATTGTATTTAATGTTTTTAAGTGCATTTTGAAACTATGTGTATTACTTGTTTTCTGTAAACCGTCTTGAGTCGCCAAAAGGCTGAGAAAGGCGGTATACAAATACAGTAAATAGAATCTCTCCTGATTAGAATTCTGTCCCATCTCCTCTCCTACCCTACATCCTTTCAATGTGCTTGAAATGTACTTAGCAGAGTCAGAATTAGTGCAGAAGAACCACTGTTGCAGCAAAAATAGCAATGAGAACCACAGGAGGCTCAGTCTAGGCCTTGGAAGGTTGAGTTTCAAGACTCTGCTTAACCTTAACAATCACTAGTGTCCCTGGGCCACTAGTGTGGTAGAATTCAGAAGGATTGCAAGAGTTATCTAATCAAATATGCTCCCAATGCAGAAATCCATGAAAAATGTGACTTTTACTAGCTTTCATTAAACCTTATGAAGTAGACCTACCACTTTATTGTTGTTTTTCTTTGAACATTCCTGGAAAACCATTAAAACAAAATTTTATAACCTCCTCTCATCATGAGTGCTAATTCTCATGACCTCCCTACAAAAGAGATTTGGTCATGCTTCCATGCCAATTTTCATTCTTGGATCAACTCAGGCCCCGTCTATACAGCTGTATTAAATCCAGATTATCTACTTTTAACAGGATTACATGGCAATGTAGACTCAGATAATCCAGTTCAAACATAATAACGTGGATTATCTGTCTTGATTATATGGCAGTGTTAGAAAGGTCCTCCAAAGCTTCAAGAGCAGGAACTTCATAATTCTAACTTGGTTTTAGGATGTTGGTACAGAAATATAACAAAAATTTGGTGAATTAATATGGAGAACCGTAAACATAGTACATATAATAATAGAATAGTTAAAAGTGGATCTTAAGGAATTGATTTGTGCAAGGAAGAAGAGAGACAAAAAAATTCAACTCACTTCTGGCTGTTCCAGGGCTCTGCATAGGAATGTGAAGGCTTTTTATTTTTGGTAGTGATTTCTTGGGCTTAGCCCAAGTCTGCTGATACCTCTCTCTTTGCATAGCTCATGCCATTTTGGCTACTTAAGCAACAGCACTCAAGGGAATCAATTTGGAAATAGACTACAGGATGATGATTTGTTAGATCACAGCACTGAATGTCAAAGATCAGTGCATTTGAGAGAAAACTGCAGTTTAGATTGAGTGTCAGTTCCTCAAATTACAGAGGAGTGCATGTTACAACACACCTATTCAATCAAGCATGATAGAGTCTTTCTTGCATGTTGTCTTTGAGTGGATGTATCATCCACCGGGGCAATCAAAAACGCTTTTGTTCTCCTGAACATTTGAGGGGAAAGCTGTTTTGTTTATGGATGGTCTTGGCATGCATACAGCAATTCTCATTTAGAAATGCAGGCAATCACTGACAATACACAGCTTTCTGAGATTTTGGCAGTCTTGGCAGGAAACTGGAATCGTACTTGATGATTAATCACAACCCATAAATAATGAACATTACAACAGTATGAGGTATAGCCTTAAAGAAGTAATCATTACAATGTAACTAAAATATTTTCTTCTATTGACATTGAACAGTTACGAATGTCAAGTAAATTAGGAAAATTATGTAATTTTAATCCCTATTGTTGTGAACTGGAAAAGTGAGCAAGAGATTTATAATCTGAAAAACAATGGAGCTATATTAGGGATGCCAGCTGCCATTTAAACCCTTTTAGCAATTCAGGTCAGAAGTCTGGGAATTCCCATAAGCCCCAAAGCAAGACGTGTATCAGCAAAACTATGGAAACATTCATGAAATATTCATGGAGTGCTGGAAACATGTTCAGGGGTAAGCTGGTTAGCCATGCTGCAAAATACAACAAAATCCAAAATCCACAAAAGAGCAATACCTTTATTGGCGAACCAAATGTACAAAGTACGTACATCACTCAAGCTTTTGATGGTCCACTAGCTTCTTCATCAGGCAAAATGATAAAAAAAGAGAAAAGTGATGTTGTTAGAGTCACAGACCTACATTTTGTATTAGATGTTGAGATCAGATGTTGCCCCGCTTCATTCACTGAATTTTATGGGAGTTTCAGACATTGTTCTTTTCCACTTCACTGGTTTGACCACTGAATTACTTGCTGAATGGTGAACGTATTTATGGATAAATCCCTTGATTCAGTAGTCCTAGTAAGGACTAGAAATTGGACTGTGTGCTGCTCCATTCTTTTAGGACACTGTTTCTCAACTTGGGGGTCAGGACCCCTGCTGAGGCCATCAGGGTGTCTCAGAGGGATCACGAAAGACCACCAGAAAACATATATTTCTGATGGTCTTAGGAACCTCTTTGGCAAAGAGGACTGAAGATCTCTTTGGCTGTCCTCTTTTGTTTTGGAATCAGAGGGCGAATCCACAGGCCGCAAGCAGATGTAGTCAGATTCTAGAAGATGCTTGTTTCATCTCTTTTTCTAGAAGTATCACAGTTCTGCAGAGAGCCTGCATTAACATTAGAACTTGCAGGGTTTTTTAAATGTAACTCTCAGAATTTCCTGGACAAGACAGCTGAAGATTCTTGTCCAAGCAAGTAACACATCAGGATTGCTTATAGATGAGTTCATAAATCTGAGACACAAGATATAACCTTGCATATTCTTGACATGATATTTCTCTCATTGCTCTTTATTTAGCCATACAATAGATTTCCAAAAAAATGTGGCTCATAACCCAAATCAATGTGCCAGTTGTGCACACCTTTTGTTATGCTGTGGATGATACATGGATTTGTCAATTCTACACAAGTGGTACTATAGAGTACTAAGCACACAAACACAAAGGACTAAAGTCAATTACAAAATATGCAAGAGTATATTCTCATGAGGAAGGGCTTTGAGCCTATCTATCCGTATCAATGTCATTCAATAATATATATATACACACACACACACACACACACACACAACAATCCAGTCGCATACGAACCAATACCTTTGAGACACAAGTAGGATGGCTGTGCACGACGGGGAACAGGTAAGTAGCAGCTAAGTAGACCACAACTGTTCAATAAAGTTCGGTTGAATATATCCAAAGTTCCCAACAGTCCAATGATGCACTGGGTCCCTCATAGAATTCTAAGGGGAGGGGGTGCACGACGGGGAACTGGTGAGCGGTCCGCAAGTTAGTGCATACTCGGTAGTTCCTGGAAGTCTAATAATGCACACAATATCCACAAGTATAAATTGTAATCCACAAGCTCCCGTTGGAGGAAGAGGCGACCAAAGTGAAGTGCTGCGGAACTACCGAGTATGCACTAACTTGCGGACCGCTCACCCATTCCCCGTCGTGGAAATTTTTGAAAGTCTTTTGCCTCTTGTGTAAAGCAATGTATTATAAATTGTTGCTTACAAACTGTCATAATCTTCTCTCCTGTGAAGCTCAGGCTGGCCAAAAGCTTCTGTTGTCCTTTGGACTGTTGATATAATACTGCTAAATGCAGCAACTAAGAATGCCTGCTTTGGATTGCTTGGTATAGGGCTTACCAGACGGTTTCCCAAGCCACTGTTCTCTGAAACTCTACTGCAGAAAAAAGGAGGAGTCCAGCAAAGAAGCTCTATCCAGGAAATGGAATAGACCAACTAAGGCTGGCCTCTGGGAGTTTTTATGCTCCACCCAAAAACTAATACAAAGTAAAGTTATCTATACTTTTGGGAAGGCCTATAAACAGGGGAGAGTAACGCAGAAGAGAGAAGAAGGCAGAGCCAATACTTCACACTCTTGTAAAATGCCAGTGTCATATATCCTAAATAATATCTGGCTACATAAAACACCAGCAGATACAATCAATAACAAGGTTAGAATGGCCTAGCCCCACCATTTTAAGATTCATAGTCGGTATGTAGGACAGCGTTTGCTGGGGGGGGGGGGTTAAAGAAAACCCTCTTTCATCAGTGTATAGCACAACATGATGTTACATAAATATTTATTTTACATTATGTCAGTGTTGATATTATGATGAAATATATTGGTCTTTTAATGATCAAATCCTCAATACAGTGAATATTTATTTATGCTTTCGTTTTAAGGACTATCATGTCATTTTCAGACTTCCCTTCACATGATGAAATCCATTATAATGGTCGCAAAGCTGTGAAAATATCTGGCAGTTATCCAGTTGTTCTCCCATAAACCCTGTAATGTGTTTCTGCCCTTCTTATCGAGTCTACTTGATTTGACCTTTGAAATTCAAAGGTAAAACCCTTTTCTCTTTCGTCTCACTTAGCTAATAGGAGTGTAGTCATTGACAGAATACATACTTGATATTCACAATTGCATAAATCTCAATTATCTTGATCCCAAGGGGGTCTTTAATAACAGGAACAGGAAAGACTGCTACTCAACAACCAATGCCAATAAGATCTAATAGTATAATATTTTCCGGATTCCTGAACTGGAATCCTATTGGCTACTTCCAGCTAGAATAGACCCATTGAATTAATTGCTCAATGACAGAGATAAGCTCCATTGCTACTTCCTACCGCAGTCCATTTATTGCAGTTGGAAGTAACAATAAGATTTAGATTTAGGTCTCACTGTGTGTAAGGAAATAGATAACAATTCGCATTTTAAAATTATTTATAAAAATATATATTTTATTTATTTATTTTAATATAAATGGTCATTTTCTTCTAACAACTACTTAGAAATATGATCTTTCAGTCAGTACTAATTAAGTACATTATTATATGGGATTGCAACCTCCAGCTACACAAACTAACAGCAGCTAGGCAACATACTGAGCAGGCACCATTTTGTGAAAGCCTACCTATATATAGACACATTTATTTCTGTGAAATTACTCTGTATGCAAGTACTAAAAATTCTACCATCAATAAAAAAGCAACTTGCTCTTTCCCAAATGAATTGTGAATAGTGCCTGGTTCATCACTACCTCAAAAAGTCAGCTTTGAGCATTATGCAAATAAGAACTTCTCAGGCGTTGGCATAATTCAGGTACAGTCAACCCTAATGAATGTGAAAACTAGAACCCTCAAAAACCATTTGTAAAATTAATTAATGAGGGCACTCCAAAATTAGCACCAAACCAATCAGGATTGTGCCCAAATGGTGAAATATACATGGTAGCACAGTGGTGCCTTGGTATTCCCTATGGTTTGATGTCAGGAACTCTTGTGAATATCCAAATCCATGGATGCCAAAATCCCAGAATATAAGTGGAGCAATATTATGAGGTCACTCATATAAAATAGTAAAAATGAAGGTTTGCCTTTTGCAATATTTCCAAGTTGAATCCACAAATACAAAAATCATGGATATTGAGGGCCAACTATACTAGTCAATGTTATAGTACATTGATACAAGCATACATAATGATGATAATAGTGATACTTTTATGTGTAGCCATTTTAAATGCCCTCAGTGACAGATATGTACTAGCATTTTGTTGTAGTATTAATTAAAATGATCAGAGAATCATAGAATCATTGAATTGGAAGAGACCTCATGGGCCATCCAGTCCAACCCCTTGCCAAGAAGCAGGAAAATCGCATTCAACGCACCCCTGACAGATGGCCATCCAGCCTCTGCTTAAAAGCCTCCAAAGAAGGCGCCTCCACCACACTCCAGGGCACAGAGTTCCACTGCTGAACAGCTCTCAAAGTCAGGAAGTTCTTCCCCTTGTTCAGGTGGAATCTCCTTTCTTGTAGTTTGAAGCCATTGTTTGGCATACTAGTCTCCAGGGCAACAGAAAAGAAGATTGCTTCCTCCTCCCTATGGCTTCCTCTCACATATTTATGCATGGCTATCATGTCTCCTCTCAGCCTTCTCTTCTTCAGGCTGAACATGCCCAGCTATTTAAGCCTCTCCTCATAGGGCTTTGTCATTTCAGTCGCCCTCCTCTGGACACATTCCAGCCTTGTCAGCATCTCCCTTCAGTTGTGGTGCCCAGAATTGGACACAGTATTCCAGATGTGGTCTAACCAAGGCAGAATAGAGGGGTAGCATGACTTCCCTGGATCTAGACACTAGATAATATAATCTTGACAATATAAACACAGCATGATTCCTTCTACTGTATATATCAGAGAGAAGATTACGCATTTAAAATATACTGGTTTACATCCAAATATCTCACAGAAGGAGGCCATCACAATTTGACTTTCTCATTCCCATCACATCACATCATGTCCTACAGTTCTTTCAAATTATCCAAGAACCAAGAGACACTGAGGAATGGTGTGTGCCAAAGTGTCTTCACCCCACTTCATGTTAATTCCCTCTTTCCCTTCAATCCCCAAGCCACAGCCTATTCTGAGATCATGGTTAAAAGCCAGTTGGAAAGTCAAGTTCTGAAGTCCAACAATTGAAAATGGTCAAAAACACCAAAAAGCCCACAGTACAGTGCTTTGTGTTTGTCTAGTGAAGGACATAAGTCAGAACAATCTAAATATAATGTGGATGGAACAAAATAATTTTAATATAACTGCAAAATGATAAGTGCATAGTTCAACCAGACAGTTCAATACAAGACACAAACAAAGTGAGAATTTGTAACAGAGCTGGACTAATGAAATCAGAAGAAATCACATATTCTAATTCACTGGTTTTAATATCTTGAATATTTATTTACCATGTAGCACTGAAGAGAGCTGCAACAAGTTTAGAGAAAAATCAATAAGAATTATACCAAACAAGAGGGGAAACAATTTAATGGAAGATAGAAATTATATAATCTCAATAATTACCACGTCAACTAAAATATATTTTTCTTGTCCTGGATAATACCTTGCATTGATTACCTCTAATTTAAATGAAATTAATATCTTTCAGATGATCGCCTTTAGTAGAATTTTGTTCACACCTCAGTGGGAAACAAATCACCCTAATTAACAGGACTTCATGTCCGGCCAAAGTTAGTATATTTTTTACGTTTTCAGCACTCCAGAAAATACAGAAAAGGGATACAAAGCCCCAGCAGACCGTGAAAAGATTTCTAAATTATATTACCTGTGCACTCTAACGGTGCAGCATGCAAAAGCAATGCACTTTAAAGAAATTGATTTTCACTATACACTTTAAAAATATCCATGCTTCATAACCTTGACTGGGAAAAAATAATTATATGATGTTCCTCCAACTGTTATTTAATTAATCAAAACATTTCCAAAGGAAGGTATTCAGGTTACAGCATGTTTCCTGAATATATTTTTGCATACATTTCTATATTTCTATAAAGCAAAAAGGGGTTGGTAATATAATAAATGTTGGCTTTTTAATACTCTCCAAAAATTATGAATACAATTTGCGTAACGGATGTAGTCCATGAGAACATATAGATCACTTAAGGGGTTCCATTTACCTGAAAGTAAGTCTTGCTGAAATTATTCTTGCTTACTTTGAAATAAGTTTGCAAAAGATTTTTCCGCAATAAGAGTAGCATTAAGTTGTGAATAAATTATATTAAAATCAATGGAAATTGACTCCAAAAAAACTGGAACTATGGAAATACTATTGATGATATTTTAAGAGAAATGGATAATCTATAAAAAATTAAAATGAAAATGTCTGTTTGTTCAAAACCTTAAATTTCCCAAAATACTTCACCAATTGCTTTGCAATTTTGACACAACTTAGCATTTGAATAGGTGCATATTTTTAATGTTTTTGCATACCTACTATTATATAGATGTCACACCTGTGACAGGTAAAAATATGCTGTTTTTCAAAAGGCGCCATCTGCTGGACATCAATGCAACAGACACTCTACTACACATTTTAATGTTCTATCTCAGTCTTTCTGACTGCTTTGCTACATTGAATTTTCATACATTTTGATTTAGTTTCATTTTGATTTAATTGCATTAAAATTGAGATGTGTCATTTACCATAGTATTAATTTCATGAGTATTGCTTATTGTTGTCCTTCTTCATTTCAGCACTGCTTGCTCTGCCCTGAAGGGGGCAGGATTGTGTGGGGGAGTGCGCTGGGGGTGCGACTTCACCTTCTCTTTTCAATGCTGCTTCTCTGCCTCAGCGCGAAGTTGCGCCTAAGGGAGAAGGAGCATGCCTCGGTCACTCAGCCAGGCCTTTTTGGGAAGGTATGGTAGGTCTCACCTCTTGGTCTGTGTGTTTATTTGGCTAAGCAGGCATGCACATCACGCCACCTCTGTTGAGTTTCCCTAACTTCAATGCCCCCCTTTTTTTAAAAAAGCCCTCGCTGTCAATCATTGTCTCATCTGAGGGGAACAGGCCTTCCACCCTCTTTCCCTCCTCCAATGCCACCCCCGCCCTAGGGAATGCCCCTGTATGTTTATTATTTACTTCACTGGGGCTCCTTTGGGTGCCCTGTGTCTTTATTTAGGTCCCTTCCACACAGCTGTATACAATCCACATTGAACTGGGTTACATGGCAGTCTGGACTCAGATAACCCAGTTCAAAGTAGACATTGTGGATGATCTGCCTTGTTGTTCTGGGTTCTATGGCTGAAAGGAAGGGTCCTAAGTCTACACTGACATTTTTTTCATGTCAGGAGCAACTTGAGACTCAAGTCACTTCTGGTGTGAGAGAATTGGCCATCTGCAAGGACATTACCCAGGGGATGTTTTGATGTTTTACCATCCCTGTGGAGGGCTTCTCTCATGTCCCCGCATGGGGAGCCGGAGTTGACAGAGGAAGCTCATCTATGCTCTCCCCAGATTCAAACCTGAGACCTGTCGGTCTTCAGTCCTGCCAGCACAAGGGTTTAACCCATTGTGCCACTGGGGAATCCATTGCACTGACATATAATCCACTACAAAGCAGACATTGTGGATTATCTGCCTTGATATTCTGGGTTGAAGATGTCCTAATTCCTTGCATTCATATTATTCCAATCAATATGCCATTTCTATTTAAGAGATTGCAATTCCCAATTTGATTGGTATTGGCAATCACCATGAACAAAGTTCAGGGTCAATCTTTAGAACTGCACAGTTCAGATCTAGACACAGATTGCTTCTTACATGGACAATTATGTGTTGGGTGTTCTAGAGTTGGAAAACCAGACAATCTCTATATTTGCGCAAACAGTGGAACAACAAGAAATATTGTATAACCACAAGCATTGTGAAATTAGGTATATTACAAACCTGCTCTTTCTCTTTTCTTTCTTTTCTATTTAAAAAGACTGGGACACAGCAACGCGTGGCTAGGGACAGTTAGTTTGCAATAAAATTATGTGCAGAATTTTCTAGGAGTAGGTCCCACCAGGTTCTGTGATAGTTAATCCTAAGGAACTGTTCATAAGATTGCAGCTTTAGGATTACTAAGCTGATAGAAAGCAGTCCTGGCATTTCTTGGATGCCCAACAGTAGAATAAGTGTTGTGTGAAATATACACAGTGGGTAAGTACTTCTCTGCTATATATTTCCTTTCATTAATATATGCATTACTTCACATTAATGTGCAGAAGAAATAGTCTATGCACTGTTGCTCCTATAAATGTTCTTCTGCCCTTGAAAACAAGGTGATTTACAAAGAAAAAGAGGGCCAGACCACACTTAAGGGAACAAAGCCAAAATTTCAGCACAAGTAAGAGAACAGAACAAGTGGTGAATAGAAAAAAGAAGACAATGGGCTAAAAAGAAGACAATGCATACATATAGAAAGGACAAGATGAAGTCCAAATGGAGGGGTCACTTTCATCAACATCAGAAGTAGGCAATCTCAGCCATTATCCTTCCCCATGACAGAGTTGTTTGGAGCAGCACTACACAAAGTGGTCATCTTAGAGCAGTAATGCTCTCTGATCTTTTGGCTTTTGGTCCCTAGCACGCTTCCAGGAAAGAAATAGCAGTTTGTATCCTAAAAGCATGAACTTAGTACTGGTTCCTGATATATTGGCGTTGCTAGTTCCCCCCACATCTGATAGCATAAGAAACATTGGTTTAGAGATTGTCCTGCTTTTGTTTGCATCTACACACATACACAGAGAGACCAATCTAAGAGGATAAAATGCCCATCCAAGGCTTATATGCTTATTGGCTGTGAAGAAGGCTTATACTATTAGCCTAAGTGAAGCTAGCCAATCACACCCTTTGGAAATCTGTGGGTGGGTGGCTATGGAGGAAAGAATACAAAACAAAAAGCTTGTGCATTAAAATATAAGACAGAGCTGATTAGAACTAGAAAAAAGCAGGTAGGAATATATTGCATTTTATGAACAGGGTCAATTAGGAATTGGGAAATAGAATAAGTGTGCATAAAAACATAATAAGGACTTTGATGAGAACTTGGTGTGTTAAGAGTTCAAGGGTTATATGACATTGTGTACGTGGAGCTAGGATAATAGAAGTTTAACTTGTTATTCAACAAATTTTCAGTATTTTATTTTTTTCAGCTGATCCCAGTTTCATTTAACAGTTAATGAAAAGGATCAGTCACACTTGAACCCACCAATAAACATATCCACTTGTCTATTGCAGCCCTTACCTTGGGACCCAAATACCAGATCCAGAAAGGGATCTTAGTGTAAAAAATGTGATAGGAGTCAAAGGATTGGAACTGTGAGATTAGTCTGGAGTAGAAATCTGGCAGTAAGATATTTATAATAAAAATAGAATGGACTTTTTATCTTTGATCCCATAGACTGTTGGAATGCAGTATCTGAGAATGCATCAAAAATTATATTTAATCTTTGGGTTGAAAGAGGTCCCCTATCTGCCATCTCCATTAACTTTCTGGACAAAGATCATACAAAGATCAAGGCAGAAATGTCAGCAATATTCTGATAATACTGACCAAATCCTCCATTTTTATTTGATCCTGAAGCAGTGGCACTCTTGAGCTGGTATATGACAGCAGTTGTGGAATAGATCATTGGGAAGGGCAGGACTTAATCGAAATGAAATGCAAGTAAAACTGGAAGAAAAATATGTTGGTTCAGAATTCAGCTTGTTTTGGACAAGTTTGTACTACCAGTTAAGAATCCAAATGCATAGTTTGAGAGTGTTGTTGAATTCCTGGGCCTGGCCCTTACTCTCTAATCCTCAGGTCAGGGAGCAAAATCTCAGGGTGAGGTGAGGGCACTTCCCTGAAATGTTCATGCATATAATTTTCTTCCATTGATAGCTTTGATATTTAAATGTAAATCTCCGTGGAACTATGATATTTAATATGTCATATATAATGGCATCACCAGAAACGTGCCCTTGTGGCATCGCCAGACCCATCTCCTGTAACATATGTAGGTCTCAGTTTTGGTACCGAAATCTCAGGAAGCTGTCATAATCCTGAACTGTCAATCCTCGTCAAAGTGCCAGCGTTTTCTGCTATGCCTTGGTGCAAATGACACAATAGATTCAAGTGTATGTATCCACGATCGCTCTACTTAGTCTTTTCCCTACAATCATGGTTTTATGCTGCATCAGCCTAAAAAAATATCCATGTTGAGCCAGGGCCTAGAGACCAGAATTCAAAACGATTTTAATAGATTAGAGAGATGGACCAAAACTAACAAAATGAAGTTCAACAGTGACAAATGCAAGACAAATGCAGTGAAAAGAAATGAAATACAAAGATACAGAATGAGGGACACCTGGCTCGAGAGCAGTACGTGTGAAAAAGATCATAGACAACAAGTTAAACATGAGCAAACAATGTGATACGGCGGCAAAAAAGCCAATGGGATTTTGGCCTACATCAATAGGAGTATACTGTCTAGGTCCAGGGAAGTCATGCTAATCCTGTATTCTGCCTTGGTTAGACCACATCTGAAATACTGTGTCCAGTTCTGGGCATCATGATTGAAGGGACAAGCTGGAATGTGACCAGAGGAGGGTGACTGAAATGACAAAGGGTGTGGAGAACAAGTCTTGTGAGGAGCGGTTTAAAGGGCATGTTTAGCCTGAAAAAGAGAAGGCTGAGAGGAGACATGATAGCCATGTAAAAATATGTGAGAGGAAGTCATAGGGAGCAGGGAGCAAGCTTGTTTTCTGCTGCCATGGAGACTAGGACATGGAACAATGGCTTCAAACTTCAAGAAAGGAGATTCCATCTGAACATTAGGAAGAACTTCAGCAGTGGAACTCTCTGCCCCGGAGTGTGGTGGATATACCTTCTTTGGAGGCTTTTAAGCAGAGACTAGATGGCCATCTGTCAGGGGTGCGTTGAATGCAATTTTCCTGCTTCTTGGCAGGGGGGTGGACTGGATGGCCCACAAGGTCTCTTCCAACTCTATGATTCTATGATTTTATGACCAACTGGGAATAGGGCTAGATGAGCATCCAGCCATCTTTCCAGTTGTTCCATGATCCCTTTCTGGCAATCTAATGATTATTGAGATTTCAATTTGTACTCTGAGAACTGGAAGTCTCATTTCAGACTCCTTTAAAAAAAATGGAAACCTTAATATGTTGAAATTAGTTTAAACGAAGCCACTAGAATCTTTGCTGGAACCAAATATAGAGAGAGTATTCATGTTGTATTATTCCATGCGCACAGGCTTCCAAGTTATAGTCAATCCTAATAGCAAGTACTATTTTTAATTATAAAGGCTAAGTAATCTAGGGATGTGACAGCCCAAGGATCATCTCCACCCACATGTACCTACCAAAACACTTAGGTCAGGTTCTTGTTACATTTTCCAGCTGTCTGAAATGCATCAAGTGGGCTCTTGGAATGAGGATTGTTCATCAGGCTACTGTATTGTGAAATCTCCTATAGGATGTTGGAAGCCCACCTAACTACTATTTTTGGCCCAATACAAAAAAGTGTAAAAATAGCTCTTTGGTGGGAGGAGCTGTGTATCAGCAATTCTATTATCCTTTTGATATATTCCAGACTGACAGTGTTCTCTTTTCACTATGCTGGCTCTTTTGCTTGTATTTTTTAAATGTGGGTTTTAAAGAAAGCGTTTATTTCTCATTTTAAGTCCTTTTAAAAAAATATAAGCTGTAACTACGTATCTTTATTAATTAATGCAGACGTAATACATCACGTCAATTCATCTGTAGTTTGTACTAAAATAGCACGTACTTGACAGCACATTCATAATATATTGTGCATTGTCATTAAACCTGTCGCCTTTAGTTTGGTTCACTTTCTTTGTAATTTTATTCTTCATGTAAATTGTTTTCTCATTTCGAGTGTGCTGTGGTTGTAATCATATTATCTTGACACTTTGTGAGAGAGACTTATAAAATGTTCATCTTATACACAACCAACACATTTTTGTGATATTTACCTCTTGACTTGGTAGTCTTAATCCTTCTATCAACTTTAATTATAATGACTTTAATTATGCAATTCTTATTCCTTGGCAATATGGAGAGATGAGATGGAGACACCAGCCAGCAGGAATTCCATTATCTGCACATGTGGCCATGTCTATTTTGTCCTCCTGAAATATTTTGCTATCCTGAATAGTAAAGGTATAATTAGAACAAAGGGAAAGGGAAATGACCTGTATTCAAATGAAAATTGTACTTATTGCACTGTTAATTTCTTGGCATGGATGAATCTTTAAAATCTGGGAACAAGAGCCAAGCCAAAAGGCTATGTCAGGGTGTTGGGCCTGTGTCCTCAGCAGGGATTCTGGGGTCTCCTGTGCAAGGGATTGTGGCAGCCACGGTTCATGATGGAGAGGAAACTTTTGCAAATGTTTTGCAGAGACAGCATTTGGGAAAAGCTGTTAGGGAGGTCAGTGCGCAGAGTCATCAGCGCACATATAAGGCACCTGTTGTAGAGCTTGGGATAGAAAGAAGGAATGTCAAGGTCTTTCCTTCTCTTACAGTGGTTTCGGTTTGCAAACAAGGGAGGGAAATCTAGTTTCTTGATATAGCTATGCTTTGCCGTTTGAATTTCAGATCAGGTCATCTCTTGCAATAGGCTTCATGTATTCTCAAGTCTCCTGAATTTTAGCTCAAGTACTCAAGTCTGGACTTTGATTCTTCCTGGAAACCCTTTGGATTTTATCAGCTATTAAACTTTGCCTGCAATGGATTCATGGAAATCCTTTGGACTATATATGCTCCTGAAATTTGCCTGCTTTGGATTTACTAAGTGACTCTGCTATGGCCTTTGGGCCTTTGGAACTATTGCTTGGACTATTGATTGGATATATCTCCTTATATATTTATACTCCTCATATTGCTTACTGTTTGCTTCAAATGAAGACTATTCTTTCAGCTGGGTTGTGTGTTTGGATTCTAAGGGCCCAGGTCTACGCCGGGGTGCGATACAGGGGCTGATGGATTGGAACATTGCTAATTATCGATGTCAACCTTCTTCAAGCCTAGTGACAATACTCTGGTCGCAGCACCGCACCAGTATGAAATCAATCTGCATCTTGTTGTTACCGCTATAGAAGGAGATGTGGTACAATGGGTGCTTTTGAAACTTTATGTTTACGATGACAAGGTTGTGTGAGCTTGCATATTCCAGAATACGTTGGCCGTTGTTATTGCGCGTTCCATAACTGAAGCAACCGTGACAATTGTATTCATCCCACCTCGAGCCGACATGGCCATTTAAGTCTCCTGCAATGATGATGGTGTCTTCTGGTGGTTCATCTGCAGTCTTGTCATGCAGTAGTGTCCAGAAATTGTCCTTAACGTGTTCAGTACATCCAGTCTGAGGAGCATATGCTGAAAAGATGTAACACCACCATTCTTCAGTGACGATAACAATTATCGTCACTGATACAAAGTTGACACACAACATCAACCACTGATCTGCACAATAAAGATATCACCTCCCAAATAGAAGCTTGATGAATGATGCAGCAGTGTGAAGTGGTGCCAACTGAAAGAACATGAACACAGTATGGTGCCACCCATCCAATTACCCCCAGTTATGACCATCGACAAAACATGGCAAACTAAAGTAAAATATCTGAGAATTGAATTGACAAATAACAACTCTGAACTATTCAACATTAATTACAAAAAAGTATGGAAAGAGAATCAAAAAGATTCACAAAGATGGAATAATTTGGACTTGTTCCTACTCGGAAGAATATCAACAATTAAAATGAATGTACTTCCCAGAATGATATATCTGTTTCCAACAATTCCAATTTTGACAAAGGATGCATATTTTAACATTTGGAATAAAGATTTGACAAAATTCATTTGGAAAAATAAAAAAGCTAGAATAAAAATGAAACACCTACAAGATGCAAAAGATAGAGGAGGAATTGCATTACCAAATATAGGACTATGTTATGATGCAGCAATATAGAAATGGATTAAAGAATGGAATTTAAAAAACAAAAACAAAAGATTATTAACAATTGAAGGGACATATTTAAGGTACGGTTGGCATGCATGTTTGTTATATCACACAATAAAATCAGACTTGAACTTTAAGAAACACCGGATAACGATCTCATTGATGAGAATAGGGACTAAATATAAAATACTTTTTAATAATAAAATATCAGACTGGACAAAACTGCAAAAGGTGTTTCCACAGTTAAGAACACCAATGAGAGAATATTTATCTTAGAAACAATATAGATAAGGGGACACCACAGTCACTAAAAACACTACAGGATCTGTAGAGAGAAGATTCAACAACGACATGGTTTCATTATTACCAACTTCAATAAAGACATCACTTAGATAATTAAAAAGGTATACAAGAATCTGAGAGCCATTGAAACCTATTACTACATATAAAAGACAAGCTGCTAGAAAAACTATATCAATTCCATCTGAAAGACTTTACAGTTGATGGACAAATAAAAGATCATATGGTCCAATGGGCAAAAAGTGTGGACTGAACACTAGAAAAATGGAAAAAATGGCTCAAATTTAAAAGAAACTATACCATCAAAGAAAAAAAACTAAAATTATATATAGACCAGAAATACTATCAGAGATGCTCCAACCTATGGTGGAAGTGTAACTAGAAGACTGGAATTTTCTATCATTTGTGTAGATTTGCCAAAGAGCAAAGAAATTCTGCATAAATATACATAGAGATATTGCAACTATGTTAAAGATTAAAATCCCACTGGAACCAGATTTTTTTATTTAGATTGTTATACAAACATATATTAAAACTTTACATGATGACAGCAGCTAGAATTGAATATGCAAAATTATGGAAACAGCAAAATATATCAACATCAGATGACTGAATTACAGAGGTTTTCAAGATGGCTGAAATGGACAAATTAACTTTGGCTCTACAAGTAAACACCCAAAAATTTCAGGAAAAAAATGAAATCTTTCATGGAATTTAAGAAAATGACCACATCAGTGTTAAATAAATAAATAGTTTTGTTCTTCTCTTTTTATTTTTATTTTTTCTTCCCCCCCCACTTTCTTCACTAAGAGACTTTGGATACCTGATATGTGTGTGTGGTGGTGGTGGGGTTACTAGGGGCCATGGTGGTGCAGCGAGTTAAACCACTAAGTTGCAGAACTTGCTGATCGAAAAATAGGTGGTTTGAATCCACTGACTGGGTGAGCTCCTGCTGTTAGCCCCAGCTTCTGCCAATGTAGCAGTTCAAAAACATGCAAATGTGAGTAGATCAATATGTACTGCCCTGGTGGGAAGGTAATAGCGCTCCATGCAGTTATGCCAGCCACATGGCCTTGGAGGCGTCTACAGATAATGCTGGCTCTTTGGCTTAGAAATGGAGATGAGCACCACCCCCCAGAGTCAGACACAATGTCAAGGGGAAACCTTTACTATTTTTGGAGTTTTAAACAGAGATATACAAATTTTGGGCACTGTTTGAAAAGGAAGTAACAAAGATAAACATACTAAATTTTTGCCTTATTCAGTACTAATTTACTAACAGATTAAATTAATTTTTAGATTGACTATATAATTATTGAAATTAGATAAAAAGGTTTAGAATAAATTTTATATAGATAGATAAATATAATCCTACTTAAATGAATATAAAACTGTGTTTTATAATACCGGTAGTAATGAAGATAAACTTTTATTGAATAGGAACTGGAAAAAGAGACTAGAAGATTGTGAGATAATTATGGAAGAAGATACAGTTATTGGACTTAGTGTTTGGTAGCATAACTCCTCCCTTTACTATGATACATGGATTTTTTTGATATTTTATATAATCCTTAGCTGTCTATACACAAACGTATGTAACATCTGGTAGGGAATCGGAGATGGATGACTATTGTGAGTATGGGGACTATTTTTGGCTCTGTTATCTTTCACAAGAATCAATTTGCCCTCTTTCTGGCATGAACAAGAAAAATCTGGTGAACTTGCAAGTCTCAAAGGCAAGCGGTAATCACTTGATATACAGGCATTATCTATATCATTAGAGTAATAAAGGGACAATTTGAAATGAACCCCTTTAATTGAAAGATCCTGTTTGGTTTTTAGATATGACAGTAAGAAAGAAAACTACACATTTTGTGATGTGGATGCATGGTTTATCCTCCTGGAATTGTTACCACACTCTTATCTGAAAAAACCCATAGATACAACAGATGTGGTTCGCTAACTTTATTTGTCTAGCTGTATTGATTTCTGTACAGCGAGAACTCAGTCTCATCATGCTGTTGCTTCACCCTTTCATATACAAATAATATGGGCACTGGCTTTTGCATGAGAGGTCAAAATCCAAGACGGTTTCCATTAATGTTTCAGAAGCACAAATGTGTGTGTTTAGCTTCACAGATGCTAATTTTGCATGTAATGCATTTAACAGTCTGTGGGAATGTTAATTGGAGCTAATGATACCCTTATTAATGTGTGTTGACATTAATTCATAGAATTCCGGTGTTTGTTGCAGCTGCAATCTCTGGAAGTGCCTTGAAGGCTCTCTAGTCACTTCCATTTGAATGTGCATCCCGGAAATTAGTTAAATCCAGAGTTGTGCAGAGGAAAGTCCTAGGAATTGGGTACTCACATTCAGGGAAGTAGGAGATCATTTTTGTTTCTTATTCTTTCCTTCTTAAAGCTGAAAATTTACTTCAGAGAATTGGCTCATCCTTTGGAAGGAGGCACAAGGAGCCACGTGGCTAAGGAATACAAGTCAAACTGCCTCTCCTCTTTTGCCAATGGTGCTTTCCAGCTCATGTAAACATGAGCATTAATTGGATCTATCAGACTTCTACAAAGGGAAGGATACCTCCCATTCTCAGGACAACTGGAAGGTCGGCCTTCATGCCAATGCACTAAAAAAAAAGGTAAAAGTTCCTCTGACATTAGGTCTAGTGGTATCCAACTCTGGGGGTTGGTGTTCATCTCCATTTCTAAGCTAAATAGCTGGAGTTGTCCGAAGACACCACCAAGGTCATGTGACCGGCATGACTGCATGGAGCACCTTCCCGCAGAACTGGTACTTATTGATTTACTCACCGTTGCATGTTTGTGGCCGCTAGGTTGTGGCCGGCATGACTGCATGGAGTACCGTTACCTTCCCACAGAACCGGTACTTATTGATGTACTCACATTTGCATGTTTTTGAACTGCTAGGTTGGCAGAAGCTGAGACTAACAGCAGGAGCTCACCCTGCTTCCCAGATTTGCACCTCCAACCTTAGAGTCAGCAAGTTCAACAACTCAGTGGTTTAACCCGCTGTGCCACAAGGGGCCCTGGTGCACTAATATGCAGAGCTAATCATCTGCACATTGATATATCTTTGGTGAGGGGAGAACTGAGCAAAGCATGACTTACAAGTTTTGTATGAAGTCTGCTATCAGACATATTAAATTTTATGTTGAGATCCACACAAACGGAAGAGCAGTAGAGTAGATAGACTCATGAAATATTTTCATTTTAAGCATATACTAGTCCTTGTCAAAATAATAATAATAATAATAATACTAGATTACTGTGAGTCGCCCTCCACCAATGCTGCTCCGGGCGACTTACATCCTGAAAAAACGCAGAGACATCAATTAAAACCGCAGATATGAGCAAAAGGCTCTGCCATCCATCCAGTTCAGTCCCCGAAAGCCTGGCGGAAGAGCCAGGTTTTCAGGCCAGCCAGAAATCTGGCCGGGGCCAGTGTGGCCCTGAGCGCAGGCGGGAGCGAGTTCCAGATCGTAGGGGCCGCCACCGAGAAGGCTCTTCTACGGGTCTCTGTCAGCCGGGCCTCTCTCACCCCAGGGACAGCTAACCGGGTTACGTTTATTACGCGTGCGGGTCTTTCGCAGCGTTGGTCCGTCAGCTGATCGCCAGGTAGGCTGGTCCCATTTTTTTGCCGAGCTTTGAGTTATCACCATGAGTTTGTAGATCGCTCTAAGCTCAATGGGTAACCAGTGAAGATCTTTTAAAATTGGTGAAATATGGCTCCTGGCCGATACCCCGGAGATGAGTCTGGCCGCTGCATTCTGGATGAGTCTCAACCTCCGAGTCGTGGCCAACGGTAGGCCCACATACAAGGCGTTGCAGTAGTCAAGACGGGAGACCACAGTGGCGTGAATCACCGTCCTCAGCGCCTCTGGTGGTAGATAGGGGCCAACCGTCGGGCCCCTACGGAGGTGGAAGAAGGCACCCTTAGCAGCGGCCTGGATCTGAGCCTCCATCGTCAGTTTCTCGTCCAAGAGTACTCCTAAGCTCTTTACCGCCGGGGCTACGGACAAGGGCTCGCCCTCCAAGGGTGGTAGTGGAGAGTGGGGGTCGGGTCGGCCGGGCCAGAGGATCTCCGTTTTCGCTGGGTTGATCTTTAGCCTGTGTGCTCTGAGCCAGCTTGTGACCGCCTTCAGCCCCCGGCTAAAGCTTTGGTACCGACAACACCCTGGGTCGAGCTTCAGCAGCAGCTGCGTGTCATCGGCATATTGATAACAGTTGAAACCGTAGCTTTAGCGATACGGCCAGGGGCTGGACGTAGATGTTAAAAAGGGTGGGGACAGGATGGCACCCTGCGGAACCCCACACTCCAGCCCACATTTCCTGGAGACCTGGCCCTGCCACTCGACCCGCTGCGAGCGACCCCGCAGAAACGATCCTAGCCAGGTCAGGGCCTTGTCTTGGATCCCAGAGGCCGCCAAGCGGCGAAGTAGCAAATCATGATCAACGGTGTCGAAGGCCGCGGTTAGGTCAAGGAGGACTAGGACTGCCGAGCCCCCTCCGTCCAACTGGCGGCGAAAATGTAGATGTCTTGTTTGTTAAAGAAAATGGTAATATTCATAGATACATTAATTATTGCAGAACATTTTTAAGCTTCACTGAAATTGGGCCTGAACTAAATACAAATAGGCAAAGTTTGATCAGTATGGAGTTTAAAAAAGGTTGGGGAATAGAAACTGCAAAGCAGAATGACTTTTCCGAAGCTAAGGAGAGCATCAGATGTCAGAATTTGCCTGGGGCTAGAATTCTATTTTCCCCATCTCATGGTCAGAAAGCAGCATTTTGAAGTGGTCACACATGTGATTCAGAATAAGGAGAACGAGGTAAGATTTAAAAATCAGATCTTGTCTTCCACACAGAAGCAAATAATTTTGCAGCATGAACTTTCCTACCCATTGCCACATAAATACTTGCTCATATTTATAAGTGAAAGAAACTTCAGTAACAATCTCCAGATTTAAAAACAAAAGGAAATGTGGAAGCACCTTTAAGATTAACTGGTTTTTATTTTCTCATGAGTTATCACAGTGCTGTCCAACTTCTACGGGGTCCAGGGCCGGATAAGCGGTCACTGATGACCTAGGGGGCCGCTCGGCCCCGCCCCCAGGCCCTGCCCCCAGGCCCCGCCCCCAACCCTAGGCCCCGCCCCCTCCTAAAACGGCCGGAAAAGGACAGAAGGCGGCGCCAAGAGCAGCGCGTTACAGGCCTGGCGTGACGTGCTGCCCCTTGGCACCACCTACTCCTCCTTTTCGGTGCCCCCTCCCTTCCTAGGGCGTGGGGCGCCGAAAAGTAGGCGGCGCCAAGAGCAGAGCGTCACACCAGGCCTGTGACGCTCTGCTCTTGGCGCCGCCTGCTCCTCCTTTCGGCGCCCCTCCTTCCTAGGGCGGCGGGGGCGCCGAAAGGAGGAGGTAAGCGGCGCCAAGAGCAGCGCGTCACGCCAGGCCTGTGACGCTCTCCTCTTGGCGCCGCCTACTCCTCCTTTAGGCGCCCCCTCCGCCCTAGGAAGGAGAGGGGCGCGAAAAAGGGCAGAAGGCGGCGCCAAGGGGCAGCGCAGCACGCCAGGCCTGTGACGCGCTGCTCTTGGCGCCGCCTCCTGCCCTTTTCGGCGGCTCCCCCGCCCTAGGTAGGGAGGGGGGGCGCCAAAAGGAGGAGGAGCGAGCTCTCTTCCTCCTCCCTGCCCCGCCTCCCCCCCGGCCCCCGGCTGCCATTTTTAATAAAAAATTCGATTTTTTTTCAAATTTAAAAATGGCGGCTGAGGGCATAGGTGGGGCCATGTCCAACAGGCTACGGGGCCGGATCCGGCCCCGGGGCCGCCAGTTGGACAGCCCTGAGTTATCATATATCTAAACTTATATCTTTGAATAGAATAAAGTTAATGGTTTCCCTTGACATTGTTTAGCCGTATCCGACTTAGAGGGGTGGTGCTCATCTCCATTTCTAAGCCGAAGAGCCATGTTGTCCGTAGACGCCTTCTAGGTCATGTGGCCAGCATGACTACATGAAGCGTCGTTACCTTCCCGCCAAGGCAGTACCTATTTGCATGTTTTTGAACTGCTAGGTTGGCAGGAGCTAGGGCTAAAAACAGGAGCCCACCCTGCTCCCCGGAAACAAACCGCTGACCTTAGCAACTTACGCAGCTCAGTGGTCTAACCCGCTGTGCCACCGGGGGCACCTTGAATATCATATAAAGTGATAATACTTAGTTATAAAATATATTAACACAATTGTGGGAGTAGGGTGGAATGTAACAGCATCCACAAAGACACAATCTAGGGGTTAACGCCTGTTGAGCAAATCCCTTTTCTTCTTTATCTTCTGTCTAGCTGGAAATTTAGTAGCACTGGCACTAGATGGTAGATGGAGAAACACCAAGTTTGTGTACAGCAACAAGTCTACAGTAAACACTGTTATAAACACCTAAAGCTGGCGAAAAATCAGAATTTTACTCCAGCCAATTATACTGTGGCTGAGCATATATAGCAGAATCAGAGAGCAAAACAGAGTTAAATGAGGAAAGCAGACTAGCCTGCCTTTCCATTTTTGTCAACATTTTAAAGAAAACATCTTTCTAGCTTTGGCCTCCAAACTAGAAATCATTAGAAAAGTGGAGGCAGGTGAAAGGAAAAACATAATTACAGAATACATTTTGAAAGAAGTCTTGCCTACCCTGGATTTCATTTATAATGTTCATTTTGTTAGTTTTAAATGAAGTTTGCAGAAACATGTTTTTTCTTTTGTGGTGTAGGAGCCTATCCCAATCCTTTCTATATTCTTCATGACTGAGGACCTATCTGCATTATGTGGTCAGAGTAGATTTATATAATGCGGTTCAATGCAGTTAAATGGCATTATATGCATCTACACTGACCATCAGGAGCCCCTGGTGGCGCAGCGGGCTAAACCACTGCTGAACCTGCTGACTGAAAGGTCAGCGGATCAAATCCAGGGAATGGGGTGAGCTCCTACTGTTAGCCCCAGTTTCTGCCAACCTAGCAGTTTGAAAACATACAAATTTGAGTAAATAGATACTGCTTCGGCTGGAAGGTAATGGCGCTTCATGCAGTCATGCCACCCACATGACCTTGGAGGAGTCTACGGACAATGCTGGCTCTTCGGCTTAGAAATGGAGATGAGCACCAACCCCCAGAGTTGAACACAACTAGACTTAATGTCAAGGGTAAACCTTTACCTTTATCTTTACAGTGACCATATAATGCAGATTCAAACTGCATTATAGGGCAGTGTAGATCTATCCTCTGCCTCACATACCTTTTTTTTTGTTTGTTTAAGTAATGCCCAGGAACGCATCTACTTTGTTAACTGGTGTATACCTGTAATGGTGTAGTGGTTTGAGTATTTGACTCAGACTTCAGGAGACAACGAATTCCCTGCTCATCCATAGAGAAGCATTCAGTGACATTGGGCAAGTCACACTCTTTTAGTCTGAGAGGAAAGCCATAATAAGATTCTTTTGAATAAATCTATGACAGGTTGCCATAAATTCAAGTTAAGATCCATATTGAACAGTATTAGTATATTAATGAGATGAATTTGAATGTTGGTGAGCTCTGGTGTCCACTGGAGTTTTAATTCCAAGGCTCCCTGCAGATAACAAAATCTGTGGATGCTAAAGTTCTATTATATATTATAAAGGTGTTGTGAAAAATGTCCTTTATCCAAAATGGAAGAATCAAGGGGAGCTTTTTGGATTTTTAAGAAATATTTTCAAGTAATGGATGCTTGAATCCATAGATACACAATCCATGAATATGTAAAGTTGACTGTGCACAATTTAAAAAATAACTTTGCATAATTTTTCTTGAGAAGGAAGTTCATTCCAGTCATTGGGAATCAGATGTGATTTATCATCTACATCTGGTAGAAAAGTAGGAGGAAACTTGCATAGGAAAAATGGTGCTTGGTAGGAGATTGACTACTAAGGCTATTTCCCTGGTCCACATCACCCATTTCCCAGTGGACTTGGGATGTAACTTAAATCTCGTAGTGCATCTTTCTGGCCTGAAGTATAAAATCATTCAAGCAAAAGGCATGATCAATTGATTTCTTAAGTGTGCAAAATTCCAATATTAGAAAACAGCTATTGCATGCAAAATGTAATAGCAATATTCAAATAATGTAATGGCCATGTTAAAAAATTAAGTGTGAGATGATATGACTTACTCTGATCACATTGCTTTTACACTGAGCACAGCTACAAGGAAACGCAGATTTTGGCTGCAGGGCTTGTGTTCAGAAAGGATGGGATTCCTGTATGTTTAAATAATTGTCATGCGTTGAAACGAGAGACTCAGCACCACCATCAATCAGGCGGCACCCAAATCAATAGCTGCGCTGCTGGGTTTACCAAGGTGATTATTCTTAATATTTGCTTAGAAGTTAGATTGAGATTGCATTAGCAAAAAATGATCTCAGCTATGGCAGACATGATGGGGTGTCCTTTTCTGCCAGAACAAGATTTAGCTATAGGGAAAATGCATGTGTTGAATGTTTCCACACATAATTGCAAATTAATTCAAAAGTAATGTGTTGGCAAAAGGGCCATAATAGACACAGGGAGGGGAGAACAGCAGTGGGATTGTGGCATGTGTAACCTTTCCTTTCTCCCACATGTAATGGTCCTGAAAAAGACAACTGCTATTGGTCCTCACAACTTAGCATCAACGTGAGAGTTCTTCCAGGAGCTGGTGACAGTCTGTGCAATACAGTGAGTTAGTTTGCATATTGATACAGAAGGCCAATGCAGTAACTTCCATTTTTTATATTGTTCAGCTGCAAAGCAGTGGGTCCTTGCTTCATGTTCCACCAGCAGGCAAGAATATCAGCTGCAAAACAACAGCAACAACATGTGGACATGTGGACAAAACAACAGCAACAACTGATGTCCATGGTAATATCTACGAATCAGAAAATCTTTACCAATCAAAAATTCTCCAAAGGTAAAACTTTTTTCAAGTAAGTAATTTTTCACTTCTGGTTGGCAACCCAATTATATTGGTTTCTGTGGCGTATCAGAACATATTTTAAACCCCAAAGTTCATAGTATCAGAATTTAATTTGGTTATATACTCTGTGAGGTCTATTAGGATGCGCAGCAGCTTCACTCTCCAAAGTACTCAGTGAGCTTTAAATCTAAAATTTAAATGCGGATGGTTTCAGCCTTTCCTCTGCCTGCCATAGTACACTGATTTTCACAGTACTGGCATTTACACATAATTTCACATATATGTTGTAATATCCTGTTCATGCATGATACATTGTTGATAAGAGGCAATATAACCTTTAGGCCTCTAGGTGTTTTGGGTTACAATCCCTTATTAGTCAGGTTGGGAACGATGTAAGTTTGCAGCCCAAAACATATGAAAGGCCAAATGCTCCATGTCCCAATATGGACAGTGAAATTCTTTGTTATCTTTTTATATAAACTCCCATTGGATTAAAAATGCAGGTGACATTAAACTCATTTTTTCAATAATTGCAAGATTATGTCTGCCACCTTGTCTGTAAATTGTTAGATTGGCCTGAATACAGGAAGAATTGTATCTAGACAACTAAATTGGAGTTGGAAAGGGTGAGGAGCAGGCACCTGTGATTGTGCACTTTATTTATTTATTTATTTTTAAAAACCCATCAAAATGTAAAGCCTTCATTATTCTTCCCCCACGTGCTTCACGATGGAATCAAGTGGGTGATCTACCACTTAAAACAGAATAATATAGGGAAATACTCTTAGAGCGGCAAAGATAATTTTGAGTTCGTGTTCATTGAGATACAAATCTGTGGAATTGGGCTTCAGACACAAATGTGGCTCACATGATTTGACAATACAAAAATGTGAAGTTTAAAACATCAAGACTTAGACTATAGCGTTATTTTTCTATGTGCAGAATTGGGAGTTCTTCTTTTTGGAACCATACTATGTTAATTTCCACCTATTAATTTGGGGTGGTGCAGCCCACTCACTGGTGTATTCTGAATTATAGTGTTAATTCTGGGGGGAAACAGTATTTTGAGTAAAGAATATCCTGAAATCCAACCAGCTGAGCATATGCAATATAATTAAAGCAGTGCTCAGAAACGATGGCATGATTTATAATAACTACGGCACAATTTGTACCAATATGTATCTAACGAGCTGTTATGAAATGAGCCTGTTGATCAATGAGACATCTATCTCTGAGCTTCTGCCAGCCAGCCTCCCTTTAAATCACGGAATGATTTTCTCACAAGGTCACAACTGACGCCAAAGAGTGTAAAGTGAAGCTCAGAATTATCAACAACATCTTAGAAGCAGCAATAAGTCACACATCCTTAGTGGCTAAATACAAACTTCAACTTTAGAAATTCAGGCTAGATAATTTCTGATATAATACATTAGACTTCTGACTGTGAAACTGTTTCCTATTAACATTTATAGTAAAAAAAGGAGTTTGCAGGGATTTCTCTTTTAGCCCCTAATATTGTCTCTCATTGGCAAAAGCTGGTCCTCTCATCCTGCAGCACCCTATTCACCAACCAACTAGTTTCTAAGATGAGTTTCTGAGGTGGATCAGGAGATGGGTTATAGCTATAATATCACAGTTACACCTCTGATGCAGGAGCTCAGGCCCAGAATCCAGTAGGTAATACTATTCATGAAGTATGCTTGTTTAAATGAATGATTTCCTGAACCCAACATAGATGGAAACGAATCCTTGCTTAATTCATGCTGACAAAATATATTCAAATCTAAATTAAAGGGTATCAAATATGCACACATCCTTTGATAAACAAGAAAAGGGAGACCATGATAGAAGCCAAGGGAACCAAAAGTCAGAGGAATAGCTGGAAATGATGAGGTTGCTGGATAAAATCCTGTCATGTATCTAGGCAATAATTGCCTTGCTAAAAGAAAGTGTGTTTCAACGCAGAACTTTTCTAGATCTATGTTTAGGTTGTGACTCAATTTGATGTCAACCTTCTTTCAAAAATATTGTGATGTTAATGTATTGCAAGGAATTTTTCTTACAATTTCCTTTCCTAATTCACAGCTTAAAATAAGCCTTGCAGAGATAAGGGTACCTTCTCTCTTGACAGGACTTGCACAGGAATGCATGCAACCAAGGCATGTATAGTACTATCAAAGGCTCAGGGATAGCCAGGATCAAAAACAGAAAAAGCTAGTAGTAGAAATTTCACACCAAACTACTTATAGAAGACATATTCCACAAAATCCCAAAAAAAAGAGCTAGACCTTTATTGGCCAACCAAAGTGAACAAAACATTTTATACAGAGCTTTCAAAGCTCCACAAACTTCTTCATCAGGCAAAAGATTTATACAAATAATACAAGAGAAGAAATATGATGGTGTTGGAGTCACACACCTGCATTTTATATCAAATGTTGATTTTGTTGTTCACAGTTGGTCTGGAGAAAAATAATTGCAGGCAGAGGCCACTTCTTTTTGGGAACAGAGATAAAGGACAGCAACAGTGAAATAATTTATCTTGGGATCTAGGATGCCTTTGTCTTATGTGAAGCCAGACACCTTTCCTTATCCAGAGAACTTTGACTTTCACAAGAAATCTCTGTACTGCTACATCTGGAAAAGTCTATAGGTTTTCGTAGATATGAGCTCTGCTTCAGTGTCAGCTGACATAAGCCCCTTTCCATCTTCCTGAATATTTTGAATTGCCTTTGCTTGCTTCCCACTTAGTTTTTCTGCAACTGCCATGAAACAACTTTTTTAAGAGCAAGAATCATGACAGATTGTGACTGCAAAGATGACTCCTCTAAAAACATCAGTTACAGGTAAACAATCACTATGGTGTCTCGGCAATCCCAGACTGATTAATTGGCTGAATATCTCAGCTTTCTCCCAATATGGAAGCCAAAGCAGCGAGGAACTTGATGAGCTAAAACACCTGTGAAAGTGGGTAGTAAAATGCTAAATACGACTCTAGTTGCTGCATGCATACTCAGTGCTTGAAACCTAATAGTGGAAGGATGGAAGCCTGTATAACTTTTTCAAGGATCAGAATAGCAAATGAAAAGACAGGGTGCTATTCCTCCTGGGCTGCTAAACCTTGTCATTCCACTTGCACCAATAATGTACAAAACCTGTTCTTAATCATGTGAACTGGGAAAGGGAATTGCAAGGAAAATGTCTTGGGATGGAATACATTCACAATATCTTTGACAGAAATTTGAGATCAAATTGAGTCACAACCCTACCATAGATTCAGAGATGAACAACCACAACACCCAAGGGTGGAGGCAACAGGGGACTGGCATTTTGTGTCCTCAGACCACATGAGATGACAAAACACAGGATGGCTTTCAAGACACCTGCAGCCGATTCCAGTTAGGAATTTGTCCAACTGTCTTCAATGACCTTGGGTCAGGATTCAGGCTTTCTCCCAACTTAGTGGTCTTGCCATTTTGCCCAGGTTAAGTCAGATCAGCCCCATGTGCCATTTATCCTCCGCAGAACTGTTATGGGTACACATTAACTTAAGCAGGCAGTGTAGATGAGCCATAAGCATGAAGCTCTGGAGTGCTCTTGGATTTGTTATTGTCTGTGAAAGCACACCTGGCATGGTTATGAATACCTTTTAATAGCTTAAATTGATACATCAGCTGGTATCCAAACTAAAATAGTCCTCTATTCAGAAAGCATTTCCAAACTTGTGCATTTGTAACTGTCTCTGCCAGGGAGTAGAGGACTGCCTTTGAAAATGGTTTTAAAACGTAAGATCTGTTCAAAATGCAAGGCAGCGCTAAGTGCATTGCGCCACCCTGATTCCATTGCACTTATAGATGCACTTCAAGGTGACAGAATTAATTTTTAAAGACCTGATTAGTTTGGGAAATGAATGGTCATCTTCACCTGTGTAGCCTTGCCAGTTTCTTAAAAATAGCAACACAGCATTATCCCACATACCTCTTTAAGATTAATCAGGCTAATAGATCTGAGGCAGCCTTCATGGTGGTAACTTTAGAGTAATTCATAGTCCTTGTTATGGGATTAATTGTGCCTCGTCTAGTGAAATCCTTTATTCAATCCCCAAAACCATTTCAAAGACTGTTTATTCTTAATGTTTTTATATAATACTGTGTTGCATCTTGACTTTATTTTGGAGGCCCTGGTGGCGCAGCGGGTTAAACCGGTGAGCTGCTGAACTTCATGACCAAAAGGTCTGCAGTTCAAATCCAGGGAGCAGGGTGAGCTCCTGCTATTAGCCCCAGCTTCTG
This sequence comes from Anolis apletophallus, assembly GCA_030556195.1. Lineage (NCBI taxonomy): Eukaryota > Metazoa > Chordata > Lepidosauria > Squamata > Anolidae > Anolis > Anolis apletophallus. The sequence goes on along the minus strand of JARBWK010000003.1, from coordinate 164,875,507 downwards.
CAAACTTAGCAGTTCGAAAACATGCAAATGTGAGTAGATCAGTAGGCGGGAATGTAACAATCAGAACAATCAGGTGCTCCATGCAGTCATGCCGGCCACATGACCTTGGAGGTGTCTACGGACAACGCTGGCTCTTCGGCTTAAAAATGGAGATGAACACCACCCCAGAGTCGGGCACAGCTAGACGTAATGTCAAGGGGAAACCTTTACCTTTTAAACTATATTTCATTTTAAATATATTTGATCCCTTCTGATTGACGTGACACTAATAGTAGTCTCTAAATACTTGAAATAAATATGGAGGAGAAATTTGAAACCCCCATATTAAATTTTCCAGGGGGACACAGAATTACAGAAGACTTCATGGGTTCCTGAGAAAGACCTACAGTAGTAGGTGGGCAGGGGGAGGCAATCTAACATTTTTCCAATTCTGATTTTTGATCTTTTTTTGGTTGTTGTTGAAAATCTGTTTTAGTACAAATACCATTTTTAAAAAGAAGTGGCCAATGTAGAGGGATCGCTTCTTTTCTTGCTGAAGACAACCCTGTGAAATTCATGACATTGTCACAAGTCAACAAGCAATCTGAAAGCACTCTCACACACAATGTAAACATTAAATATAAGCTTTGAAAACTCAAGTGCAATGTATATTTACAATATAAGTTATTTTGAAAAGCTAAGATATGTTATTGCATAAAGTACAAATGAATCAGAAATGCATTTACAAGCTGTGTTTATTAAAATAATCATTTTCCACATTTTCCATTCGGTCTTTTATGCATCGAGCACGTTTCTCTTTTGTCTATTTGAACGGTTTAAAAATCAAGGTTACTGTTTTATTAACCAAACTGCAGAAAAATATAGTTTTGTTGGCCTAGCCTACAGGTTAACTCAGAAACAGAAAATGTGACTTCTGGGAAGCAATCTGCTGATTTTCCATTCACTGTTCTATATGCAACTGCTGACATGCTGTCTTTTGACTCTCCCATAAACCCAACCAAAAGGGAGCTTTCGCTTCAAGAGGCGCTGCTGTTTCTTCCCTGTGCAAGTTCTTTTCTTTCAGTCTTGTAACTTATCTGGATATCAAATTTGAATAGTGACCCCTGAAATCTTATTAGAATGCCACAATGTAAACTTATTGACTTCTGAATTCCTGCTTATTTGCCCTGGATAACATTAAAAGCTCATGCAAGGGAAGTCTCTACAATAGGCTCTTGGTATTCTCTGGGTTTGGTCCCAGGACCCCTTGTGGGTACTCAATTCTCATTATATATAATAGTGTAGTAAAATGGTGTCCCTTACAAAAAATGGCAAAATCAAGGTTTGTCTTTTGGAATTTTTTGTTGCTGAGTATTTTCAAGTTGTAAATAGTTGACTCTATGGCTGTGGAATATCTGAATACGATGGGTGAACTGCATACAACTCCTTTCTATGCTTCCATTGCCACCTCTTGACCCAAAAAAGGTGCTGGGGGAGGGGGGAGAGGAGAACATTTTAAAATTCGGAATGGGGCAATTATCTGGGGCAGTGGTTCTCAACCTGTGCGTCCCCAGATGGTTTGGCCTTCAACTCCCAGAAATCCTAACAGCTGGTAAACTGGCGGGGACTTCTGGGTATTGTAGTCCAAAACACCTGGAGACCCACAGGTCGAGAACCACTGCTTTAAGGAATAGAAACCACACACAAGCTTCTTGCATGTGCCAAGGAACATCCTATATTCATACATCTACCACAGGCCGATGTGCAGCCAGGCTGTGTATCTACTTACCAGGAAAGACATATAAATTCCTTGTCACGTTTTGCCTGTTCTAAAAATGACTTGTTTGTATTTTTAGGAAGCATTTTTAGCTTTGTTTTCTGCAGCATATCACTGATGGGTCCCAGGACTATAACTTCTCCAAATGTAATGATATTGGATTGCTTTGAAATAAATCCATGCCAATTTAACTTTGCTTTATTGAGGCTCTGTGCAGAACCTATCAAACTCCATTTACAAATGATATATTTCTCAGAGAAAACAGGAAGACTATCCTTAAATGGTAAACTGGAAAACACAATTCATGAAATCCTTTTGTGAAAGTTTAATCGCCATTAATCCAATCCCCCAAATTAATAATATCAGGGCAAATACAAGCTATATAGGAGGAGAAATCCAATTATTTCCTTCCCCATTTAAAAAGGAAGGAAGTAACGAAAATTCAGCAGAGGTTTAAAGGGAATAATCTCATTATATAAACTAGTGTGCTTCCCAAATTTAAAAAGTATCAAAACATTTGTTACCTAATACTGTGACAGATTGGAATATGACACCACAACATGGATGAAAACATAAAATTCATCCACCTGTAACTAAAATCATAAGTAAAGATTATGAACTTTGCAAAAACATTTTCCTGGCCTCTACAAAACTTGAGGTAGGTAAGGAATCTGGAGTTTGTTTATGAATTTGTTTTATATGCTGTGTAGTTTAATTTTCGTTATTACGTGTCTATTTGTTGTTATGTTCAGGCATTGAATGGTTGCCTTTTTTGTGACTACAATCCACCCTGAGTCCCTTCAGGGAGATAGGGCAAAATATAAATAAAGTTATTATTATTTTACTGACCCAAAAAAATCACAGTATATCACAGCAAACAAGATATATATGTTGGATTTCGTATCACAAAATCACAAGTCAAACACCTCCCAAGTGTCTAGGACTATGTGATGTATATTAAGTTGTTGTTGTTCAGATGAAGACAGAGAATGACATCTGCAGTTTTGTATGAAGGCACTTTTTGTGCTGGTCTGTGACCGTAATAAAGTTTTGATTGAAGGCGCTTGCCTATGTGCCAAGTTGTTGTATTTGACTGATTGAGAGCATATTTGCCATTATATGTATGGAGTCAAATGAAAGGTCAATCTTCTGAACCTTCTCTCTCTCTCTCTCTCTCTCCATTCATTCCATAAAACGTATCATTGCAAACGTTTTTCTCAATCTAGCATTTAAAACAACAAATATAAATATTGCTTTCAAGCCAGTAACAATACACTCGGAAGGAGATGATTATGCATTATGTACATTATTTTTCATGAGTGTTCCACATTTAAATCTGAAACTGCTGTGTTAAGAACACAACTGGACAAGTCAAGAACAAGTCGCATTTTATATATATATTCATTTAATTAAATTAAGTTCCACAAACCAACTAGGAAATCTTTTCAGTTGCAAATAAAATGACACTTTTGTTTACCATACCGGATGTGAATATTATGTGCACACGGAAAGGTTATCACCCTTTTGCCAGTATAGTTACTTCCACAGGTTTGCTCCATTATAAAAAGTTTTTTTAAAAGTTTGTTGTGGGTGGAGAATGAGGTTTGCTATAGGGAATGATGTCCATAAGTAGCCATTTTACATGGCTGCTACAAGTTGGTTATTTCTTGGGAAGCAATATTCTCAAACCATTTTTACCCACCAAGATTTGGTTTAGAATCCCATTGGAACTCCTTCACTGGCAAAAAATATTTATTGCTGGAAGGTAGGGGTTAACCGTTTTCACATTCCACCCAAGTAACAGAAACTTAGGAGACCCCTTTGAAAGGTGTGGGAGGAGGTGCAGTGAAAATGGGAAATTGCCATAATCTCCTATCCCCCTTCATTTTACTGGCAAGTGCCATTAATGGAGATTCCCAACTGGATGTCACCCAAAAGGCCAACCTACCCCACTCCCACCCTCACATATCATTATTCGGGATCATATCCTAGAATCGGTGCTAGCCACTTTTCAACCTCTGCTACAGACATGTTTTTCCTTAAGGCATAATCTTCAACCTGCAGAATGAAATAGAGGATCAACAAGTTAGCATTTTAACTTCAAAAACTCTCATTTGCACATAAGAAGAATATGTGGAAAAGCACGTTTTCACCAAGGGTCTGAATGAGAAGAAACGTTTTATCACTTTCTCATCCATCTGTGCTCTCCAAGAACATATCACCATTTCAACTTTATTCCTATATGTAAAATGATAGAAATCATACCTACATTAAGAAATAAAATATTCAAATTAGAATGTCATAAATTACAGATCTAAAATGGACATTTTTACACCAGGTGGTTTCCTATATAATATACACTAGCATTTTTTTTATCAACTACATAATATTTTGATCTTTAACTACAGATTCTATGCTTGCCCTACCCTCCAAACATTCATATTTATCTGTTCCGAAATCCCCCACAATTTTACACTTTTTGGTCTCTTAGTTAATTTCTAAAATTTAACAAAAATCATCAATGTACACAAATCAGTTCTTAATGGTTCTTTTGAGGAAAGTCGCTTAAATTATAGGTCATGGAGGTCCAAATAGGTTCTTACTACAAAGAAATAAATTCAATCACCATTTTTAAAAACTCGGTTGTCTAAACACAACTTCCATCAGATATGGAAGGCCCAGTTGGCACCAACATCACAGCTTTTTAGATGAAAACATTGTTATTTATAAAGGCTTATGTTACCTCATTAATTTTGCAGTATTTTTTCAGTTCACTTTAAACTATTTTAACACTTTTAATTTGTTGATTTTTAGTCTTTTAAAATTATTGCTAGATTTTTAGTCTTTTAAAATTATTTATATTGAATGTTGATGGATTGTTTTTATCCTATTCTGCTCTGTGACTTTGGATAAAGGGCTGGGTGGCATAGTGGGTTAAAGTGCTGAGATGTGGAACTTGCTGACCAAAAGGTTGGCAGTTTGAATCCAGGGAGTGGGGTGAGCTCCTTCTGTTAGCCCCAGTTTCTGCCAAACTAGCAGTTTGAAAACATGCAAATGTGAGTAGATCAATAGGTACTGCCTTTGGAATATTGTTAAGTGTATTTGTACAAAATTTGAAGCTCGTCTTCCCCTCTAAAATTTGTTTTGGAAGCTTTGCTTAACTGTTTTCATTGTCTTGTGAGCCGCTCTGAGTCCCCTTCGGGGCGATAAGGCCGGCATACAAATAAACGGATTGATTGATTGATTGATACTGCCCCAGAGGGAAGGTAACGGTGCTCCATGCAGTCATGCTGGCCACATGACCTTGGAGGCGTCTTTGGACAGCGCCGGCTCTTCAGCTTAGAAATGGAGATAAACACCACCCTCAAGAGTTGGGCATGATTAGACTCAATGTCAAGGAGGAAATCTTTACCTTTACCTTTATACATATAAAATAAATAACATTCCCCTTATCACTGCCACAATATTTTTAGTTTCCATACTCTGTACATTTTATATGCTTCTCATGGTGGCAGGCAGGGCTTACCTGATCTTTTAATATCTTGCCAACAGCAAAGTACTGGGAACCAGGATTGGAAAAGTAAAGGCCAGATACTGCCGAAGCAGGCAACATCGCAAGGGATTCCGTTAGCTGAATACCTGTGGGGATCAAAGAAATATGAGAGCTGAATCTTTACAAGAGCAGATACAATATTATGGTTAGGACAGTGAGCCGTGATACTTCTGGTTCAAGTTTCATCTCAGCATGGACTTCAGGCAAGATACGGTTCCCAGGCCATGTCACTGCATACACCCTGTAATAAGGGTGCAACAGCACTGGCCTGACTCATTATTGTTCTGAAGATAACAAATATCGAATACTTACTCCAGTCGTCACTCCACATTTGCAGTTTTGAGAATTGCTAAAGTGTTTTTCTCCTTCCTGTGCCGCCAGAGCGCCACAATGCCAAGGCTTAATATAGTGATAACTAAGCAGATTTGGAGAGTATTGCCCCAGGACTCATGGGTCACACAAATGCATACAAATGATTGAAAATTAAAATAGGAATTGGCCAGAAGAACAGTTTTGATTGCAAATGTGTTTTGGGGATTTATCTGAATTTAAAGGTAGGAGATTTGAAGAGATCTCTAACCACTTTTATGGCAACCCCCCAACATTGGTCTTGAAGGCCTCCAAAAGTGAGGAATACAAATTTTGACAGAAAGATGGGTTTGCCTGTGTCTGGGACGATAGCAGAGTGGAGAAAAAGCCCTTCCTGAAGATTGTGAGCTTCAGGCAAGACTTGTACAGGAAGATAAAGGCTTTGAGATAGACTGGACGTAAGCAATAATAATAAGCCTATAAACGTATATGTGATTTAAAAAGGAGGATTCGGCCTACCGGATCTAATAACATATTATGATGCTAACTGCCTGGATAACATAAAAGACTGGATAGATTTGAGAGATGGGAACCTACTAAATTTAGAGGGGTGGGAAAACAAGTTTGGCTGGCATGGGTATTTATTTTACAACAAAGTAAAAGATGATAAAAACTTTATGAATCATACCACAAAAGCACCGCTACTAAAAAATTTGGGACAAGTATAAGGAAAGTATCTGTAGGAAACACCCCCTCTGGATATCACCAATAGAGCGTTCCAAATAGTCAAGACAGGGAAGGAAACTTGGCCCCTATATAGTGACATCCTAAAAAAGGAAAATAATGGATATTGTTTGAGAACCCAGGAAGAACTAAAGGATCTCAAGATAAATTGGCTGCAATATAGCCAATTAAAAATGAGATATAAATTAGATGGCAAGATAGGCTGGGAAGAAACATCTACGAATGCCGGGAAAATATTGACCCAGATGGGAAAAAAGAGAGTTAGTAGACTATATAAGTATATATTACTAAATAGATACGAAAAAGCCCCAATAAGGGAATACATGCAAAAATGGCAGGATAATATAGGCCATAATATTAAAACGGAGGAATGGGAAAAGAGCTGGAAACAAGGGTTAAAATATACTTATGCCTACTCCCTAAAGGAGAACCAATTGAAGGTATTATATAGATGGTACACCACGCCAGTTCAGATAGCGAAAATGTACAAGAACGGAAATGAATATTGCTGGAAGTGTCAGAAAGATAGAGGAACCTTCTATCACCAGTGGTGGTCTTGCGACATGGTCAAAAGGTTTTGGGGAATGACACATAAGGTGGTGGAAGAAACATTATTATGTAAGGTGGAGCTAAAACCAGAAACTTTCCTTTTAAATATTCCAGACCCACAAATAAAGGGGAAAAAGAAGGAGAAATTATTTTGTTTTATGGCAACTGCTGCTAGAATTGTCCTGGCCAGACATTGGAAAAGACCAGAAATTCCAAGCGAGGAAGAACTGATACAAAAACTGCTGGAAGTAGCAGAAATGGATAAGCTGACCTGTTTGCTAAAATCAGGGACAATTAATCAATTTACGGAGACGTGGAAGCCCTTTATTATTTACGTAAAAGAGAAGAAAAAGATAAACTTGTTGGGTTGTAGTCATGTTTGTTTTGTCATTTTAATCAATAAAACTCTTTATAAAAAAAAAAAACAAACAAAAAAACGTATATGTGATTTAAATGGCATAGAAAACATATTTTACTTTAAAGAAAAGAAAGGCAGATTTGGCATCTTTATCCATGGATTCAATTATCCACAACTTAATTCAATTATCCACAACTTGAAAATTCTTTTTTAAAAAAACAACCTTTATTTTTTTCCATTTTATATAAGAGACACTAGCTTGCCGAACAATTTTATATAATGGGACCTGAGCATCCACGGGCCTTTGGTTAAACAAATGTTGTAGAAATAGTAGAGCCCTCTTTCCGCCACACTTACTTTTTAAAAGTAGCCAGAAGAATGTTAGGTTAAAAGAATGAAAACCAAACAGTATTTTTTCCTGTTTCTCCTGATTTTTTTTAATGCTAGGCTTACAAATCTATTGAAAAGGGTTAATTTCAATAAAAAACATCTATAAAACCTTTATAGCCAAATATTCAACCTACCTGTTGCTTCCTCGATGTTAGCAAGCTTCCACATAGTGATTTTTTCAGTGTGGTCAGGTTGGCATGGATAGCCAGGTGCTGGTCGAATGCCATCGTATCTAATCCTCCGCAGGTCTGAGAACTCCAGCTGTTCATTTTCAGAGTAAGCCCAGAATTCTTTACGAACTCTTTCGTGCAATTCTTCTGCAAATGCCTTGGAATAAAACAGATTCAAACTGCTATGATAATAAATGCTATGTTAGCTGTGCTAAAACCAGATACCTGATTCATACATAGCTTCAGTTGTTTCTTCACTATCCTGGATTGCCCTACTTAGACCAATGGCGTCCCACCCACTGGGAGAAGAATCTCTAATTTAACTAGAAGCTTCTGTCACTGTAACAGGAAGAAGCAATTTTAGCTTCTCCCTGGAGTCCCTTTAATCTATTACTTCGGTACATGGCAAAAAAGAGTTCTGAAGAAGCCACGCTATTTTCCATTTATCTGGGAATGAAGGCATATGTAGGAATGTACAACTCCATTCAGTTCATCTCTGTCTGCAAAAATGCAGTAGGCCCTCTACATTTGCTGAGAAAATGGGGGAAAGGTAACCAAAACCAACTTTTTCACCTATGTGAATATCGTCCTATGAATATAGAGGTCCTCCAGCAGTTGTCGATCTAATTGCCTAAAAAGTGCTACCTCTAGGAATCTCTAGGTTCTCCAGTGTGACTCTATGGTCTATTTCTGGCTAAGTTATACTAGAGCAGTGATTTTCAACCTTTTTAGAGCCACGACACATTTTTTACATTTACAAAATCCTGGGGCACACCACCAACCAAAATGACACAAAATGACACTCTAACACAGTAATACATATAATTAATATGTTTTTAAATATATTTATACACTCACACAAGCTGGCAGTATTAATGTTTCTGCCACAGTGTGGGCCTTTTTAAATTTAGCTACGAGATCAGCGACAAGGTAGCTAGCTTTGAGGGCTCTCTCGTTTACCTTTGTGGTTTTTCTCAAAGAATTTGCCTGTTTCTCATTGTACATAAGCATACAAAATAGTCCGTCGGCTTGTTTTGAATGGAAGGGTGTTTCATTTGGAGATGGCGTTTAAGCTTGCTTGGCACCATGGCACTATTGGACAGCTTCTCACCACACACCAAGCACAGCGGAATCGGTGCCGTTGCATCCCCGGTGAAAGTGAATCCAAATGAAAGATAGCTTTCGCTGTATTGCCTCGAGCTCACTGTCTTTTCTTTTTTCTTTTATCCACCACTCATATTAGGGCCTTCATCTGTGTCACAATTTTGTCCAGGGCCCTGTTCAGCATTTGCATTTTCCCTTCTCAAAAACTTCTCCATCACTGTCACTAGATTGTCTTGCTGTGATCCCAAATTGCCACTGTCACTTGACGCGCAGCTGCAGCATTAACTCTAACTTTGTTTACTTAGCTACATCTGAACGAATCCACGATGGCGCAACCATAGCACTCTCACATCGCTGCTTAGGTGACATGAGAGTGCTATGGTTCCATTTCTTAAAGGGACAGATGCGCCTTATAGTTTATATATGAATGAAGTTCGAAAATAATTTCCCACGGCACACCTGATGATCTCTCAGGCACACTGGTTGAAAATCACTGTACTAGAGGACCTAGAGATTCCTACAGAGAGCACAGTCAACAAATAATCAAATCCACAAAAGTTAGACCTGCAATGTGAAGGGCCAACTGTAATTTCATATGCTTCTTTGATGGATTACACAAGTTTCTGCACATTTATCAACGGGTTTCCCTGCTTCTGGGAATATTTTGATTGAAAACTCAGTAACTGTGGTATAAAAAAATGCAGTGTGTAGGTAAGAAACCTCTTATAGCAGCTTCTTGATCTACATAGTAAATGACAGTAAAACAGAAAAGCTAAATTCAAGTAATTATTTTTCACAGAACTGAAAGTATCTACTGAAACTAGATACTTTCCATGCAAATTGTATATTTATTGATTATATAGAGAAGTATTGAGTGAGGCAAACTAGGTTTTCCATTCCTTTTAACATCTCCAGATGAAGTGGTCATTCTCCTGAATCTCCTGAAAACAAGCTCTTATGGATATTGTCAAGTGGTAGCTTTCTCATCACATAATCATTATAAAGTTTATTATAATCTTTCCAAAATTATTATGGTATGAATTATACGGTAGTTATAAAAACCTGAAGTAAAAAAAATTCAGTATCCAATAAAAAAACAAATCTCATTGAAAGTATTGAGGTCTCACCTCATGCTTTCTGAATTTAAATCACACATCTATCTCAAAAGAAAAAAAACTCAGTTGAGGCAACTCTCCCAGCTTGTCCAAGCTTGTTCCCAGAAAGAAAGCCAGAAAGGATTTTCATGCTGTCAATACAGGTCAAAGAATAACAAGGCAACATGTCTCAACATGTCAGCCCACTGACTACAGAAAATCAGAGATATTTACAAATTAATAATGACTATATATGGAGAACATGAGCAGAATGATAACTTGCTTACTTGTCAGCTCCCCTTCTGCTTATTTGCCAGACATTGGGTCTAGACCAGAGCTTAGGACCTTGTCACACTGGGACATACATCAGTAAGCATCCTGTATTTTTTTAGGACTGGATGCATATTGTATTCAGTTGAGATTCATACTGACCCCATCACACCTGATTCTTAGTTTGAAAATACAGTGCTTTTATCCATCACAACACAGAGGTCTGGCTCCTCCAAATCTGTTCAAATGCCTCCCTATATCACTTTTTAAAAAAGTTTCTAATATTGCACAGTAACGTAACCTGAAACTCTTGAACTACTATTCTCATGATATTTCTGGTGATGGAATTTTCTGATCACACCTAAAAACAGTGACTCAGAACTGCATTAAATAAGAATACAATTAGAATCCCATGTGCAATTATTCTGTTTCTGTGACATTTCTTCTGTGACAGATTCTAATAGACAGATTGGGGCAAACATCATGTGATAGGACTTGTTCGGAATCGCATTCAAAGAGTCTCAAAAATGGGGTAAAACATAATGTGAACGTTACCATTGTGGATGACAATTCCCAAAGTTCCCCAGTGTTAGTAGTCATGCTGGTTGGATTAAGGAAACTATAGTTCAAAAAAACCATTTTCCACTGTCTGGCCTAGGATGCTCTCATTATGTTAATAAAGAAAGAGGTTATTTATTTATTTACCATATCTATACCCCGCACTTCTCACACCGAAGGGGACTCAAAGCAGCTTTACACATTGGTAAAAATTCAATGGCATAAAAACAACATACAATTGAAATAAATATTTACATTAAAACCAAAGAATTAAAACACCTAAAACATTACACCAATAATTTAAACCACACCGTCCAAGATTGTAATCCAGAGCCATTCCAGTTGTCATTGCTCATATTTCGTATCAATTTATTACACTACAATGACGATCCAAAGGCTTGGCCCCATAGCCATACTTTTACTTTCTTTCTGAAGGCCAAGAGGGAAAGGACTGGTCTAATCTAACTGGGGGGGAGTTCCACAGCTGAGGAGCCACCACTGAGAAGGCTCTGTCTCTCGTCTCCACCAGTCACGCCTGCGAAAGAGGTGGGACCGAGAGCAGAGCCTCCCTAGAAGATCTTAATCTCTGAGGTGGATCATAGAAGGAGATATGTTTGGACAGGTAAGCTGGGCCGGAACCGTTTAGGGCTTTATAGACTAAAGTCAGCACTTTGAATTGTGCTCGGTAGCAGACTGGTAGCCAGTGGAGCTGACATAACAGGGGAGTTGTATGTTCCCTATACTCAACTCCAGTGAGGAGTGTGGCTGCTGCCCATTGGATCACTTGAAGCTTCCGAACAGTCTTCAAAGGCAACCCCATGTAGAGCACATTGCAGTCTATTCGGGATGTAAGAAGAACATGTACCACCGCGACCAAGTCTTACTTTTTCCGATTATCTGAAGAAGACCCAGCATGGAGCTGAAATTAGAAGCACCCCCTCCTCACTACCTCCCAGAGTCTAGCCCCTACTCCCTAAATAGGGAGAGTGATGGTTAAGCCACAGTTGAGCAAAGAACTCTTTAAGTGATGGACGAGTACAAGTCCATGAGTGGTGAAGAAACATAATTATTTACAGGTGCATTCATTCTCTTATTTGGAATGACCCAACAAACCAGCAGATTTGGACTTATCCAAGCAGTTCCACAAGTTGTTCTGAAAGTAGTGAGGAAATAGAGCTGCAGGCATGACTGCAATAAACACCTTTCCTCTGAACACTGCCTCAATAAAAACAAAACATGCTAATTATGTACTTTCCAGGAAAAAAGTAAAGGGAGGTCAGGTTACTGCTCTCATGTTTCGGATATTTTCTTATGATGACAATTTTCTTCAGCATTTGACATCAGCCCTCAAGTCAACCACATGCTCAATTTTGCATTACTTCAACTGTATCTCAAGTGAGTTTTTTAAAAATGCTGCCTTCCCTGTAAATATTGGAAGTCATTACCTCTGCTAAGCGATCTCCCAATGCTTTTACCATTATGATGTTGTAGTCATCAGACTGTTTCTCATACTCCTTGCACAATTCATCTACCCCAAAGCATGCGACAGCAAACAGGCCCAAATAATCCGGAATGCCAGATTTCAGAGGGCATGTAAAGTCAGACAAACAATAATAGGGGTCTGTGGAAGCAGAGTCTTTCTCAGCCTGAAAGAATAAATGGAGCACAGCATAACATACAAAAGAATTCTCATTGACAAGGCTTCAGTATAATATAGAACATTTACTGTTTTTCTTCCATGGGGATATATATGATAACATTTTAAAAATGGAAAATGTACTTGGTATAGAGGTATGCCATTTTTCAGCTTCAAAGCATTTAATTTTAGCAGTCATGTCTAGATAATTACAATGTTATATTTTTAAGATGTAACTTGAATTTGCTTCCTTCTGTTCAAATAGAAACTTCAAAACTAAAGCCAGGAGCACTGGAATAGGTCTATACTCCTAAACACAGTTCATCCACAAATAACACAACATGCAACAGCAATTATTACAACTAGATATGGGTATAACTGTACTTTAGAAGATATGGTTAGCCTCAAGAAGAAATTACAGTGAGCCCTAGGAATCCGCTGGGGCTTGGTAGGACCCCCGATAAGATTAGAATCCATAGGTGCATTTGCAATGACATTGTAAAAGTGTGCCCCTTATATAAAATAGCACAATCAAGGTTGGTTTTTTTGGATGAAAAAAATGTTTTCAAGCCATGGATGCTTGAATGCATGCATATAGAGGGATGACTATACAGAGAAAAACAAGGAGCCGCCAACTAAACTAAATCGGAACTTATCTACTAAACTAAAACTAAAAATGTCTCTGTATTGTATTTCATATGATATCTAGATGCAAAATGTTAATTCAAATGTTTCACATTTAATGAAACCAGAAAGGTAGGGTGGAATTTGTTGGTGTTTATTACTTATGCAATGATGCATGTAGCAAAATGAAGTTGCGTCTTGCTTAATGTAGCACACATAAATTAGATCCATGTGAAGCAAAGGTTTACACACTACCTGCTGTCTTAAGCCATAGAATTTAGCTACTGGGTCTGAAGATTCCACATCATCGTCAGTGTCATATAAATAAATATCATCCTGGACACTCCGTGCTGGCCAAAATCCAACTAGACCTTTGGCTGTCAGTTTTTTTTCTGAAATCAAAATTCTCAGCAAGTTCTGAGCTTCATTGTAGACTTTTTTTGCCTCTTCCCCTAATAAAATTAAGAATGCATTGAAAGTCAAAGCAATGTCCCAACAAAGCTTTAAAAAAGAGTGCCTATTTCTGTTTCCCTCCACTATATCATTATGGAACTTTATTATCTCTACTATGGTCAACATCTCATTTCATGTGGATGACCTCAGTATAGCTACAGAAGGAGTACATGTAGTCAATGCTATGGTGCTGCAATTTTCAGCAGGCCTATCCCCTAGAGCAGTGGTTCTCAACCTGTGGGTCCCCAGATGTTTTGGCCTTCAATTCTCAGAAATCCTAACAGCTGGTAAACTGGCTGGGATTATTGGGAGTTGTAGGCCAAAAATCTGGGAGCCACAGGTTGAGAGCCACTGCCCAAGAGCCAACAGTAATGAATGCTGGGAACTGCAGTCTAAAAACATCTTGTTGATTGACCTATAGTTATAATAAGACTTACTGAAAGCAAAAAGATAAGGCGTAAAAGCTTGCATTTAACTGTATAAAAATTGTATGCTTGCATAAGCTCAAACAATATACATAGAATTTATTTATTTATTTATTTACCATGTTTATACCCTGCCCCTTTCAACCCTGAAGAGGACTCAAGGTGATTTTACACATAGGCAACTTTTCGATGCCTTATAAACAACATACAATGAAAATAATCATTTAAGATGAAAATTACCACACATTAATTTTAATCTTAATTTACATGTTTATTTTAATTGTATGTTGTTTTTAAGGCATTTCTTCTACGTAGAACAGCCTTGCCATTAAGTCCACAAATCTTTTTTTTTCCAAGATAAATTTTTATTGATTATTGAGTATACATGGAAAGTGGGGGAACATTAAAGATGATAGAAAAGTAGGAAAATAGGAAGATTTAGATTTCAAAAGAGGAAAAAATAAAAAATTCAAAATTTTTTTTTAAAAAAGATTTCAAAAAATAAAAAAGAGTAGTTAAAAAAATTGACTTCCATTCCAAGTTTGCAGGGTTTTTTTATATTTCTTCATCTTAAAAATCCATTCTTTGTTACTTTTACTTTTCTATTTTCTTAATTAGTATTTGTAGTCCTAAAAAAATTTCTCAATTTATTTCTTTAATCTATTTGCCTGAATATCTTTCCAAGGGAAAAAAGATACAAGAAATTAATTTATCCATATCTTTAATCTCTCAAAGTTAAGTTATCCCATCTTAAGTTTCGGGGTTTTTTTCTTCCTTCTTGTATCTTGACCACTTCTTGGGTCAGTTTTTTGTTAAAATCCTTCGCCTTCTCCTCTGAAGTTAACCAATATTTCTCTTCTTTATAGCTGACCATTATTAGCTCTCTTCTTTCCCATCTGAATCGTATTTGTCGCTTCTGTAATTCTTTGGTCAGGAAGTGATACTTCCTTCTTTGGTTGAGTGTCATTTGAGGGAGCTCTTTTAAAATCACTATTTTGGTACCTTTGTGAAGGATAGGATTTTGATTCGTCTTCAGGAGAACTAGATCTTTCACTCTCTTTTTTGTGAATTGGAGAATTATATCTCTTGGTGCTTTATTTTGCCTTGCATATAGTGTCGGGACTCGGTAGACTTGATCAACTTCATTTGAAAGTATGTGTGCAGCTTAGGAAGGGGCATTAAGATTTCTCTGTTCTAGTGCTTCTCTAATTAAAAATCCCAGAATCCTATTGGTTATACTCACAATGGAACACAGAAGTGTAACTATGTAGAATGAAAGGACCATACACATGTGGCTCTTCACAAGGATTTTATAACACATTATTCAGAAAAATAATAATCTACAATTGCCAAAAATGAATAGGGAGAGATGAATTAGCTAGTAACTCCTTTGTCGAGGGCTTCTAATGGACACTCATAATGTTAGGTTAGCATTTTCTTTCTCTCTTACTTACACTATTGATTCTGTTTTGTGCATATTCACACAATCTGATGATGCTTTAAATTATCCTTGATCTCAACTTACAGGTTACCCACTACAAAACTTCAGTGGTTACTCACCCACTGTTTTATCATTGAAGATTTTAGGAAATCCCCTGTTGGGGTATCTGCCTCGAAGCTGCCAGACATCAAAAAAGGGCTTCCAGTCAATGTATTTCACCAGCTTCTGCAAGTCATAATCTTCAAAGACTCTGGTGCCGAGGAACTGTGGCTTAACTGCAGAAACACAATGAGAAGATTTTGCAGCTTAGGACATATATGGTAGGCTATACCTATCTCTGTTACACAGCACATGCCATTTTATTATACTCTTATAGTGTTATTGAGTCTCATTACTGTTGCCTCGTACTAAAGGTCTCTTACAAGCATAGTAAAACACTTTGCTTCAGACAGACTGGCCCAGAAAAGTCTGCTTCTTGAACAGATAAGGAAAAAGAGTGCAAGGAATACCTGATGAGTTCAAGTTACCATACAGCAAGAGGATGCAGATTTCTCTTCTCTTACTTCAATATATGTCTTGCTGTATGGTAACTTGAACTCATCAGGTATTCCTTGCACTCTTTTTCCTTATCTGTTCAAGAAGCAGACTTTTCTGGGCCAGTCTGTCTGAAGCAAAGTGTTTTACTATGCTTTTTTTAAAACTCAGCTAGATATAATATTGTAGTGCCTAGCTAGGAACAAGATAGCACCCACTTTGCACTGCATACCCAGAAGCAAACAGGACAAGGACTTGACCTTCACTTGCGTTCCGGAAATGAGATGATGTCCTCTATCAGACTCAAGGGCATGTGAGAAATACAGCTCTAGCCTTCATCAGAGAAAACAGCTTCACCTGACATTAGCAAACATAACATTCCCATGCATCTTTGTGAAGAAGGGTACCATTTTTAGTTCTTTCTATTTTGTAGGAGCATGTGTTTTCTCAGTTAAATAAAATTGTGCTCTTAATGGAAGCTGACATTCAGTCACCCTGTTAGATCTCTGTGCTAAAGCAGATACAATACAATATAATATAGTATAATATAATATAATACAATACAATATGGAAGAGTGGGGCTTTTTATATTTGGGATACGAATATTGTAGCTGATGCAACTAAATAGCCATGTACTTCATTTTGTCAATTGACTACCTAGAATATCATGGTAGAGAGAAGCTGCTGAAGAATGTTATATAAATATTTAGGTGTCTTCTGTAACATGAAATTGTAAATATTTATATCTCTTTTCATACCGAGGCAAAAGTTAGAAAAATAGAAGAGAAACATGCAATAGTAATTAATAATAATAATAATAATAATACTTTATTACTTGTGAGTCGCCCTCCACCAAGGTGCTCCGGGCGACTTACATCATTTAAGAAACATAAATACATCTATTTGAAAGGGAAGGGGGAAAGGGGAAAGGGAAGAGGGGAAGGGAGGGAAAGAGTCCAGCGGCAAAACCGGTTACGGCCCAGTTCTGCCATCAAAGGATGGCAGACGAGGAGGCCCCACCAGAATCGCCAGTACTTGGGTACGGACAGGGGATGGCACCCGCAGGCAGCTGGACGGTCGCCTGCATTGGGTGTCCAAGGTCGTCCGTAAGCTGTCCACACTAGCTGTCCTTTTGGCAAGGTTTACCGCTCGGGGCTCCAGCTGTCGGTAGCTGGGGCCCCAGAAGGTCCTGGATCGAAAGGTCCTCCCCGGGCTGGCCAACCTTGGTAGTGGGCGCCTCTTCTCCTTCTCCAGTGGGAGCTGCGAGTCGGTGGGAGGTCTGAGCCTGGGGCTCGACCCTTTTGGCGGGGGCCGCTCTAGCCTCCCGTCAGCTCGACGCTCCGCGTCCGGCGGCGCCGCCTCCTCTTGCGAGGGCCGTGCTGCTTCCGGGCGGGGTCCTCCAAAGGCGGGCTTCGGGCGGCAACTGCTTCCGGAGTCGCCGTTGGGGTGGAGTCCGCCAAGGGCGGACTACCGGTAGGTAGCCACTTCCGGGTCCTGCTCCTTCCTCGAGGCCGGCGCATGGTGCAGAGGAGCGTCTTCAAGGCCAGCCGCCATACTGGGCCGCTCCATCTCAAGCTGGCTCCCCCAGCTCCGCGCGACACGGCGTCGGCGGGCGTGGGCATTCCGGGGGAGTGCCAGGACCGCCGAGATGTCGAGCTCGTCCATCAGTGGGTCCAACAGTGTCGGCAGGTCTTCCATGTGCGACCGATGGTCGCCGGGGTCCTCGCACGACACTTCTACTGGAGGTAGGTGGAATTGTAGGCAGTTGGTTTGCGGGACGTCGTGGCCCTCAGGGTTCAGGTTTGATGCCGTCAGTGGCCCCCCGGGTGGCTCCGCTGTCCTCCAGGCCGTATCGTCGGTGGCAGCTGGGCTCCCCTCGAGGCTGGGGACGGGTCTTTCTTGTTCCGGTCCTGTGCCCTCTGTGGGAAAGTCCCACGAGTGATCCCAGGCGAAGTCTGGGTCGTCAGGGGGGTACTTGTTCGGGTTCCTGGGGGGAGGCAGCCTGCTCGGCGGGTCCGCCGGGTATGCCGTCTGGGAGCGGGACCTGCAGGAGCTGGGGGCAAGCATGCCCACCCTCTCTAGCAGGCCACCAAATCTCGTCCGGAAATTCTCCATGTGGGTCGCGAGCTTATTGTATTCCGTGATAAGCTCTGCCATCGCGTTGGGGGCAAGCTGGTCAAGGGATGGTACCTGTGGTGCCGGCGAGCTACTTCTCGGGGTCTCACGGGTCTCGGGAGGAATCCGACCCAGTACAAAAATCATCTCTTGGGACGAGGACAAGACTGGTTTTCTCACCACTCTGTTTCCTCTGAGGATAATAGATCTGTGATTTAGTGAAACACAAATATTTGAAAGGTAAATTAACCTGGTTTGCAGTCATGTAGCCAGTTAAAGGAGAAGCCCTTGCTCCTTGCTTGCTGTAATGATAAATATTTTCTTTCCTGTGTGGAAAAGAAACAGAAGTTCAGTTCTGAATGAATAACCTTTTTTGTTTTTGTATTGGTATGAAAGGACATGGATCTAGAGATAATAAAGCACAGTGATGATGGGATAATAAACTAGGGATAATAAAGCACCATTGACCATAAGAGAGAGTCCAAAATCTGTATTATGGCAATAGGTCAAGCAAGGAAAAATATGAGAATCTCTTTGCAAGTTTTCAAAACCTTCCTCTGGCAAATACACTGGGGAAAAGCAGAGAATATAAAATATGGATTAAAATCTTGAGAAACCTTTGTCATGTCCAAACCTCCCCCTGCTTGTATTTACCCGTACATACTCGAGTATAATTAAGCCGACCCAAATATAGGCCAAGCCACCTAATTTTACCACAAAAAAACTCTGAAAACTTATTGACTTGAATATAAGCCGAGAGTGGGAAATGCAGCAGCTACTGGTAAATTTGGAAATAAAAATAGATACCAATAAAATTACATTAATTGAGGCATAAGTAGGATAAATATTTTTGAATATTTACATAAAACTGTAGTTCAAGATAAGACTGTCCTTCTTCAATGTAAATGTGCTTATGTATCCTTCCAATAATAATAAATAGAATAAAAGAATACTGTAATAATAATAAGAGTAAAATAATGGAAATGTAATAATAACAGTAATAATAGAGTAAAATAATAAAAGTAATAATAATAAATAGAGCAAAATAAAAATGTAATAATAATACAGTAAAATAATAAATGAAATAACAACAATAATAAATAGAGCAAAATAAAAATGTAATAATAATAAATAGAGTAGAGTAATAAATAGAGTAAAAGAATACATGAATTAAAAATAATAATAGAGCACCGGGAATGTGGCGCAGCTGTTTGGGTGTCAGCTACGTAAGATCGCTACTGACCAGAAGGCCATGAGTTTGAGGCCTGCCCGGGTCGGGGTGAGCTCTCGACCAATTTGTGAAGCTCGTTGTTGACCTTTGCAACCCGAAAGACAGTTGCATCTGTCAAGTAGGAAATTTAGGTACCACTTTGTGGGGAGGATAAATTTAACTGATTTCTGGAATGTTAAATTGCCTCTATGTCTGTCTATATATGTTTTAAGTCAATGGTATTGAATGTTTGCCTGTATATGTGCATTGTGATCCGCCCCGAGTCCCCTGCGGGGTGAAAAGGGCAGAATATAAATGACGTAAATAAATAAATACATATAATAATGTAAATGTAATAATAAGAAGAATAGAGTAAAATAATAAATAACTTTGACTCTAGTATACACCAAGAGGGGCTTTTTCAGCCTTTAAAAAGGGCTGAAAACTCAGCCTATACTCGAATATATAGGGTAAATATCTTCACTTGATGAAATTTGACATTTTGACATTTTTGCAAGAACATTTCAATGCCTTTAATTATATTGGTTAAGTATTGTTGACAAATATCTTATGCCAATATTAATTTAATGCACTTCACATTAGTTCTACTTACTTTGAGAGAATCATAGTGATCCTGCCTAATGTCTTCATATTCTTCTTGTATTTCTTCAAAGAAGTCATCTTTTACATTTTCATCCAAAAGCTGAGAGCACTGAAACAAACACAGAATGCTCTAAACTTAATTTCAGTCTTAACTTCTCTGTATGTGACAACCTGTTAAATTCCCTTAGGAAATTATAAATGTCTGTAAGAATATGTATAAGAATCTTTTAAAAACATTTTAATACGTAGTTGAGCAGTGGGGGGAGAGCAATAGGCTTCTTCACACAGATTCTTTCAAGATTTTTATGTAACCTCAAAAGTACATATCTGAAGCAAATAGATGTTCAAAATAAACATATAGATTATTTCAGTCTGGAAAGAGGAGAAAAGTGAAGGAGAGTGAGACTAAATATTTCTTAAAGTTTATATATTACCATCACAGTCAAAATTACAAATACAATGCCGCTTGACTGTTATTGTAGTAGTTGTTGTTATGTGCTATTTTATTTATTTATTTATTTACATCATTTATATTCCACCCTTCTCACCCCGCAGGGGACTCAGGGTGGATCACAATGCACATATACAGGCAAACATTCAATGCCATAGACCAGGGGTGCTCAGAATGGTGATTGGGATCACCAGGGTGATCTTCGGGCCTCATCCTGGTGATCTTCAGGCCCCTGACCAGGTTTTTTGCTGTTGGTCCTCTTCACGTGCCCCTGCACGCTGCAAAGAAGTCCTCCGTCATTGCTCCTCCCCGCTCCCTGCTCGCGCCGCCTCCAAAAGCTCCAGAGTCCAAGAGGCAGAATGGGCCCCCTCTTTTGGATTCCTCCTCCTCCCTCCGTCCTTCTCCAGCCACTCAGAGTCGTAGGAGACCAAAGGGGGCGGGCTGGGATGACGCGATGCATGGCTGGCCCCGCGCGCATGTGCAGAAGTGCCCATTCTGCCTCTCGGACTTCTCGTGAGCTCTTGGAGGCGGCACGCATGCTGGCACACATGCTGGCGGCATGGAAATAGGAGCAATGACGGAGGAGGAGAAGAAGGACGCTTTGGGGTCATTTCCTTACTGCATCTCAAAGGTCGGTCTTTTTACTTTGGGGTGGGTGCTTGATTGTTCTGTGGCATGTCTCTTTGTTTATTTTTAATGTTTAAAATGGCCTTTAGCTCCAAAGCCTCTCTGCTTGCTTTGTTCCTTGAGAAATATATGTTGTGGAAAATGGAAATGTGGGAGATATGGGGTGGTTGGATGTATTTTTGCATGCCCCTTTGTTTACCTTGCTGAGTATTAAATGGCCTTGCAGTTCAAAAGCCTCTCTTCTTACTTTCTGGCTGATAATATGTGTGGTAATATGGCAGTGTGGGAGAAATGGGGTGGTTGGATGTATTTTTATGCTGTTTTATATTGTTATTAAATTGAAATGTTGATGTTTTATAACTTCATTTTATGTAAACTGCCCCGAGCCTGCTGGAAGGAGCGGTACATAAAAATGAATAATAAATATAAATAAATAAATAAGAAAATAGTTATACGTTTTACATTTCTGGGTAGGTGATCTTTGGGACTTGGTTTTTTAATCAGTAGCTCCCATGCTGAAAAAGTGTGAGCACCCCTGCCATAGACAAACAACATATATAGACAGACAACGAGCTACACAATTGGTCGAGAGCTCACCCCGACCCGGGCAGGTCTTGAACTCATGACCTTCTGGTCAGTAGTGATCTTATGCAGCTGACTCCCAGCCAGCTGTGCCACATTCCCGGTACTAAACAACTCTGTGATAAACAACTATCAAGTTGTTTATCACAGAGTTTTCTTGCCAAGATTTATTCAGGAGACATTTGCCACTGCCTTTGTCTAAAGCTGAGAGAGCATTACTTCTCTACTAGTATTTACATAAGGAACTTCAGTCGCGATGGCTGAAAGCAAGGAAGGTCAATGCACAAAACTGAGAAAAGATTTAAAATACATAGAAATAGCAAGCACCTCTTTAAATTCTGGTGACAAAACATTGATAGGTAGCAGTCTGGAAATGCAAGGGCTGAAAGACTAGCAAAGCAAATGCAATGTATTTTCATCTACAGTCAAGCCATATCTGCAGTTTCTATTATTCATTAATCAAGCTGTTCTAGTCAGATTTAATTAAGCCCCTGACTGCATTAAACATCCAAAAGCATGGTTCCAAACAGAATTATGTACTGCAACATAAAAAATTATTTGCAAATATAATGTGCATAATACTTTATATTTTATTAGATACATGATGACCATGCTGCAGTGATTTTAACATTAACAAAATAGTTTGAGAATTACTTATATTACTGGTACAGAGCATTAGAAGCTAGAATATATGATAAAACTCAAAAGTGCCTGCTGATTTTTGAACATCAATTATTAAGTTGTGGGCAATAGTTATCCAGGTGAGATTTTTGAACATCAATTATTAAGTTGTGGGCAATAGTTATCCAGGTGAGTGTGATGTAAGCAAGATGATCTTTTAAATCAATATACTTGCTAGTATGATACTCCTTTGTTCTGTATGAACCAAATAATGGTGGCTGCTTTACAATAAAGCACCAGGCGTATTGGTGGAAAGCAGCAACAATTCCATAGTTTATGTCTTACAGAAAGGTCATTAACAAAGAAGCTTAGAATGATTTATTCATTCACAATATGCATAGAACTTACAGAACAGTTGCTTTTCACAGTTGCAAATATATTTTAGTCATTTTTATTTTGGCTTTGAATAACCCCCTTTTTTAGGGGAAAACAAAAGCATACATTTCTTGACTGAATAAATGAAAATATTTCACAGATGATTACTGCAATCATTCCACCTCTTAAAATAGACAATATAGGAAAGCTCAAATTTCCAATCCGAAATGTGTACCTCACAGGAAAGCAACAGCAGGCTTCTCTTTATGTGGCATTGCTAAATCTGTGAACATATTAATTTGATCTCTGTACTGAATGGGACAAATATGGGATGAGTATGAAGGAATCCAGAAGCATATTTGAGACTAAATGATTTATTTTAATATGAGCTTTTGAAGTATCAATATACTTCTTCAAGAGAATTGCTAAATGTCTTAATCCTGCTTCTTTCTACTTATGCTGGAACAGACCAACACGGTTATCTATTTTAAAACTTTGAAATCTACTAAATGAGACAACAGTCTAATTAGGTTAAAGGTTAGGCCAAAGAAACACATATTCCCCAACTTACAACCACCACACTCTTTGATGCATCCAGGACATGAATGACAGGAGCGCTGTATCGTGGAGCAATTTTCACAGCTGTGTGTGTTCTGAAATAACAAAGGGGACACAGAAGGCAACAACAGGATGGAACACATTGCCACGGCATTGAGTTGCTGATGTGCAAATATTTTTATGACTCAATGAGAAAGCAATAAAGAAAACTGCATAAAGTTCTCCAAGCTCATTTTCCTTTCATGGATATTATAGTTCATAAAAAGTCAAAAGAGTACATCCCATATTAATTTACTACTGTGCGGTTCCTAGTGGTTTTTAGAATTCACTAATCCTTGAAGTGAAATTATGACATGTCAATATTTAGTGATAAAAGATTGTCACCATTATTTATTTATTAGTTACATTAATTTCCTTCAATGAGCTCAAGGCATACCTGTTAATATAACCTTATAATGTGCCATATAACCTAGTAGTACCTATAGACTGTAGAACGGAGACCATTTCCTACTTTCCATATTATAGCAGCACAAGGAAAATGATTGCTTATATTTCAAATTTGGAAGACTGCCATATTTGTTCAGAAATGTAAACAAAGCAACAGAAGCTGGCTGGAGATTGCCCTATGAATCGATATATTGAATGACATATGGAACAGGCAGTGGACAGATTTCTAAATGCACATGGGTTACTTCGTAAAGATCTGTACTGTACGTGACAAAAATATAAGATTTAGAGCTTTGGTAACCAATGTATTAAATGAGGATTAGGAAAAAAATAAAAGAGATAGGTAATAAAAGAGATTAGGCTGCTATTCAGCATCTTTCCAACACAGAAAAGAAGGCAATAATGTTGACTTCCAGCTATGCCTTTCCTAGCAGCCCTTGCAGGTGGCCCTACAATGTGGATTTATGTTGATATTAGTAAGATGGACCTAGACATTAAGCACAGGTATGCGTTTAAGCAGTTACAATTGATATATGACCAATATAGATCATTGAATCATAGAGTTGAAAGAGAGTGGGCCATCCAGTCCAACCCCCTGCCAAGAAGCAGGAAAATCGCATTCAAAGCACCCCTGATAGATGGCCATCCAGCCTCTGTTTAAAAGCCTCCAAAGAAGGAGCCTTTAATATAAGATAGGGGGCATGAAATCTATTATATATAGGAAGAGCCCTCATGGGAAGACTACCTCAAACAGAGAAACCTTACAACGCAGAAACACCAAACTTGCCAACAGAAATAGGCCTCAAGCAAGGTACGTTTGTAGCAAAGAAACTCCCTCCCCCAAACCTAAAAGGCCCCCAAAACAACGAGTAAAAAACCCTTCATTTCCCAGCATCCTCCGCGGCTGCCAGCAAATGCCATTGGCCGACATCGGCCCACACAAAATGCAGAGAGGAAGAGTAACCATAGCAACGCTGGCAGGAGCCATCCAAGGCTAGGATAGAATGTTGAGAGATTTCAGTTGTCAGTTGGTGTTTGAGGGTTATTCTGTCAAAACCATACTCTTTGAGGGAGTATTTCTCCAGCAATTGCTACCCAGACAACACAACACATCTTCCAATCACAACCATCCCACCAACCTTACGGGACCCCGTACACACAACACCTACCACCACCACAAACAAAAACCATTCCTTCCTTCCACACAGACAGAAACTGACCCAAAAGACAAGCCATGCCTTCTAAAAATAACAGCATTGGACGACACACTCACAACGCTACATACATCAAACAAAAAAGGGCAGAACAAACGCCAGAACAGAAACACACTGCGCAGCAAAGACACAGACAACAGGTCACTGCACGACGCACAGCTGAGAACCAAATGCAAAGAACTGCACGACAAGAAGAAGCGCGCAGCCAGGAACAACAAAGACGCAGAAATGCAACACAACAGCAGCGCGCAAGGAGCGCAGAAACACGACGTTGCAACACAGAAAACAAACTTCAAAAACACCACAACCAATTCCACTCCCTAGCCTTCAGATACAACGCTGCAGAAGACTACAGCATGGCGCCAGAGGCCGACACTGGCACCCTAACGCACATCTGCACACACTGCAAAGCCCTGAAATACCCAGCAGAAACAACAGGAATGTGCTGACTAGCCGGTAAAGTCTCTCTACCACCACTTGCCACTCCTCCACAACCACTACAGACTTTGCTGAGTGGAGACACTCCAGAATCAAAACACTTCCTCCGCTATATAAGACAATACAACTCATGCTTCCAGATGACATCATTTGGAGCACACATAGAAAGTGCGCAATTCATGCCTACATGACCCCACCAAGACCATAAGTAACATCATTTCCAACCCTTACATACTCAGACTTTCTCGCATCTCCTAAATAGGGCACAGCAACGCGTGCCAGGTACAGCTAGTATATTATAATGGAATAGAATTATGCCTTACATGGAATGCCATGGCATGTAATAAAGCTGAAATATCCTTCCTTAAAAAATGAATATTGTAATAAAGTGCCTAAAAAGAGTTTGCTCATTTTCATGTAAATATCATGAAACTCCCATACATGAAAAATGTTTAAAGCGAAATTAATGTTTGACGTTAACTTGGCCTGAAGTTATCTGATAATCTGATAATGTATTTATTTATTTTATTTACTTCGTTTTATATCCCGCCCTATCTCCCCTCATTGAGGGACTCAGAATGACTAACTTAGAGCAGCCATTTGTTGCTATTCAACATACACCACATCGTACTCAATAAAAACATACAAAATTATCTAGCTAATGTAAAACAATAATAAATGATATCAGATTTGAACTGGATTATCTGAGTCTCCACAGCCATACAATCTAGAATAAGGAGATAATCTGGGATCAAATCCTTGGATATAAGAACAGTATAAAAAAGCCCTGAGTCTCTTAGAAACATTGACTTCAGTCCACTGTACATTAAAGTGATGCTTTTGCTCATTTTTGGCATTTTTCATTTTTTGGTACCTCCAATATTACTTAGGAAGCGAACATGTATAAAAGCCACCCTCCCACTGTAGAGCACAAGCTAGTGTTTCTGAGATGCTGAGTGGGAGGGAAAATTTATGCATACCTATTCTAAGCCAGCTTCTTCATCTGTCACATTTCTCTAAAAATCCCTTTTGACAACATTTCCCCCCTAGAATAACCTTCTTTTCAGTACTGTAAATATATTCCCTTAGGGCTTTGATGGATACGTAACAGAGCTCAGCTCCATATTGCTCTTGAGAAAGCTTTCTCTAGCCGTCTGTCAGGTCTTCTGAGAATCCTGGGGTGCTAGTTGTCATTTTTAAAAAACTATGCCATGATTTGTTATAAAGAGAAAAATCTGACTACAAGATGGCAAAAATTACCAGCATGATTTTCCTGACAATGAGCTATGAACTTTCATCTTTACAAATTTCTGTGCAGACTGTGTCCTAACTGGAATAAACTGTTATGTATCTTTCTAACAGGTAAATTTAGAATTCAAATTTAAGTAACATTTTTCTCTGTAGTGTTGTGTGGTTTTTGGGCTGTATGGCCATGTTCTAGTAGCATTTTCTCCTGATGTTTCACCTGCATCTGTACTTGGCATATTCAGAGGATCTGCTGCTTGAACACGGCCATACAGCCTGAAAAAAACACAACCAGAAAAACACATTCTGGTCATGAAAGCCTTCAACAAAACATTTTTCTCATTCAACAATATAAACTATTACATTGATATAATTACACATCTTATGTATTTTATGTTTACATGTACGGCTTCTATAAAATGTTTCCCTTTTTCTTGCAGTTCCCCACCCCACTGGTCACCCATTATAAAGTTAGAAAAATCTACAGCAAAAATCTCATATTTATCCATTTGTAGGGCTTATATGTCACTTAATATACTAAAAACCCCATAGGAATTCCCACTATTCCTTCCCTCTGAAACTTAGACATTTTTGCACTTTGTAATTTCTATACTTTGTAATGTTGTTAGTATCATATTACTCAATGGTCCTAGTATAGGTATAACCAGGTGGATTTTTAAACATGTATCTGTTAACCCCATATAAATGCTAATATAGTTTAACACACATACACACATCTAAAACTATATTTGAACAGCTAAAAATACCCCCTGTTGCCCAAAAGAGTGTTGGTCAGCGTAGAATGGAGAGAGCCTTTTTGGTGGCTGCTCCCAGAATGTGGAACTCCCTCCCAAGAGAGATCAGGGTAGCCTCATCCCTGCTGGCCTTCTGCAAGAAGGTCAAGACCTTTCTCTGCCAGCAGGCATGTGGGGAAGGATAAGGGGCACACTGCTGGGGAGGTTACGAGTGGTATTTGTGGGAGGAGGGGACTGTGTGTTTTAAAATGCATTTTAAATTATATGTATTACATTTAACTGCATTTTAACCTAATACACAGAGTACTGTTTAATTTTTTTAAAAATGTATTTGCTTTATTTTAAATTGATAAAAGTGTGTGGTTGTTAGCTGCCTTGAGTCTCTTTGGAGAGAAAGACTGGGTATAAATAAAGTAAATAAAATAAAGGACAAAGGGTATTCTACAACAGTCAACTACCCAGAGCTTTGAATCCTACCTTGGGAGAAAGGCAGGGCAGAAATTCAATACATAAAATAAATACATTTTGAATAGCTAACAGAAAGAAGATGTGTTATGAAATTGTAGCATCTGTTGCCATACTTCCTGTTTTTTAAAAGATTCTAATGACATTTTGGCAATTATGCAATTTTTCTGGATTGTATTTTTCTTTGATGCAATATTCTGAAGTCTTTTACTCCTACCAAAGCTGAACTTTAAAAAAAATAGTAATACATTGGGTCATCATGCCTGATGACCCAATGATTACTGACGTGTGGCTAAAACCCAGGAATGTTGTTTACATCCCTTCAGATGGCAACGTAAAACAATATCTAGTAGGTTGGATCTTTGTGAAATCTATAAAATATGATTCTGTGGTGCAATAATATCCAGACTGCTATGGTAAGGGTTAATGCAAAAATAAAAAAAAACCAAACCACAAAACTAATAGCGGATTAAGTAATTATATTTTTAAAATCTCATACCAAAGAAGACCATACTAAATAAACAGAGGAATGAAATAAGCTGTGCCATGTGGGCAAGGTAAAAACAAAATATCCGTTCTCAAGCAGAAGCAGATAAATTGTGGAAGTACTCACCATACTTCTTTACTGTCATCACCTCACAAAAAGATCTAACAGCCTCTGGTCTCCCTCCTCCCCTTCCTATATGGGAATCTTTCCTCTTTATGTTCCCTCAGTCCCACCCTTTTCTCTCCCTTCCCGTCTCTCTCACACACCCTCCCAAGCACCCAGTTGCTGTTTATCAACAACCCTTGCTCCAGGGTTTGTGTCTCTTTCCATGATAAAAGGAGACCCAGGGTGGGATTATCTTGCATGGGTCAAGGTAAGGTATTGGTCCCCTCAAGTAGAATAATTGGGGACATTTACTATGTCATTTTCTAAAAGAATAATAATTCCAATAGCATAATTCTTGCAAACAATAGAATACAATGCCTACAATAATAAAACATTTGGGGGGATCACTTGTTTTACCTCTTTCTGTGTCTCTTCCACTACTGCAGTGGAAAAAGGAGAGGAGAGAGGAGATGGCATGAATTTAACTATAGCAACAAGATTGAAGAGTTTTTTAAAAATATGGCTGGTTTTATTATTGTTTTACAATGTATTGTTGTTTTTATAAGTGGTTAGAAATGCTGTGTGTTGCTCAATTTACATGTATTTGAGTTTCTATTGTCCTAGGTTTAAATGGCAATGAATTGTTGCCAACTGTTAGCCACTCTGAGTCCCTCAATGGGAAGAGGGTGGGATATTTATTTATTTAAAACTTTTGTGCCCCGACCTTCTCACCTCTATCGAGGGGCTCAGACCGGCATAACAGCAAAAATTCAATGCTATACAATTTAAAAACAACTACAACAACATATTAAAATACATAAAAGCCCAGCATAAAACCACATAATATAAAACAAAGTAAGTAAATAAATAAATAAATATTTAGGATTGAATATAGTTGGTTTCCATGAATGCCTGTAATCTATGTTAGGAGTAGCAGAATTCAGCCTGGTGTTTTGCCTTTGCTCTGATGGGTCTTCAAGTCATTTGCAACTTATGGAAACCCTATGATGACCTATCTTGGAGCTTTCATAGCATGATATATTCAGAGGGGATTTGCCCTTAACTTTCCTCTGAGGCCGAAAGGGTGTGATTTGCCCAAGGTCACCCAGTGGCTTTTAATTGCAGAGTCCTATCTAATACTCAAACCCCTACGCCACGCTGGCTTCCTATCTGCCTTGCTTTGCTTATTACCTATGTGGGTTGTTGAAATTAATATTGTTTGAAATACTATATCTTTTGTCTAAGACATTTATTTACAATAGTCTTGTGAAATGTACTGTAGTTCCTTTAAGATACTTTCCTTGTAGACTGGTTAATTATACAAAAAATACCACAGAATATTTAAAAATTATATTAGAGGATGTATAGGGAATAAAACCTTCCATATTTACATTGATTACTTTCCAGGGAACACCAGAAAGAATCCAACTTACTTGGACGTAGTTGCTCCTCCAATAAGCAAAGGAATCTTTATTTCTAATCTCTCCATTTCCTTGGCAACAAAAATCATCTCATCCAAAGAGGGAGTGATGAGGCCTGACAGGCCAATGATATCTATTATACATAAATAGTTCAAAATATTTATATCCATAAGATTTCAGACATTAGAAGGAGAAAAAGTCAGCTGTGCAATGAACTAATATATTTTAATCTACATCAAACTTCTCCGACCCATTGCTGGTATATAATTTCCATAATCCTTAACCATAGAAGATTGGGGGAGATTGATGTAGGTATTTCCACAAACATTACATTACATTACAATAGCACTAAGCACTAGCATAATCTGTGAAATAAGTATCAACAGGATGACCCTTGAGTACCAACACTGCTCATCTTTCAGTACCAGGAAGGAAAATGTTGATTCTCCTAGGTTTTTAATATTATATAACTTTATTGTAATTTAATTTTGATCTTGTTCATGTTTTGATACACCACTCTGGGAATTTTCATGAAAGGTGCTATTTTAATCTTTGCAATTATGAAAATACAATTGTAGGTTGGGATGTTAAGTGATTCACTACATCTCTGCATTAAGATACATTAAGGATGAAGAAACATCCACATACTCCAATAGAATATTGATTATCTAGATCAAAATAATAATTTGTTATTAAAACTCATTCCATCCTTATACTCCTGACAAGACTTATGGCATTTTAATCACTCCAATGTCTATAAACTTGATGCAGCACAAATTTATTCCCTGAGAACATTTAATTTTTCTGAGATCAGTCAGCATGAGCCTTCAAAGATATGAGCTCAATATCATAATGACAAAATACTTTTTAAAGACATATACGGATGGAAATTCCTCCTACCCGCTTTGTTTTCAAGAGCAGATCTCAGTATCTTGTCACATGGCGTCATGACTCCCAAATCAATAACCCTAAGGAGAAAACGCACTTTGCTTGTCATCATGCATATGGACTCAATTAAAACAAATTCTGTTATAGTGGATCATGAAGAACAGTTACTCTTTCACAGAAGTCCAAGTGAACAGAATGTGGTTCTCTCATGCAGTAGTATGTAACCTGTGACCATGTTTCTTTGAATGGAACTCTGTGAATTCACACAAACCCGCCTGGTCCCCCCCCTCTTTGAAACCTCTTCCTTTCTTGCTGCCTTTGTGGCGTAGGAATTGTGGAGTGTGCGTACGGGGCGCCTTTTATGCCGTGCGAGGGGACTGGACGGGGTTACCGCCAAAACTTGCAGTTTTAAACTTGGGAAGTTTCAGTTGGGGCCTCTAACATGCATTTGAACCTGATAACATGTCCGAGGAACAATTCCCCTCTGAAAGTTAGCTGAGGAGATCGGCCTCGGAGTTGAGAGTGCCAGGGAGATGCCAGAGCGTCATGGACAAAGCGAGCACTTTCCTGGACCCCATACTGCCTTGTTTGTTGATATAAAACATGGGGACCATGTTGTCCGTGAGGATCTGGACCATCTTGTTGGCGACCAGCAGGGCAAACACTCTGAGTTCCTTGAATATGGCTAGGAGCTCTAGGTAGTTTATGTGATGGATCCTCTCCTGCGGCGACCATTGGTCTTGAATGGAGAGTTCTCCTGTGTGGCATCCCCAGGTGAACATCAAGGCATCGGTCGTCAGGGGCGTGGGATGAAACGGAATCCCTACACAAACTCGGCGACGAGACATCAATCACTTCAGGGACTTTCGCACTGGCATTGGAAGACAAGGACGAGGCGAAGATGGTGGTGGTGGCCGTTTCTTCGCCGATACCTGGACTGCTTGAGCCAGCCGGGAGGTCTGTCTTCCCTTCTCAGGCGTCGAAGTGGATGGAAAGAGCTCTTGTCTGACAGAAGTTGGAGCAGGGGGAGGCTGCTGGGCGACTTGAACTATGGTATCTATCGACTGTACCGGAGATTCCAGGAGCTCTTGGAGAACATGCTCGGCAGGTTCCTCCACTGGAGAAGATTGCGCAGGCTGCAACGGCTGGGCCGGTGGAACCGGAGAAGAACGGCCAGACGAGGTGGAAGAGGAGGCCGTCCTTTAGTCAAATTGCCCAATCGGAGCAGCTAAGTCTCACAATAAAGATCAATAGTGTAAGGGGAAAGGAGAAAGCAAAATGCATTAGGTTTAGCTTTGTTACCTGAAATTATTGCATCCCAGGACAACTCCCACAATATTCTTGCCAATATCATGGACATCACCTTTCACAGTAGCTAACACAATTGTACCATGGTAAGGGTCCTGCAAGAATTAAATACTAAATTCAGGAATTATGAAAACCTGAGAAACTTAACACTACATGAAGAAGATTGATGTATTCAATTAGATTATTTTAGCTGTTTAAAGCAGATGCAAATCTTTAGGAATTAAACAACAGATGTTTTTTGTATATATATATCCTCTGGTTTCAGTCAGCTACATTATTGAGAGAAGGTGTCTCCCAACTCCCTCCACCAGTTCACTTTACAATTTGCAAAGAATCCCCAGTGAGACTGATGCAGTGAGGCAGATGGAACAGAGCATTCAACAAAGTATAAGGAAAAAAAGCGGCGAGAAATGCCCCAGAAACACAAGACAAAGAGATAGCAAGGTGCAGTTGCCAGGAACCGTCCTGTGGGATTCATGAAGCTCTTTTTTTTTCCCTCCCAGTTGAGAAAGCGAGATCCTCTGGCTATTTCCTTCATTCACTGCCCAGTTGGAAAAGGAAGAGGAGCGAGAGGTTGCTCAAAACATCTCCTACTTTCAGGGAGAAGGCAAGGGAAAACCCTTGGTGGAAAAGCAAAACAACGCTGACAGTGCAGCTGCTGCTATGAAGTTGGAGGAGATGGCATGATCAATATTTACAGCAGAAAAAAGAATCACAGTTCCAGGGCAGTAGTTGTCTTTGGGTAGTGAAGTGCAGACATCCTCAGGTCCTATGGGGTGGAAGGATGAGGAAATTTCTGAAGAAAACCCGACTAACTATTGTGACTTCAAAAGAGATGTAGCGGGTGGAAGGGCAAATGGACTGAAGTGGTGGGATTGTTCCTTTAAGGAGAACCTGCCCACTTTCAGCATCAGAGAAGTGACAGATGATTTAATGAAAGGAAAAGTAGCAACCAATCCAGTAAGACCTTTGCATCTAGGAAGGATGGGCAATACTTTTCCAACACCTGGAACAGTCTTCTCCTGACTAATGACCTTGCCTGGTGATGAGCATTTTGCATGGACCCTCTGTCATGCACAAAGACAAGGAGGATGAAGCAAGCATGTAAACACAGGCAAAACAGGTGGGGAAGACAAACCAGAACATCAATTTTAGGAAAAGGCTAGAGGTAAAGACACATTATGCACTGATAATAGTTTGGAAAAATCAACAAAATCCCAAATCCACAAAAGAATGATATCCTTATAGAGTTAACAAAAATATGAAAAATACATTGTGCAAGATTTTGAAGTTTCACTGGCCATTTTCATCAGGAAAATACGTTAATCATACAGGAGACAAAAAGTGATGCAATAGTCATGTTAGAGTCATAGGCCTGCATTTTGTCTCAGATGTTACTTAAATAATGTATCAGATAACATGTAATATTGGAACACTATAGACAATATCCCCAGACTCTCCTAGTTATATGAGGGACATTCACGACCATTCACAACTTCCCAGATAACACATCTAGGGTTTAAATTGGAAAAGAAACAATGGGATTTAATCTGGAAAACCCAAGCGTATACATCAATTTTGACACAACTGAGAACAAATACTTTGAAAATTTTACATAGTTGGTACTATTATCCACTTAAACTACACAGTATTAATAATGGAATTTCCAAATTATGTTGGAGAAAATATAGAGAAATGGAGGATTGGAGCCACACATAGTTATTAGTGCCCAAAAGCATGAAGATTCTGGGATGAAGTTCTATCACGGATAAGGCAAATGATGAATAGTGAGTAAGTAAAGTTTATTGATTAGTCCACTGACCATATCAACAGTAAAAGGCAAAAACAAGAAAATACACAAATAGATAGCAAATGATGAGGGAAACAATACACTTCAAGGGATCTCTACTAATGATTTCTGTTTTTGAAAATAAAAATAGGATTTTTAAACACAAATCTTATATTACACATATTAAGTTAGGTCAGGCTTTCTCTGCTTGCACCTTACCAAAACTATACATTCCATAATTTCATAACATGTGTCTCCTTGTGTGTGTGTTGACCATGAACAGTGGTGAAATAAGCCAGGATATTTAATGGGCATCGCTTTTGTTCTTCACTACAATATCACCATCCCTAGCTTTGTCTGTGATTGGCACAAATCTGGGTTGATAACAAATGGCACTGCACCATGATTTGTAATTTGAGCCTACTGCACTAACCCCTTTATTGTTTCATTTTGTGTATATATGTGTTGCCTGAGAAGTACTGCATGTAATGTAATGGTTATTCTCTTCTGCCTTTCAAAAATGTGGCAATTTCAAGAATGATCATAGGACGCTTTGCCAAATGACTATGCAACCCAGCGTCATTCTCCATGAGTGCTGGAAGGCTCACACAGCTAAGGCAGAAAGGCAGGTTCATTTAAATCCATCCAAAAATAATCAATTCCTATAGTGTGGTGGTCAAAAAACACCTGCACAACGAGGAAACTTCTAAGATAAGCAGACTGGGAAGTACTGAAAAGAAAGGAAATGCTCCCAACCCCAAAGCATGCTACAATATTGAAAACAGCATGTATTAGATTTTGAGATGTCTCCCACATAAAAACAATGAGCTTTCAAGCATTAAATGAATAGGAGCACTCCAATGCTGGGAACAGAACCAAATAGCTTTCCTTTTCAATCCTGGCACAAGTCTGCAAGCACAACCATTCACTCTAAAAAATAACAACCAGGCTTTTTAATGTTCTGGCACTCTGGAGAGAAACCACACCAGGAGATATGTATTTGACTTTAAGACAGAATGGCACAAGCTACCTCGTTTTTAATACACATTTGTAACATCCCTTCTCTCCCTCTCTCTCTTTGTTTGCCGGCAAGAGCACGTTCCTGCACACTCCAAGTATTAATAAAGTATAACACAAAGCCAATGTAATACTGTACATATTCCTCTTTTTTATAGACATACACCTTTTAAGTTAAAAAGAAACCATACCACTCCTTGCTATAGGTCTTTTCCTGTAGCTGTGTCTGCATTACAATATTTCACTTCCTTCTCACATGTCAAAAAAGGCATAACATGCTCAATTTCCTTTTAGAACTCAGCCCAGTCTCAATTTGAACTACAAGAACAACTGCTACTATTTCATTTTCATGCTTGTTAGGAATGAAAAAATGCAGCTACAGCACAGGTTTTATTGCGCTCAAGGATTCTTTCCAAAGAAAAGAGGAACTAAATATCCATTTAGATATGCTTTTCTAAGTGGCTGGCGTGTAGGTTATATAAAACAGGAACCATTTTGTTCTATAAAGCATTCACGTGTTGCTATATCTATAACTGTCTTGCACATTAGCCTTCGGAACATAATCTGCCAATCTAAAGCAAAAAAGGGGGTGTTGTGATATAAGGCTGTTTTATCAACATTTGGAAGAAAATTTATCTGCTTCAGAAACCCCAACTGATGGGTAGATCAGGACAACAGATTTTAATCCCAACATGGCTTCTCCTTGTCTGGTAAATGAGAGAGGACAAAAAAATTACCTTGCCATAAGACAACAAGATTCTTTATGTCTGTCTCAGGGAAATTTTGCACATTTCCCAGAATGATTTTCTTTTTTTCTTTTTTTTGGTGGGGGGTTCTTCACCCTGGTATTTTGTGTTTGTTGTGTATGTTTAACGTCACATAGGAAACAATAATTCTATGCAAAGTGACACAATAGGAAAATACTATGTATACCCATCTTATATTTGATAACATACCCTTCACAAGATACTCCAGTGACTGTATTGTTATTTATCGTTTCAGAAGCAAATTAAGTGTACAGTTAAAATGTATTTAAAACACAAACAAAGTTAAAAACTTGGCATTATACTAAATGTCCTTTGACCAGAACCTGGCCACTTGGAGTTCCTCTGGTGTTGCTGCAAGAAGGTCCTCCATTGTGCATGTGGCAGGGCTCAGGCTGCATTGTAGTAAGTGGTCTGTGGTTTGCTCTTCTCCAATGGGGATACAAAATGGAGCCCACCACATGTGAGTGTGGGAAGGAAATAGTGACTGTATCAATATGCCAGAACAGCTGGGCTTAATCAAAATCTCATCAATGATGTGATTTTTCCAAATCACCATTATCCTTGTCTAAATTTAGTAATGTGGTTTTGGGCCTAAAGAAGTACAAAACATGCTCATGAAATATATCTAGTGTTAGCTATGCTGATTCCTATCAATCATAAGCAGGGTGAATGCTGGGATGGGCCGACTGAGACAAGACACTGTGCTTTTTATGACGCTCTATACGGAACCCTCAAGATACATGGTGAAAAGTAATGACGTAACAGAAGGACGATCCTACCAATTAGGAACAATGTTTATGTTACAGATCACTGCGCTACAGCATACACTGTTACCATATATCTATTTTTATTAGCAACC
The DNA here is from genome assembly GCA_030556195.1 of Anolis apletophallus. Classification (NCBI taxonomy): domain Eukaryota; kingdom Metazoa; phylum Chordata; class Lepidosauria; order Squamata; family Anolidae; genus Anolis; species Anolis apletophallus. Next base: position 164,839,192 of record JARBWK010000003.1, on the reverse strand, counting down.
TGTCAAAAATCCAATTTTACATGCTACCATCAGTTGTTCATTGCTGTGATTAAGAGCACACAAAAATGGATCAATCTATTCACAGACACTGCTATAAAAGCAACAGAAAAATAACCTGCACACAAAAAATAATTCAAAACAACCAGACATTATAGCATCGTAAACTTGCCTCTTCCTCTGTGCTATTGGACATGGCACGCATTTCCTCTCGCTCCTTCTCCATGAAGGGAATGAGATGCCCAACTGCTTTTTTCATAACTCGTGCAGATTTAATCACCTAAAAGCCAGAAGAATTTTTTTTTTGCAGTTACTGTTTTGCCGTTATTTGAGGGTACATCAAAAGAAAATTCTTTTCTTTCCATAGGACAATCATAAGCTCCACTCAGGTATTTGATAATCTATTTTAACATAATATGAGAGGAAGAATATAAGTCAACTCTACCCCTCGCAGTTGTCACTCTCCATGTTTAGGAGTAAAGTTTGCAACTACAGAAAGAGCTTCCATATGCAAAATTGAGTCTCAATATTAGACTAGTTCTCCATGGAATGATGATGGACAAGGACAAATGCTCAGCAATAACACACATACCAGAGTCAATCTCTGATATGTCCAGTTAAATCTGGAGCAGGAACAGCTTATAAAGGAAAATCCTGAGGTGGCAAAGAGTCACTATCATTCACAGTAGACAAGATCAGATGGAGACATATTTAGACCTGATGTATGACAAGTGCTTCCTCAAATTTTCATTGTCAGACCACAATCAAGAACAACATTCTTAGACTACTGGACTAACATGGAATTAATGTCTATGTTATCTACTTATGTGTTCCCAAGTGCAGAGGAGGCTTTTGGTCTGTAATTCTTAGATAACCTGCTATGCTTACTTCTAGTTTACCTGGGGAAGAAACATCTTTCCAGCTCCAAAAAGATCACCAACAGTTTTCATGCCATTCATCAGAGGTCCCTCAATTATATGAAGTGGTCTGGAGTATTTTTCTTTGTTTAGTCTAGCTTCCTCTGTGTCTTCAATCACATATTTTTCAATACCCTGCAAATAAACCACATCAAGATTGAGATGCAAACAAAAATACAGTGTAGCTCTACTAACATTGGCAAATTCAATGTTTTATTGTGTTTTGTATTCAATCTGTACCTAAATAACTTTGTGTCTGGTGGGAGGGGGGGGGGGGAGCAAGGAGGGTATAAAAAGGGCTGAAACGCTATGGAGAGAGTTGGGGGAGAGAAGGTTGTCTACATTGTTAATTGCAGCAATAATATGTTTCACGCTTATATCTATACTTGATGTTTTTATAATTTTAATGGTTATTTTCTACAGTTATATGTTATTGATTTGGATATGTGATATTTTTGTATATATGTGAAGCATTGAATTTGCCATTTTTATATGTTGTAAACCGCTTTGAGTCCCCCCAGGGGTGAGAAAAGCGGTATAGCAATACAATAAATAAATACATAAAAAAATCTTATTATGCATATTACATTAACAGTGTGGACCTGAAATAACTGAACTATTTGGGCAGAGGAAACTCTTCCTTCAAGTTACAGCCATGAAAGGGACCATTTTTATGACATATGGTGACCCCAAAGCAGCTATCATGGGATTTTATTGGCAAGATTTGCTCAAGTTCTCTTTGCTTTGCTCTGTTGCTGACTTGCCCAAGGTCAACTAATAGATTTCCATTTCCAACATGGGATTCTAATCCAGCACTCATGCCACTGCACTATGCTGGCTCTCTCCTTGGATAATTCTTCACTCAAGAATTGCAAGATATTATACAACCCATTTCAAAATTCTCTTGTCTATATCATTACCAAAATAATTGGTAATGATATAGACAAGAAAGCAGGACCTTTGTAAAGAAAACATATTTTAACTTCGTTAAGGAAAGAAGAAAATAAGTTCACCTTGACAAGGGCATACTCCAGTCTTTCTTCTACAGAACTATTTCTCCATTCATCAGTCTGTACCACTTTCTTTCCTCCTTCAGCATGTGTCTGAATTGAGATTACAAGTGTTTAATAATAATAATCATCGTCATCATCATTATCATCAACATCATCATCTAACTTTAAGAAAAAAATGTATGCATTTCCCATGTTTTCTTAGAAACATACTGGCTGGTTCCTCTCAAAGATGGGGGTTTTATGGTCCAAGACACAAGACTATACTTCTTATAATTTCCATGTCCGCTTGGGCACCAATCAGAGAATGGTTGGTTCAGAACAGTGGTTATCAAAGTATGGACTTGCATGTGCTTTGGACTTGAACTCCCAGGAATCTTGACAATCAATCATGTTGTCTTGAGGCCTCTGGGATGTGATGACCAAAACATCTAGATGACCACAGTTTGAAAATCTATTGCTTGATAGTCCACAACAGTGTGTTTTTCTTTGTTTTCTTTTCTGAGTCCATGTTTGGAACTTCTCCACCTCTTGTGTGTAAGATAACCCACATATAAAAAAGTGAACTTACTACAAAAATCAAGTCCAACACATTGTGATTCTAAGCTTCCCTGCCCCACTTATGGCCAGGGCCCCACATTCTGCTCTACCAGTCAACTAAAGAACTAAAGTAGTCTTTGCTCAATGAAGTTTATACAACCTAGATCCTATGTCACCTGAAATAAATAATGTGAATATAGTAATCCAGGGAAAAGAAAAAACCTAACCCTGGCACAATCAGCAATTGGCAATGAAGACATGAACAGAAAACTAATGTTCTATTCCAGTATGAGGCATGTTCTCATAGTCCAAGAAGAGCTTTTAGTTCCGCCGATTATATTTTGCTCACTTTGAATTTAGAAATATATTTCTGAGTTAATATTTACTTGGATATTGTTTGCCATGGGCATAATTACATAGATGACTGGGTAGATAATTGATGAATGGATGATACAGTATATATGGTTTTGAATCAGTGTGTTCTGAACTAGAGTCCGCCATGCCACGACAATGTTGATCTGTCTATATAACTACATACATGGACTTTCACCATCAGTGATGTTATACATAGAAACGTTTGTGTACATTTGGGAAGGAAAGGCTGCTAACTGCTTTCAAAAAGCTTTTAAAACAGGAATGGATTCATACAATTTATCATCGTATCAAAAATGTTTCAAGGAAAGAAAAATATATGCTATAAGGAACGAAGCATTGGATTTATATTTCTGGAAATTTAATTTAAAGTTATCCCTAGTTAGCCGAGCAATTCTTTTTAAAAAGCTTAACAAATTAACTTGGCTTCAGTACAGTTCTTGTTGGCATCAGTTTGCTATGTCACGTAACAGATCACTAATGAATCAAAACCTTATTGAACTATAATAAATAATTATAAAACTTATTTAACTGCTCTTCAACTCCTAGAAATCCTAACAGCCAGTAAAGTGGCTGGGATTTCTGGGAGTTGTAGGCCAAAACACCTGGGAACCCACAGGTTGAAAACCATTGGTTTAAGGGATGCCTATTTATGTAAAAAAAAAAAAAGGCAACATGGGAGGCTAAGCTTGTTTACATTTAAGGTATGTGTTTAAAAAACAGAAGTTCTGCAGGGCCTGGGAAATGGGGAACAGTGCACATATAATAAGGAAAATCTATACATATGTATAACAACAGTAAACAACAGACTTTAGTATCATAAACAGGTACACATAAAAGCATTTAAAAAGCACATTTACTTTAAAAAAGATATTTACAACCTGTTTACTTTTGATAATGACTTTTGTTTAAAGATCATAATAAGCCATGGTTTATTTTAACCAGTTTGTTGTTTGAGCCACAAAATGCACAGCAGTTGAAGAAAAGGCAGCTTGACCTTCCCAACTGTGATTTGTTTCTGGTTTTTCTGTTAATTCCCACCACTTTCATTGGTTTTTGTTTTATGGTGGGAAGCTAGTGGAATTAAAAATGGTCAGAAAGCTACAGGGTCAAACACTACTAGACATCATGATTTAAATAAGTAAGATTTTGCGGACCAACAACAACCATGATTTCAAACTGTGGCTTTTACCTGTCAGAAACCATATCTTGTTGGGAAACAGGTTTGTATACCAAACTAAGCAAGTATATATTCTTGCTGTATCTTGTTATGATTCTTCTAATGTAATACATGATGATGTGCATACAGGGTTTTTTCCTGGTTTGAATTCCTAAGAGAACTTTTTGAAACTATGCTGACAGAAAATACCATCTATCAAGATGGTCAAATTCAGGGAGCATTTATTTTTCATGTTTGAAAAATGTAAAAGTTACCTGAGCATAACGCAAAAGCTTTTCTGTTGCATCTGAATCTTTACTCCATATCAAATCTTCACAAAGCTGCAAAAGCTCCTTATGGATATCATCGTACACTGGCAGATTCCCTGCATTCACAATCCCCATGTCCATTCCACACTAAGGAAAAAAAATTGAAAAGGAGAGGGGGAAAGGTAATGTATGCCTGTGACAAGTGCCTCCTGTCCAGAGACTATTCTGTCAAGATGCCAGTCTTACCTTAATTGCATGGTAAAGAAAAACTCCATGCATCGCTTCTCGAATAGCCTCCATGCCCCGGAAGGAAAATGATAGATTGGAAAGGCCACCACTAATTTTCACTCCAGGAAGAGTTTCCTGCCAACAACAGCATGAATATCAGCAAGCACATAAAACTTCAAATAATATATTTTCTTATTAGAAACTTAAGAGCAATTAATGAATTCATTAATTGCATTCTTAAGGACAGAGAAGAAGTAGCTATTAGATAGCATGCTGCTGCAGTGTATGGACAGCAAAGTAAAAGCAGAGGAGAAAGTCATATACACACATTCCTCGGCTTGTTTAGAATCATAGAAACAGAGTTGGAAGAGACCTCATGGACCATCCGGTCCAACCCCCTGCCAAGAAGCAGGAAAATTGCATTCAAAGTACCCCCGACAGATGGCCATCCAGCCTGTTTTAAAGCCTCCAAAGAAGGATCCTCCACCACACTCCGGGGCAGAGAGTTCCACTGCTGAACAGCTTTCACAGTCAGGAAGTTCTTCCTAATGTTCAGATGGAATCTCTTTTCCTGTACTTTGAAGCCATTGTTCCGCGTCCTAGTCTCCAGGGCAGCAGAAAACAAGCTTGCTCCCTCCTCCCTATGACCTCCCCTCACATATTTATACATGGCTATCATGTCTCCTCAGCCTTCTCTTCTTCAGTTTAAACATGCCCAGCTTTCTCTTCTTCAGGCTAAACATGCCCAGCTCTTTAAGCTCATAGGGCTCATTCTCCAGACCCCTGCTCATTTTAGTCGCTCTCCTCTGGACACATTCCAGTTTGTCAATATTTCCCTTCAATTGTGGTGCCCAGAATTGGACAAAATATTCCAGGTGTGGTCTGACCAAGGCAGAATAGAGGGGTAGCATGACTTCCATGGACCTAGACACTATACTCCTATTGATGCAGACCAAAATCCCATTGGCTTTTTTTGCCGCCGTGTCACATTGTTGGCTCATGTTTAACTTGTTGTCCATGAGCACTCCAAGGTCTTTTTTTACATGTACTGCTGTTGAGGCAGGGGTCCCCCATTCTGTATCTTTGCATTTCATTTTTTCTGCCTAAGTGGAGTATCTTGCATTTGTCATTGTTGAATTTCATTTTGTTAGTTGTGGCCTATCTCTCTAATCTCTTAAGATCGTTTTGAATTCTGTTCCTTTCTTCTGGATTATTGCCTATCCCTCCCAGTTTGGTAATAGGTGGCTGTTTCAGAACATGGCTTATCCCATATTCTAGGCTGCTTGTCATCCACATTGTGCGGCATAAAATCCTCCTAGTATCTTTCAAGGTATTTCTTCCAGCAGGAATATTTGGAAGTTGTTCAAAATCAGATCTGATTTTCTGAACTCTGGTCTTCGCTGGCACTGCATGATTGTTCAGGAAGTGGCGGTTGGCATCCAGACTGAAAACAAGTAGGTCAAGGGTATATGGAGCAGTACCTGGTGGAAACTTGCAATCTGCCAGAGAAATGCAGGATCTTAAACTAACATCCCAAAGGAGTGGATGGGTCAGGATCAATGAGATAAATGCAACTACTCTTCCTTTTAACTGCTTTGGCTTTAAGAAGACAATGAAACATTCAGTGATTAATTGGTTGCAGAAGTCATTTTTCAAGTGGTGTGTTTCTGAATTGTATTTTTAACCTTGTTGTTCTGCTTCAAAATGATTTTACACTTTTAAAACAGAATGGGATTTTAGAGTCACAGAAACTAGAAGGACTACAAGGGCATTCTAGTCTATCCCCCACGTGCCTCTTCTTCTACATGATATTCCTTCAGCCATTTAAAGATGGCTGCTATGTTGCTTTTCAGATTTCTGTTCTCCAAGCAAAACATTCCTTGGTTTTCACATTTTTACCATCTTGGTCACCTTCTTCTGAAAGGTCCCAGCTTAAATAACCTTCTTGAACTGTGGTGCTAGTACTGGGCATAATATTTCAGATGGTTTATTTTTAAAAAAAACAAAATAATTAATTGCCTTTACAATTTTTGCAACATTTGGAGCTCTTTCATCTTCTTCCCTCCACCCATTTTAGTTAATGAGCCATATGGGTTGGGCATGTTTAGCCTTCTGAAAAGAAGGCTAAAAGGAGACATAATGGCCATGTATAAATATGTGAGGGGAAGTCGTAAGGAGGAGGGAGCAGGCTTAAAACTACAGGAAACAATGTAGTTAAAATTATAGGAAAGGAGATTCCATCTGAACAAGAGGAAGAACTTCCTGACTGTGAGAGCTGTTCAGCAGTGGAACTCTCTGCAACAAACACTGGTGTGGGGTCCTTCTTTGGAGGCTTTTAAACAGGCTGGATGGCCAACTATAAGGGGTGCTTTGAATGCAATTTTCCTGCTTCCTGGCAGGGGGTTGGACAGGATGGCCCATGAGGTCTCTTCCAATGATTCTATATATATCAATATCTATCAAGATGGTGCAATGTGTTAGATCCTTGTGCTGGCAGGACTGCTGACCGAAAAGTTGGCAGTTCGAATCCGGGGAGCAGGGTGAACTCCCATCTGTCAGCTCCAGCTTCTCATGTGGGGACATGAAGCAGCTTCCCACAGGATAGTAAAACATCAAAAGCATCCTGACACCCCCTGGGCAACGTCCTTGCAGACGGCCAATTCTCTCACACTGTCCTGTTTTGCTCTTCAAAAAAAGCCTTAATACAAAGTTGGAAGTAAAAGAAAAATGCTTTACTTCAGCAAACACAATGGATAAGCAAATGCAATTCAAAAAACAAGGAAGTCTTAATGCAGACACAAATTAAAGTTTCTTACAAAAAGTCCCAAAAGAAACAGCAGACAATGGGCAAAGATCACAAAGTCCTTAGCAGCAGACACGAAGCAGGTTCAGTCAGCAACACAGTCGTTGTTAGCAGCGAAAGCTGACTGCTCCTGCTTCTGATTTATACCCCACGCAGGAGGGGCTAGGGCGTCTCCTAATTAGCTCAGTGTTTTTTAGCAGCTATTCGAGCAGAACGGTGTCTGTGCTCTGTCTCCCTTCGTCTCTCTAAAAATGTAGGCACTTGCAAAGCCTCATCATCTGATTCTTCTTCTCCCTCCAATTCCTGAGCACTTCCCTGCTCCCCTTCCTCTTCTGAAAAAGAGTAATCCCTAACACACACCAGAAGCAGTTTCTCAAGTCGCTCCTGACACACACAAAAAACTGTACATCTAACATATCTCACCAATTATTAACTGGGTTGTGTTATAAAATAACATTCAGAATACATTTTTTTCCAACAGAAAATTACATCCAGAGTTCACGCAACTTACATAAATAATAAAAGGTTTCCAAATGTCTTGAATTTTTCTTAATTTCTCCTCTTCTTTATTACATTTTATATGTTAAAATGCTAGAGCAAACTCTTTTCCATTTTTGTACTGAAAGTTCCTCTATAATAACACTATAACAGAGGCTAAAATATATATAACAGAATTTTTGTTCTATATGCGTGGGTATGCAAAAACAAATATACATATATGGATGCATATACGGGTGCATATGCTAGACAGAATTAAGAATATTCTGTTTCTAGGACAAACTAGAATTATATTGACAATACTGGTACTTGTGCTAATTAAATGAGTCTGGGCAAAGGCTTTTTGACTAACTACCAACGTTTTGTGAATGTTGTCCTATTTAATTACTGTAAATATATTTACAGTACAGCTAATAGTCAGTAATATTCTTAGGCTCCTATTTCTGCCACTAGAAATAATGCTGAGAAAATAGCTCAGTACAAAGAGTTGCTCAATTTTAGTTAGGCGACTGCTTATATTCTCCTTGCTTCTTTATGCCCCTCTCGCCAAATACTGACAGAAAAGAATCAAAAGCTAGACATTAAAGAACTTCCCAAACTCACTTTTATGGTTTTAGTTGCATTGATAAAATTAATTGCATACAAATTATGTTCTTCCATTCCAGTACCTATGGTCAGAATGTTTGGATCAAAAATTATATCATTTGGATTGAAGCCCACTTTGTTCACCAGGAGACAATAGGCTCTGGTGCAGATTGAAATTTTCTCTTTGGTTTCTGTAGCCTGAAAAATAATAATAAATTAAATGAAAGTAGAGAGAGAAAAAGATAGATAGATAGATAAACAGAACAATTGATTTTTGTTTATCTTAATTTCTAACATTACTCTTTGACACCATTACATTTACATAATTCTGCAAAATACTCAGATACAATATGCAAAGGCAGTAACACCAGAACTAACATCACCATAGCATTTGTCTGATTCATTCAATAACTTTGGGACCTAATGCTAGAAGAGAACCTCTAAATGTTGATAAAACTATAACATCTTCAGGTTTAGAGCCAACCTAAGAGCCAGGAAAATATGTTGTTCCTACAATATGGCAGCAACGCTAGCTCACCTCATGCTTTCCACTTATCTCCGGTTATGTGTAAAATGAATCAAAGGATCGTATTGGAAGTTTGAAAACAGATCATGGATCAAACAGGTAACAACATGGAAGAGCATGCAAATCTTCCACTTTCTTGTCCCCATGAAAAAGGTCAAGGGAGAGTCACAATCCAGCATTTGGAGGGTACAAATTCCCCACTCCTGCTGAGAAATCAGTCAAGGGAAACCACTAAAGAAATAATGTAGACCTGTGGTCTTGATAGACCTGGACAGAACTAGTTTGCCAAGTTTTGCCTGTTAAGTGAAGCTAACCTAGCAAGTGGTGTAACTTGTCCCTATACCCCCCTCCCTTTCCCCTTCCCTGTTGTATTGCTCATTGTGCTGTTGTATGTTTGCATTATGTCTTCTGTAAGTCGCCCCGAGCCACCCGGGAGTGGCAACTCACAAATCTGAATAATAAATAAATATTCGGAGCAGGGCATAGGTAGTACAAATCCAAAAAAGGAACGATTTTAAAAAAAATTCTTATACTGTCAGGTTCATGAAGAAGTTCATTTCAATATCTCTATGAAATTGCTATTCCCTCAGGGTTTGATTCAGTATATTGCTTAAACTGAGAGCAATCATGGGGTAGTGCTTTGGACACTGGGCTATGGCTCTGGAAACCAGGGTTTCAATCCCCACTCAGCCATGGAATTGGAAGCCCACTGGTTTGCCGTAAGGTCATCATAAGCCATAAATGATTTGAAAGCACAAATTGACAACAATTGATTAAACTATATGCATTTTAATTGTGCATAATTCTACTCTACACACATGGTTTCTTTCTTTACCAAAGCTACAGAAAACATAAATCTCTGAAATAAAATGCATTTTGTTTTGTTGCCAGTCCTGGGAAGCATTTTCATAAAGAACCCTGAACTCTGCAAAATCCTCTTCTCTCTTCAACCAGGGATGAGAGGTATTCTCAGGCGCCCTTGCTGTGCACTGCTTCTTTACTATTCTAGGCTACAAATGAGACAAAATGTTCCAAACCATCCCTTGGGGTACTGTTTTTAATAAGCCACAGAATTCCCCAAGCATCAAGTTTAAGGATTCTGGGCACTGCAGTCCAAAGAACAACTTTTTCAGGCCATCCTAGAAAGCCAATCTTAGGCATGTTAAGAAAAAACCAAACAGCACTGACCTGACCCACTTCATCAAAGGCCATAACCACCACAGCTGCTCCGTATTTATTTATTCTTCTGGCTTTTGCAAGGAAATCCTCTTCACCCTCTTTTAGACTGATGCTGTTCACTATGCATTTGCCTTGACAACACTTCAACCCGGCCTCTATCACAGTGAAATTGGATGAGTCAATGCAAAGTGGCACCTGATACCAGTGGACCAAAAATAAAAGAATTAACATCGTTAAAAAACAAAAACAAAACAGGTGATATGCTGTTTCAAATATATCTGAAAGGGAGAATATGTCACAGAAGTATCATCATGTTCTGTGTCAAGAGTGAGAATGGCTCAGCAAGTGTTAAACTGCAACTCCCAAAAACCTTAGACATCCTAGTCAAGAGTGAGGAACACCACGAGTTAGTTCTTTGACTTCTGGAAGGCTACACAATTCTTTTTTCTATGTTGTTGGAAGAGGAAACTACAAAAATCGTAATTTTTATGTGTACAGTTGATAGATGTAACACAGAATCACTTAGCAATTACATGCAGCTCTGCATTCATGACTTGAAGTTCCCAGATAGCATTCTTAAGAGTTGATGTGTGATATTACCACAGAAATAAAGGATATATAATTTCTCTTGTCACCATACCACCTGACACCAGAAACTGCTATCTATCCTTATTACCACACTAGATTAATGTGAGGTATGCTTTAAGGTCTACTTTTCAATCAGCTAAAAAGCCAGAATAATCTGGGCCTGCACTTTCAAAGGCAGCACATAGATCTCTTCTTCTCTGTCTGCATACAATTCCACAGAGAAGCCCTCTCATTTGAGCTAATGCCTGCCTATCACTGTTGAGGTCAACAACAGCCTTCCAACTTACTCCATGACTTGCTTCATTTTGTCACTAAGAATCTAATGCGCTTTCCCCCTCCTTCCAAGACCTTTTTATTCCATGTTACTTCTTTGCCTCTCCGTTGGTGCCTCCTTGTTGTGGGGGAGAGGCTTGTGTACTCTAATGAAGTTGTGAGCTGTTCTGGCGGTGGCATAATAGCCACCGGTAGGGCCTCCCATGCCAGACAGGTCACAACCGAAGGATCTGACAAAGAGCGTCAACGGGCAGGATGGGCTCTCTAGCCTTTTGGCAACCATCCTAAGAGAAAGAAAACTCTAATTTCAAACCCGGGCAGATGGTGCTCGTCTAACCCTGTAAGGTCAACCATCTAAGAGAAGGAAATTCAAGCCAAACCTATGACCTGAGGACCTCGCTGCCACCGTCCAAGCTTGCTAGGCCCCGGCAGACGAACCTTTGGTTTAAAGGGTGAGGCCAGTTCTGCACACACTGCACTCCACCAGAAAAATCCATTGCACAGGCTTGAAGGACACATCCAACCTCCTCTTAGTCATTAACGCGCTTGTAGAAAGCATGAAACGAGTCCTTCCTGAAACTTCGTTTGTGAAGAAAAGCCAAGAAGAAATTTCTTTTTATCTGCAAACCTGTGGACAGGGATTGCATTTTTTCTCTCTCCCTTATTATTTTCTCTGAAAGTCTTTTTATTCAAAACACTAAGGGGAAACAAAAAAAATCTAAATAAATAATCTTATCCCAGAGATGATAAGAGAAAACATTAATACATAGTCACCATGGCAGAGAAAGACTCAACTCTGAGTCCCCCTTGGGGTTGAGAAGGTTGGGGTACAAATGTTGTATTTATTTATTTATTTATTCATTCATTAAACAAACTTTGATTTCTATAAAAGCATAAAAACATAAAAAGCACGTTAAAAATAAATAATAAATAAACAAACTTTGATTTCTATTAAAGCAGGGGTATCAAACTCATTTTCATTGAGGGCCACATCAACCTTCAAAGAGGTGCTGAATCCATGGACAGCGAATTCACAGATACAGAAGTCCATCTCCCCCCCCCCCCACACACACACAGTGGTCAGTCAGTGCTCTTTAGTTTTTACACAGTTTGGGTCTCCAGATGTTATTAAATGACAACTCCCATGACTTTTGGTTTTGATTGGCACAATGGGAACTGCAACACAACAGCACTTGTGGCTCTGAAGATGGGGAAAGGTTAAAGGACGTTTTAAAGTCAGACATCATATCCGGAAGCCTTGTATCTAAATTCAAACACCACTCTCCTGACTAAACAGAGCAAACTGAAACATTCACAACTCGCATCAGTTCCAATCATGATCGCTAATGATCAGGAATACAGGACTAGGTTGAAAGGGTGCTAGGATCCAGCATATGGAGGGTCACATAAAGTGATATAGTGGGCTGGATTCAGCCCACAGGTCCTGAGTTTGGCACGTGTATTAAATAGAAAGAAGACACGTTATACTGCACAGCATGTCTGTATTGAATGTGGGCACAGATTGCACTGCCTTCCAAGAGCTCATTTTGTGATGCTTTTTGCATAATATCCTCTGGAAAACTCTTCTTGCCAGTTAACATCAATATTTGGCTGGCAGAGACGTTTAGATTTATGAAGGACATTAAAAAAGTACAGCCAAAGAGGAACAGTGAGCACATCAATATCCCGCCAAATTCCAAATGGCATGCACCAGTTGGATGGCCAAAAAGAAATGACATTTCAGGCTGAAACTAATAAGAAAATGTATATTCCGTCAATGACAATTTCATCTCTTCGTTTTCTTCACATCCATCTCACACTGCCAGAGGTGGCAGCTTGTTCACTAAAGCTCGGGACTGCCAGAAAAACACAGTCAATAGCTTATGGATCCTTCTAGTGATTAGAAGGCACAAGTATATTAGAAGAGTGCACTGGTAGGAAAGGGAATTGGGTTGTTCACACTCAAGTTTCTTTAATTTCATTTTAAAAAGAAGATTCTGATGCTGAATCAGTCATTGTCTGGCCGCAAGAGATAGGTAGTCTCCTTCCTGTCTGGAGCGCTAGTAAGTGTGTAACAATAAGCCATAGATTTAACAGTATATCAAAATTAAATCAGGGTTGGTTACATTTTCAAGCTTTGCCTTCTTTATGTAGGACTGCGACTACAACTTTTGAATTCAAGGCCACAATTATATACAAAACTAAACTAATGAGTGATAGCATCTCTCCAAGTCTATAGCCAGGTATATGTCACAACACATATCCCCACACACTATAGATCAGGCATGGGCAAACTTGGGCCCTCCAGGTTTTCTGGACTTCAACTCCCATAATTCCTAACAGCCTACTGGCTGTTAGGAATTGTGGGAGTTGAAATCCAAAATACCTGGAGGGCCCAAGTTTGCCTATACCTGCTATAGATCATTTTACAGGGAGGATGATTGGTTGATTGGCTTTTAATTTAGTACCTTTCAGAGCAAACACGTTGCATTACAACTGCAGGAACCCAGCTCTCTCAGAAGTAAAAAAGCAACAATCCTACTTTCCAGGAGCACTCATTTCAGCAGCAGCATGAAGACGGTTTTTAATCTCAAAGGATTGCTGTAACAGGTGAGAACGGCAACCCTCCATGTTCCAATCTCAAAAAAACATTTGCATGCCATAGTTACTTGTTTAGGATCAGGGTGATAGTGTGACCTTCTTCTAATCGGCTGCAAACATTTATTTTGGTGAGTCTTACATTGCTACAAGTATCAGTGCAGAAGGGGACCATAGAACACAAGTGAGCAAACCTGTAGGGCCAGAACATCATGTACGGCTTTAGTGTTTAGTACAGGCAGACCCCAAGTTATGAGTAAGAAAGGCACCGCACCATAGGTTTGTTATTAAGTTGAATTTGTATGTAAGTCAGAACAGGTGCATTTTTAAGTATAACTCCAGCCAAATGTATATACTGTATATATAAACTTCGAATAACATAGGATAAGAACTTCCTGTGACATTCGTTTCACTGTCTGTACCCCTGTTCAGAAGATTTCACCTCCCTTTTTGTCCCTGTGACAATTGGATTTTGAAGAATTTGGCTTTTTTGTGGAAACAAGGATTGGCGAGAAAGCTTAAGTGAAGACACCTTTTCCCATAATAACTCTTTCAGGAGTGAATGTCCCTTTCTAGGGGTAGATTTCTCTCACTTCCTGTTGTCTTACTCCCATTCTTAACTTTGAGTAGTTTGTAAGGCAGATGTTTGTAACTCAGGAACTGCCTGCACATTTTTGTAAAAAGAGAAAGAAAAAAAGAATATTCCCCCTCTACTACAAGCACATATATTATACGAGACAACAGAAACTGTAAAATACAACCTTAGAAATATCAGGTTCTGAAGCAATGAAGTTGCAGAATCTAGCCATGGCACTTGGCCCATCTAGCATGCCATCATCCATATTGATATCCAAAATTTGAGCTCCCATCTCCACTTGGGCCTTGGCTACACTCAGTGCTTCCTACAATTGATCACAAAATCATAACAAAAAAGTAGTTAGTTTTCATACAAATACCTTTATTTTCCTTCTAGTTGTAGATGATAAGAAAATAAACAGCTTGCCTGAGAATTAAGCTCAAACTATTTTTAAATCTAATTTTATAACTCAAGTGGGCTTAAAGCATATGTTTCCTCTTTTCTAACATTAAAAAATGGTTTATTCAGACAGGATTTTAGATGTTTACACAATGCCCTTTTTCCTTATTTAGAGTTATTTAGTTACCCCTTCCACAGGAGTCCCCGGTGGTGCAGCGGTTTAAACCCCATCGCTGCTGAACTTGCTGACCGAAAGGTCGGCAGTTCGAATCGGGGGAGTGGAGGGAGTTCCTGCTATTAGCACCAGCTTCTGCCAACCTAGCAGTTTGAAAACATGCAAATGTGACTAGATCAATAGGTACTTCTTTGGCAGGAAGGCAACGATGTTCCATGCAGTCATGCTAGCCACATGACCTTGGAGACAATGCTGGCTCTTTGGCTTAGAAATGGAGATGAGCACAAACCTCCAGAGTTGGACACAACTAGACTTAATATCAAGGGGAAACCCTTATATTTACCTTTTCCCCCTTCTCAGCTACAAAGGCACTCAGATCAACTTACAAAATTTTAATTTGTCCTCAGGCTTCCAACTGGCCTGAAACAGTCCTATTTTTCTTCCTGTAGAGCTCCAATTAGCACATTATCAGAGCTGTGTAGAGGCTGTTTCTCCATGGCCTCCTCCCACACTGCTCCAGTATTATTTATATCAGTGTGACTACATTTGTTCAGCATATGTTCCCATCTCATTGGGCAACTCAGCAACAGCAAATCTAGCAACACAGTAGTAATGGGTGCAATTAGGCTCAGAGACCCCCAAAGGATCCCCGACTTTTACTGCTGAGTTGCATCATCATGCCTGCAGTGAGTAATTCAATTACAAATGGAAATAAACTAGACTAGCATTCTTTTATAGATGATTCAAGATACAGCCAAGCTCAACAGCTGCTTCATGCATTACCAAGTATGCATGAACAGTAGAAGAAAACAAGAGGGAAGATAAGGCTGTATCACCAGTTACCACTAGCAAGTCTGGACACCCAAATTGAAATCATAACAATAAAGGAAGTCTCACTGCCTTCTAATAAGAGAAAAAGGATTCCCTAGAAAAGACTTTCTCCAGAAGGTTCAAAATGTTTTTAATGCAAAGTTTACCTGATCTGGTTGTTCACTTCAAATGTGCATGCTCCTACTTTTGAATTTAAAAATTGCTGGAACACATTGAGTTGCTTCTCTTTTTTGTGACAGAGGAATCAACTCTATCCTTTCTACTGCTGGTACCAAAAAGTAATGTCCGGGAAAACATTTATTTCATTAATTGATGAAAGATCCCCAAAACTCACCTCTTACCCATCCATTTCGCTCCTTTCCTCCCAAACACTACTTTTACTTGATTTCAAGCTGAATACCCAACCAGTCAAGAATCACTGTCTTATTCCTCTCTTGTAGAGGTTCAAGCACAACTGAAGCATTCATGCCCCAGAAGTTGCCCTGCTTTGACTAATTTAAAGTCTGTTACCAACAAGACATGAAAAACTGTTTTAATACTAGGGCTGGAATTGTGTTGTTGCTATACTATACTAGCAGATGAATCTTCTCCAGAGTCTAAGTAACAGTGTTGAGGGAAGGCAGACAGTAACGTACTTATCTGGTGTCTTAATACCTTCCCACATAGCACCCATGGCCTTTTGCCTCCTGCCACCAACTCCTAAAACTGTGTATCAACTCCAGTAAGATTCTAGTTTAGATTATCTCATCTCAATTAGAGAAGAGGATTTACAATTTATTACAAGCTGTTTATTTCATATCTAGAGGCTGCACTGCAGATCACTTGAAAGCTACCTCCTGATTAATTATCCAGAAGACACTACATACATGAGATTATATTATGTCAAATGTGGTGAGTAAAATCCAATCTAGCAGCTTAAAGTAAACTTACTTCATATTTGTCTGCCATGATGAGCTTAGCAAACCTTCTTGACCCTGCAACATTGCAGCGCTCTCCAATGTTGACAAAATTGGTGTACTGCCCAATCCTGAATGGTTCTAGACCTAGAAAGAACGATTTATTTATTTATTTATTATTTACAGTATTCATATCCTGCCCTTCTCACCCTGAAGAGGACTTAGAGTGACTTAACAACTGGCAACAATTTGATGCCATAAAACATTAAACAGACATATATTAAAAATAAACAAATACATTAAAAGGTAAGATTAAAAATCATTAAAAACATTTAAACCAATTATTAGCAAGTACCGCATATGAGTATTGCATAAAGAAAACAAAAGCTGATATCGTTCTACATGGATAGTCCTTGTATATCAAGAGTATGCAAAGTGCATCCTTAAGCTGTGTGTGGCTCCTTTTGCAAACCCCAAAGCAGGCCAGTCACCAAAAGCCACTCAATCCCCACCCTCCCACCCCCCATATCACAATCAGTATCTAAATTTATGAGATGAATACAATAGTACTACAGTGTTCACTCACTTATTGCTGGGGTTAGGTTCCAGGACCTCCCGCAAAAAGTGAAAAACCGTGATATAGAGATTCTCTATTTATTTTAATATTTATACATTATTTTAGTAGTTATACACTATTTTAAGTCTTTATAAACTTAAAATAAAGTGAAGGAAAGGAAGGAAAGGCCCTTCAAGGCTGGAGGGAGACAGGGAGGACTGAGGAGGGAAAGCGCCTTGGAGAGCGGTGGGGGCAAAACCTCACAAAACAGCAAAAATACCACGATATATATTTTAAAGTAATATTTTTTTAAATCCACGAAACGAATCCGCAATAAGCAAACCGCAAAGTAGCGAGGAAACACTGTAGTCTCCAGCAATTCTACACTGAGAATGTGCACTAAGATGTCCTGCCTTTTTGCTGTTTTTTGTGGTTTTTTTAATTATTTCATCTTATGGCAATTTGTTTTACAAAGTGGTTGGATTTTGTTTTCTCTGAGGCTGAGGGCAAGTCTATGGGGAAAGAACAATCCAATCCACTTACTTCCCCCAATGATGTTTGCCAACTTTTAGTGAGCATTTTTTTGCTTTACTCTGACTTTACCTCACTTTGGTAAACTTAGGGGCTACTCCAAGGCTTGCTGGAAACTCCAGAGTATCTCAGGATTGTGTGGCACTCTGGACAACTCTAATAGGTCCAATTTGGCACAACCTGCTGTCCAAAATAGCACTGGAAAAGGGGATGACTCATCCTATGTCACCATCACTGTGATCTCCTGCCTTTTTTCTGGTCTTGTGGGTGGCGTGTTCATCAGGAGAGGCACCTACAAGGGCCAAGAGATCAGATGGAGATTTGTGGCTAGTTGGAATGGCATCGACAACATGGAAAGTGAGGTGATGGTCCAGCAAGGGAGATGTGGTTTCGGCCTCACTGGATATATTAGATGCCAACACAGCACCATTGCTTGGGCAGGTGCATCTGACACATCTGGGACCAGTCCAGAGCATAGCTGCTCCAGGTTGGCCCCAGTTTTAATAGCCAGCCTTGACCTGAGAGAGAGTGACTTGATTAAGACCATTCAGTGGTTTTCTTTGGCTGTGTGACGATTCAAACCTTGATTTTCAGAGTTATCACTATACCATCCTGGTTCTTTGGCATTTCAGAATTGACTTTATACACAAATAATAGCAAAGTACACTCTATAGCTGAGAGGCTATTGTAACACTTCACCTATTTTTGTCTTTGCATTTGATATCTCCAAGGGGAAGAAAGCAGCTGTAAAGAAGGATTCTAAATACATTCAAATGAGTGCAGATCAAGATGTCTGGATAGACATCAATTTTTCTCACCTGACAGCAACATGTAGCCTTCTGAGAAAGAGGAGTTAGGTATGCGAGGCTTGCATCCCTTCACTGCTTCAGCAATTTCCCTGTATTATAAAACAGGAACACAGGCAATTATAGCATAGAGCTTTACTCTTCTAATCAAGGTGAAAGAAGAAAGTGCAAAAGCTGGATTGCAGCTAAAGATAAAAATACCAAGATTATGGCAACAAGAATGATTGATAACTGGCAAATAGAGGGAGAAAATGCAGAGGCAGTGTCAGACTTTGTATTTCTAGGTGCAAAGATTACTGCAGACGCAGACTGCAGCCAGGAAGTCAGAAGTTGTTTATTTCTTGGGAGGAGAGCAATGACCAATCTCAATAAAATAGTGAAGAGTAGAGACATCACACTGGTAACAAAGATCCACATAGTAAAAGCAATGGTATTCCCCATAGTAACTTATGGATGTGAGTGCTGGACCATAAGGAAGGCTGAGCGAAGGAAGATAGATACTTTTGAACTGTTGGAGGAAAGTTCTGAGGGTGCCTTGGACCGCGAGAAGATCCAACCAGTCTATACTTCAGGGGGGAAAAACCCAACTGCTCATTGGAGGGAAGGATAGTAGAGGCAAATCTGAAGTACTTTGGCCACATCATGAGAAGACAGGAAAGCTTAGAGAAGACAATTATGCTGGGAAAATGGGAGGAAAAAGGAAGAGGGGTTGACCAAGGGCAAGATGGATGGTATCCTCGAAGTGATTGACTTGACTCTGAAGGAGCTGGGGGAGGTGACAGCCGACAGGGAGCTCTGGCATGGGCTGGTCCATGAAGTCATGAAGAGTCAGAAGCGACTGAACAAATAAACAACAAAACTCTTATCTTACTCTTCAAGTAAGGAACTCACAGCTGAAGAGATATCTATTTCTGTGCAAACATTACAGGGACTAACAGAACTTCAGTAAATAAGAAAAACATTTGCTCCTCTGCTATTTTCAGTTGTAGAAGCCAAACCTGTTAAAAGTGCTGTATGATTTTTTGTTTGTTTTTATTTTACACATATATCAATTTTTCCCCATTGTAAATATCAATTTTTTTCTCTGATGATAAAGCCACAGAAGCAGAAGTTTGGGACTTAAGCCAATAGTCAGTCCCTTGTGGACTACTTTTAAGAAGGCTGCCTCCTTTGTTTTTTTGTTTAGATTTAGCTTTCACCAGAGTATGCTTATAGTTCTGTATTGTTTCTTAATGACAGTGTTTTGTTCATTTATTCAAATTTTCTGTCAACAAATAGCATGGAGTGGATGAGCCAATAAAGAGTCATTATATTGTCTGTGCTGAATTTTTCATTCTCTGGGGTAGTAATGCCACTCTTTACCTTAAAGCATTATAAAACAAACCTACCACAATAATCCCATCATCTTTCATTTTCTCCTTCCACCTCCACCCACCTCCATCTTACTGTTCGCTCATAAACTCTTTAAGCTCTTGCTATCAAGTTTTTATTACAAGAGGGAAATGGCTAAGTTCTTGCCATCAGCCAGAGTGAGAATTTCCAATTAACTAGATATGGAGGTGCTGAAAAACACTTCATGAAAGCAGCTCAAGGTAAACAAATTATTTATTTAACTTAATTACACTGTGCTGTCATGCGTTGCCCAATCAACATCCTCCACAATTGGCACAGAAGTTATTTGAATCATGAATAAAAGGTATCAAGACTAAAGCACAATGAACTGAAATTCTCTGGTGATGGTTCATGGTTCAAGCCTCATCTTTGCAGTCTGCTTGTGGACCATTTCTGGTGGCTGTGCCTTAACTAATATCCAGCAACTGGATGGTATAATGAAACCCCATTGCTTCAGGCACCGCTTATTCCAACTCCAGATTATGCTACCGAATACAGGCTTTCGTCTCTCATAACAATCTTCCACCCACAGATTCCTTTCCTAGCAGTCTCATGCATGCAACTTTCTGAAGGGTGTAATGAATTTCACCAGTACATCTGGTGAAAAAACTTCAACAGGTGGCTAGGAGAGGAGGCCAGGTAGCCCATGTCCCTCTCACCTCTGTAGAGGTGCATTAGCAGGATGGGATAGCCACTGCTACCAAAGAACTAGGTCAGATATATCCAATGGTACATTTTTACATAATACCTACAGCAAAAAGGTGTTAATTATTTCTTAAGAATATGAATCACCTTCTCTCTAAATTCCAGCCTGCCAAAATAGAATGAGTGGCACCTTGTTTGACCATAGGACTCTCTAGGATTCTTGGTGGACCCCAAGCTCAACATGAATCAAAAGTGTGGAGCAGGATTTCAAAAAGTCAATGTGGTTCTAAGCTGAATCGTTGGGAGTATCATATCTAGATTGATAGAAATATTAGTACAAGTCTATTCATCTTTGGTTAGACTTCACTTGGAATACTGTGTCCTGTTCTGGGCATCACAAGTCAAGAAGGATATTGACATGTTGGAGAAGGACAACCAAAATGGTAAAAGTCCTGGATACCAAGCCCTATGAGAAATGACTTAGGGTGCTGAGTGGAATTTTGTGGAAGAGACTTTAGGTTTAAGTGATATGATAGCCATATTTAAATATTTTAAATGATGCCATATTGAAGAGGAATCAAGACTTTTTTCTGCCGCTTCAAAGACTAAGGCATGGAGCTGTTTGGCAGTGGAAATTGTTGCCTTGGAGTGTGGTGGAGTCTTATTTTCTAGAGTTTTTAAAGTAGAGACTGGATGACAATCTGGATATTGGACTGGATGGCCCTTGCGATCTCTTGGAACTCTACAGTTGTATGAAAATGTGTCTAAATATGGTTGAAATCTTCAAGTGTACTGCAATATACCCTAATAACCACTTTGATTATCCACCCATACATACAGATGAAGTTGCTGTAACATATAAGTGAAGTTACCGGATATGTGCTGGAGTGGTCCCACAGCAGCCACCAACTATATTCACCAAACCATCTAATGCAAAAGTCTGCAAATGAGAAAAATCACTTTTTAGATACCAGTTAGAGGGAGAAGAATGTAATGTAAACTGAAGGGGGGAAAAGCAGTATGTCACATTGTTTCATGTATTACTATAGGGTATTAAAATAATTAAAATGAAATTTGATTCATTATGGATACTTTGCTATGGGCAGACTCACTGCCATTTTCAATTAAACTGGAAATCATCACAGTTGCAACGATGTTACAACAAGATGCCTGTTCCCTTCATTTCCAAGCATCTTTGACTCTTGAAACGCCTTTGAACAGGGCAAGTGTGGAGGAATGTTAAAGCAATTATAAATTAGAATGAATCACACATAGAAATAAGAATGCAGTAAATCAATCCAAAACAGCCACTTTGAAGCTTGAAACTCCACCCCACAAGAAACACAGGTTACAATGGGGGGATGAGCCCTACTTATTTTGACATAGGTTATGGGGATAGGAAAGGCTTACTTTGGTAGTAATGGACACAAATCTCCTTTTGTATGACAATTTTGTGGAGACAATATTGGTCCATAATGAGATTTTCCCCATGGGGAGAGCAGCCTTCATAATAAGCAACTTCCTTCCCCAGCCTGAACATAAGACCGACCCCTGAACTGGCCCCCACAAGCCCGTAGCTAGGATTTTGATGGGGGGGGGGGCTGAGTTTGATTCAGGGGGGCTGAGTTTGAATGAGAGAGGGTCTACCCTAGCAAACCTTTTGTATCATTATCCCAATACCCCCATGCATATGGGATCTATTGAGCATGGTGATCAAATCATGATATGAATAAAAATAAGTTTAAATAATGTACCAGTAAGGCCTTCTCACGGACTACCCTGAGAGTTTCGACAAGTCCCCCCCTCAGCTACATGTCTGGGCCCTCAAGAATCAAGTAGTGAACAAGAAGAGACATTTTGAATCAGCCCTACACAGAAGATAAAGTAATGAAGTGACTTTTTGGAAAAACTACCTAAAATATAGCAAAGCATCCAAAAACATAAACAGGATACTTATAGTTGAGTAGTAGCTCACAGCAAGCAGAGCGTGAAGTGCTGTGCGATGTGACTGTAAAGAATGTAGAGCTTAGGCAAGCAAAAGTGCAGAGTCCAATCTTAAAAATCACAAAAGGTTTATTTACATTATATGATATCTAATTACATTTCTTAAAGTTAGTTAAAGAACTGGGTCCTAACTACTCTAACACCCATCTCTTCTAAGATTTCAAAGAGAGTGGGGAAACATCAAAACACTACATCTGTCCTGACACAGAGAGAGAGAGAGAGAGAGAGAGAGACAGAGACAGAGACAGAGACAGAGACAGAGACAGAGAGACAGAGAGACAGAGAGACAGAGAGACAGAGAGACAGAGAGACAGAGAGATCTCAATTCACACAGGGCATTCCAATATGTAAAGTCAGAAGTCAGAAGCAAAGAAAGGTATGCAGTAGAAATGTATCCACACAACCAATGAGAATGAGATCGGAAACACTGAGGAGAGAAGAAGTAGATGCATTCCAACTATCACACAGGAGACGTGGGGGAAACTAAACAAGCCCACAGTCTATGCACTGGGAATATGTCACAGCTGGCATAAGATCTCTACTGACCAGAAGGTCATGAGTTTGAGGCCTGCCCGGGTCGGGGTGAGCTCTCGACCAATTGTGTAGCTCGTTGTCTGTCTATATATGTGGTATGTCTATGGCATTGAAAGCTTGCCTGTATATGTGCATTGTGATCCGCCCTGAGTCCCCTGCGGGGTGAGAAGGGCAGAATATAAATGATGTAAATAAATTCCAACAATGGCACTGTGGCACAAAAGGTGAGGACAATTTTAACTGGTTTCAACTGAAGCACAAACTATTCCATGTTCTTCACTCCTCTCTTTAGTTTGTATTGCGAAGAACCATATTAATGCTATTATGAACTGGTTTTGGGTTTTCATCTATCTATCTATTCCTTTTCCCTCTTTTGTTTGTTTCTGTATTTACAA
Source organism: Anolis apletophallus (assembly GCA_030556195.1). Lineage (NCBI taxonomy): Eukaryota > Metazoa > Chordata > Lepidosauria > Squamata > Anolidae > Anolis > Anolis apletophallus. The sequence continues at coordinate 164,815,909 of JARBWK010000003.1, read as the reverse complement.
AAGAAACAAACTTGTGCCATAATGAAAAACCTAATTTTTGTATAAGAGGAAAAGACAACAGAGGATCTTCAAACAACAACCACTATCTGAGATAAAGGCAAATGAAGCTGCCTGTGTATATATATTTTTTAATTCTCTTATCTTTAACCAGTCACATATTTAAAATGTGTGTGTGAAAAAAGCACTTTAACCTGTCTTAAATTCTTACACCACTCTTCCTTCTTCCAAAAGCAGATAAGAGCATTTGGATAAAAGCCCAATTACTAAAACAGCATCTCCCTCCCATTAATTACTGAAAGCTTGAGTTCCTTCCCCCAAGTAATAGATTTGGATCCTGTACCAAGATAAAGGCAAGATAGAATTTCAATTAAATAGCAATAAATAAATAAATAAAACAATTTTCCTCACAAGTATTTATTTTATATCACTTATGAAGCCCTGCATGGTAAGTAATTCCAGAGCTATATCATACAATGCTACTAGGCAGGCATGTAGGCTGGGGGGGCTGTGGGGCTTCAGCCCCCTCCCCCCCAAATTCTCAGGGTTGTCCACGAGAAGGCCTTACTGGTACATTATTTAAACTGTTATGTTTATTCATATCATGATCTGATCACCATGCTCAATATATCCCATATGAATGGGGGTATTGGGATAATGATACAAAAGGTTTGTTAGGGTAGATCCTCTCTCACTCAGACTCACACACACACACACCCTGCCCCCGAAACAAAATCCTGGCTATGGCTGTACTAGGAATTGGTTGACTGTGATTCAGATAAGGAACTCTACCTTTTTCACATGTTACATTTTCCTATCATTTATACACCTTCCCTCTGATTGATATTGATAACCTTGGATACTTGAAGCATCTATTACAAAAAAAATAAGATTGAAATCCTATGCAGTTACCTGGACGAAAGTCCCAGTAAAGTCTATAGGACATACATTTGAGTAAGAATGCATATAGGAAAGAGAGGATGCCTTCTTGTATATGAACCCCGCAAGGTTCACTCGGATTTACTTTCAGTTAAGTAAATATTGGTTGACTCTCTAAATTGGACTTTTAAAAAACTGAAACAAAAATACAATCTTTTCACAAGTGTGTATGTACATAATTTCGTACACACCAGGAGCAATATTATACGCCATACCTTAAGGTGCTTCGCAGTTACTTCAGGTGTTTCATCATAACCACCAAAAGTGTTAGGAAGACCTAGAGAAATATTATAGTGCATTTAACTCAACTATAATCTATACATGAAAATACTCTTTATTACAGTTACAATGTTAGTCAAACACAGTTTATAAATTTGCTATATAAATATACAGCAATATTTCCGTACATATGAATCCTTCACACACACATAAATCTTAGTACCTTTTTTTTCAAAGAAGGATGGTAATTTGCTTGAAACAATTTAATAGCATCACTGCAGCAACGTTATTCTACTAGAGTTAATTAATATGTACTTCATGGGCAATAAACAGAAAATTAGTTACTCTTTTTAAAAATAGACTTTCCTAGACAATCACTTAGCTTTAAAATATATGCTTTTCAATAGTATCCATGGGTCTCTATATCCTTTTTGAAAGCATTTTTTTTGTTTTTTAAATAAAGCCTCAACCAAAACATTGACACCCTGTAGTGTAGAAACAACTATTGCACTATTTAAGTGACAAGCATCAGTTTCAATGAGGTTGACAGATTCATTCACAAACTGGGCATCTTCTTCCACAAATCTGGAGTGGAAATGTTCATATTTGATTGTTTATATAACTATTTCAAATTAGAAGCATACTAACAATATAGGGAGGTATCACCAAAGCTGGCAAAAGTTACTTTCTTTAGTAATATAAATCACTGCATTGACAATATCAAACTGTTCTGAGGATGAGAACAAGAATAAGTCCAAAAACTACATGGCTCTAAAAGATTCTGTGCCAAGCTTTGCATAGGAGGAAAAAGCCATTTATAAGAATTGCAAAGATTATTAAGAACTCACATTTCTTATGATGTATTATGTATAAGTACATGGATCAGATATTTAGAAAAGTGATAACATGAATGCAAGGGCAGAAGATCAGTCCCATCTCTTCCACTGTAAATTGCCCATTATGCCTTATATACAGATGATATAAATGATGTGGCCAGCTTCACTACCTAATGAGTTGTCTAAAAATATTTAGCTATCATATAGCCACTTTTAATCCTTTGCATGAAGCAACAACGATATGAGATGTATAAAAAGTATCAATAGAAGCCAAAACAGTAATTTTATTCTCTTCCAGAGAATTCCCACATAATGTCATCATAATCCTACATTTGATGGGATGTTTTTGTATAGCATTGTTAGCATAATGATTACCTTATATACTCGAGTATAAGCCGACCCAAATATAAGTCGAGGCAGCTAATTTTATCACAAAAAACTGGGAAAACGGATTGATTTGAGTATAAGCCGAGGGTGGGAAATGCAAATAGATTCCAATACAATTATATTAATTTTTTAAAAAATATATCTTTATTGAGTTTTTGGAAAGAATTTGAGTACAAACAAACAAACATGTAGCATTAAAAAACAAGATAGTATAAAAGTACAGTAAAGGTCGTAGCAGAGCCCTAATTGGCTCGGGAATAATTATATTAATTGAGGCATCAGTGGGTTAAATGTTTTTGAATATTTACATAAAACTGTAATTTAAGATAAAACTTCCCAACTCTGATTTAACCATTATTCTAACCTTCTTCAATGTAAATGTGCTTATGCATCCTTCCAATAATAATAGAGTAAAATGATAAATGCAATAATGATAATAATAATAATAACAGAGTAAAATAATAAATAACTTTGACTCGAGTATAAGCCGAGGGGGATTTTTTCAGCCTAAAAAAAGGGCTGAAAGTCTAGGCTTATACTCGAGTATATACAGTACATTGACTATTAAATGATATCAAACACACAAAGGAAAATGTCTAAATATATATGTTCTGGTTGATAATACATGACTTGTTCTGATATAGAAAGATTAGATTTAGATTACCTGCATTGGGATAGCAAATGATGTAGGCAGTTGTACATTTCCCAATCGTTTCAATAAAAGGTCTCATTTCCACTGCTCCCAGAGCACAATTTAATCCAATGCTAGAAAACCAAAACACAAACAGAATATTTTGGGTGTTCACTACTATGCAAACAACAACAACAAAGAATTGACTTAATATATTAGTATATTTGCCTGATACAGGCAATATATTTAACACACAAACACACACTATTCAGCCAATGACATAGCTATCTTGCTGATGCTAAAGACAACTTTACCTATACCAGTGGTTCCCAACCTTTTTTTAAAAAAACCAGGGACCACTTTGACCAGGAACCACTCTCCAACATTAGTACCAACATGGTTACAAATCAGTTTTTAGTCAACTTTAGATTTGGTTTGGATATTTGGGGTGCTGGTTCAGAAAATTGCATTGGACAGACCACATCAGTTCTAGTTTCTGATACAGAACATATGCCATCCAGTAGTCACGATCTGCTCACCCACAGAAAACCATATTTAATAATCTAGAGCTGATGTGGTCTAGCCAATGCAATTTTCTGAACCAGCACCTCAAATAACCCCAGGAACAGGCCTAAAAAGACACCAAGGTACACCTGCTTCCAGGCACCAAATGGAATGGCTCTGCACAGGGGGAGAGAGGAGAAGGAGAAGCAGCAGTCAAGAGGTTTGCTGTTGCGCCTTTGTTGGGTGACCAACCTCTCCCCTCCTGACATCCTCGTTGCCTCGGCATTGTACGAGGGTTTCGCAAGACCACTTACTCTCCTTGCAACAGTGTCGTAAGGGTGAGGCCGCGAACGTTATTTTAGTTCTTCTGGACCACTGGTGGTCCACAGACCACAAGTTAGGAACCACCGACCTAAACTGATATAATCTTGGGATTCCAGGGAAGGTGGGATATAAATATACTACACAAATAAACAGTACTGCGATCATATATAATGTGAGCTAGACACAAAAGACTTGAATAAATGGATAAACATATGTTATTCAGAAAAGGTATAATATGAACACAAGGGGGAAATGGTAGTTTCATCTTCTCCATCGCCAGTTCTCCATGTGTATGACCCTCTGAAAATAAGATATTTTCTTTTAAGTGAAGATGCCCCATTTGATTAAGGATCCTGAAACATCTGGGTTCTTCCACACTCATAGAATGATCAAAGAGCAATTACCTGTTGGGTTGGGAGAGGGCCTTTTTTGCTGTGGCCCCGCGACTCTGGAATTCCCTGCCTGGATAGATTAGGAAAGCCCCCACCTTGCAGACCTTCAAAAAACACTGTTGTGTCTTTGGAGAGTAATTATCTAATCTTTACCATTGCTCTCTTCAATGCCCCGTTCTTGGAGTTATCCCCCTCCCCCATGTAAAGGATACTATTTCACTTATCTCACCCTGAGTTTTTAACACTTTATATTTGTGCCTGTTGCCCACCCTGTTCTTGTGTTTTTAGCTAGCTAGTTATACACTGTTTTTTTATTTACATGCATGTATTTTTATTGTGTTTATTGGGTAATTTTTGAATTTATTTTGTTGTAATCTGTTATTGCTGTTTTGGGCTTGGCCTCATGTGAGTTCCCCCGAGTCCCCAAACTGGGGAGATAAATAAATAAATATGGGTCCCGGGTCCCCATTGGGGAGAGGTTTTACAAATAAAGTTATTATTATTATTTATTCCAACCCATCCGAACCTTCCCTTGGTTTTACTTCTTTTTAAACCTATTTATGTAACAAAACCTTTTTTTAAAGAGATAATCTGTATTTTTATGCTTTTCACATTCTCAAATGAACTCTTTTGCCAACAGCTGAATGCCTGACATTAAAAGAAGCCAGGCAAAAATACAAAATTATAATCTAGGTTAGGGAGGAAAAGGAGAGAATTGTGTGGAAGCTGAGGGGAAAAAACTGTGCCAAAATCAATTCCCTACTTTTAAATTGTTTTTAGACAAGAAGAACTTGAGAATGCATCTGTTTACTATGCCAAGAGCTAGCATTAACACTGTAGAATTGAATTACTTGCCTCAGTTCTTATGCAGGAAAGGTTTCTCCTCCATGAATAAAAAAACATCCAGCAGTGTTCAACGAGTTATTAGTGAGAAATATCAATACTAAACATGGGAATTACATCAGACCTTAATCTCGGGGGCAGGATAGGAGAGGTAGCAGTGGGAGGAGGGAAGAGAAAAGAGAAGGCTTTGCAATAACCATTCTTATGGTAGTGACCTCAATGTGTTTGAACTTCATAAGGAATTCCAAGAGTGAGAGGCAACCCTAACTCTAGACAAGACTGCAGCTCTCATTAAGTTCTGAGCTGCCAAGCCTGCTGTTGTAGGAACAACTTTCACTGCCCCAGCCTTCCTCCCATCATCACCATCATATCATACTCACCTGCCCTGGCCCTCTCCTCCCCCATCATACTCCTTGTCTGCTCCAAAAACCAGTGCACAAGCCAGCCTCCCTCCTCTCATCCACTCCATCCCATTCCATCACTTTCTCCCTCCTTCCACTCCCCTATCCAATCCCTTTTGTCTCATGCCCAATCCAGAGAGCAAGCAAAGAAATGGATATGTAGCCTGGCCCACTTTGATATCTTCCCACACAACACTGGTATTAACAAAGTCTCTCTTTAAAAGGACAGCACCTTAATAAAGCACCAGGGCCGGACAGCCTGACAGCTAAATATTATAAATTATTTGAGAAGGAGCTAAATCCCTTCTTGAAAGAGATAATGAATGAGGCACTAAATAACGAAATAATACCAGATACATGGTGCGAGGCAAACATAGTAGTGATTCATAAAGAAGGGACTGATGAAGTAAAAGTAAAAAATTACAGGTCGATATCGCTGCTAAATACAGATTATAAGATATTTACCATCATATTAGCAGACAGACCTAAAAACCTTATAACATCATGGATATCCCCAGACCAATCAGGCTTCATCCCAGGCAGACAGTCTAAAGAGAATGTTAGGATATTAATTGACGCTCTAGAGTACTATGGGGATAATATACAAAATGAAGTGGCTTTTGTATTTGTCGATGCCGAGAAGGCATTCGACATGGTCAACTGGGACTTCCTGCACCTATTATTTAGGGAAATGGATATCGGTTATGGCTTTGAAAATGCCATAAAAGCGAGATATACAAGACAAATGGCAAGAATAATAATAAATGGACAGGAAACAAGAAGTCTAACAATATCAAAAGTCACCCAACAAGGCTGTCCCCTTTCGCCGTTGTTGTTCATATTGGCCCTTGATATATTATTACAGGACATAAATAAGGATGCGAACTTAAAAGGCCTGTCCATAAAGAAGGAGACATTTAAAATCAGAGCCTTCGCGGACAATATGGTATGTATCGTTGAGAACCCAGTAGAAAAGATGGAATTATGGTTTAAAAAATTTGAAGAATTCGGAAAAGTAATGGGCTTAAAAATTAATATGGATAAAACCAAGATAATGATAAAAAATATGGAAAGGGGAAATAAAGAAATTTGGGGGGGGGGGGGGAACCGGCATTCAAATCGTAAATAAGGTCAAATATTTGGGAATAACTTTAACACCAAACAATATTGACCTTATGAAAAACATTATGATAGTAAATGGCGAGGGATTAAGAAAGATATAGAAAAATGGAAACATCTAAATTTATCTTTATTAGGCAGAATCTCACTCATAAAGATGAGTATTTTACCTAAATTACTTTTCTTATTTCAAAATTTACCCATAATAAGAGATGAACAAAAATTTTCAGAATGGAGAAAAGAACTAACAAGGTTTATATGGAGTGGAAGGAAGCCAAGAATCAAATGGGCCATTATGATAGACACGAAAGAGAGGGGTGGCTTTGGGGTGCCTGACCTAAAGCTTTATTACGAAGCAAGCGTTCTAGAGTGGACAATTGAATGGACTACTTTAAATAATACCAGACTGTTATCTCTTGAAGGGTACGAGCTGTAAATGGGATGGCATGGGTATATTTGGTACGGGAGGGATAAATTGGAAAAGAAATTTAAAGACCATATAATTAGGGGAAGTCTGTTAAAAATATGGGAAAAATATAAAGGCAGAATAAATGAAAAGACACCTAGATGGCTCTCTTCGCAAGAAGCCTACTACAGAAGGCAATATGGCAAAAGACACTGGCTGACATACGAATCTATGTTAAAGAAAACAGAATCTGGAATAACATTAAAATCATTGGAGGAACTAAAAACCCTTGAAACTCAATTAATTGGTACCAATATAATCAAATTTTCGAAATATACAAAAAGGATAAAATTATAGGCTTTGAGCAAAAATCAAATTTCTGGGATATATTAATAAAAAGGAAAAATAAAAGAATCTCAATGTTATATCAAAAAAAAATTAGAATGGGAAACAGAAACAGAATTGATCAAACATTGTATGATAAAATGGGTTCAAGATCTGGGCCATAACATTCCACTGAAATTATGGGAGAGATCGTGGAAGACCCATCCCAAATTTACCTATGCCTATGATCTGAAAGAAAACAGCTTAAAGATAATGCATAGATGGTATCTCACGCCAGTGAAGATTGCCAGTTATAGTAGTGAATACGATAATCGGTGCTGGAAATGTAAGAACGAAATAGGAAGTTTTTATCACTGCTGGTGGAATTGTGTAAATATTAGAAAATTCTGGGAAAAAGTATACATAGAAATACAGAAAATGTTAGAGATAAAATTTGTTTTTAAAGCAGATTATATGCTCCTAGGATTATTGGATTTCCAAATAGAAGAAAACAAAGAGAAACTACTCATTTACTGCATAACAGCGGCAAGACTAGTCGTTGCTTAGAAATGGAAGGACAGAAATATACCTGAGCCTGAGGAGTGGAGAATGAAACTTATGGTTATAATGCAGATGGACTGTCTCACCCAGTCTTTACGAGAAAATAAGGACATGAAAAAAACAGACTGGTCTATGTTTATAAACTATCTTAAAAGCTATAACCATGAATGGCTAATTAATATGGACATATAACACGAGGTGGGGATTCAACAACAGATGGACAGGATGCTGGATGTAAATAGTTACCAAGAGATCAAGGTACATATAAGGGAAAACTATTGGGATGGAAGTACTCATTTTCTGTTTTTTTTGTCCTTTTGTCTGTGATGTACTGTCACCCCCAAGCCCTTTCCCCCTCCCCCTTCCCGCACTTCCCCTCCCTCCCCAAATTCTTTCCCAACTATGTATTCCTATGATTGTGTTCATATTGTTCAATGTATGTTTTGATTTTACGTATATTTTAAAAATTCTTATCAAATAAAGCTTTTTTTTTTTAAAGGACAGCAGAGGAGGCAGGAGCAAATGCAGCAATCTGCAAATAATTAAATCTGAGGATGTTTACACAGCAAACGTGGAAGAGCTGTATAAAGAAAGATATTGCTTGACTCTTTTTCCCAAAGAAAAGAATCAACAATACAATGTAACTTATTATAAACGTATATAATCTAAGTCAACAATCCCTAACACACTTTCCTGAGAACAAACATCTAGGAATTTAATGGGATTTACATCTGAATAAACTATTATGGCAAATATATTCTGATTAACTGGGTAAAAGATAAAGTATTTTTAACGTAAGTTCTTATAAAAACTGCAGGTAGCTGGCTACACACACACACACACACACCATCTCTTTCTCTCAACAACACATGAAATGAAATCCAAAGTTGTGCATAAAATGTACACTTGCAAAATGGGAATGTTCCTTTTGTAGTAATGTAACCAGCTTCTGCCATCACATCGATAATCACTAGTACAGTGACTTTGTTTTTTTTAAAAAAAAATACAATATCATTCTAGCTCTTCATGGACAGGAAAATAGAATTCTCCGCCAGAGAACTAGTGCCTCACCAAACTACAAACACATAGGATGAATCTACAGCAGTTAAAGTGGTATCACAGCACAATAAGCCCTGAGTTTAAGATCTGCCAGGGAGGCCCTCCTCTTGCTTCCACCACTGCCACAGGCACGGCTAGTGGAGACAAGGGAGAGGGCCTTCTCAGTGGTGGCCCCTCAACTTTGGAACAGCTTTCCCAGGGAAATTAGGCAAGCCCCCACACTGTCCTCCTTTTGCAGAGATCTGTAAATCTGGATGTTCCAGCAAGCATTTGAGAATGACTAATTACTCATTATAAATGCCCTCTTGCTAGGTTGCCAGATAGTACTCTGTTCTCTGTACCTCATCCAATTCCCTGGCCCTATGATACTCTGTTTTGCACTATCCCACGTCCGACCCTTTTATAGCCTAGTCACACTCATTTTAGTAATTCTGGTCATTGATTGTTTGTTGAACATTGTCTGATGGAGCTTCAATGCCGCTGTTTTATTCTCTTATAATTAATGGTGTTTTATCTGGATTGTTATATTTTATGATGCTCTTATTTTAGTGGTGTTTTTGTTTTAATGAATTGTTTTGCTTTTAATGTCTGTTGGACTTTCTGTCCCTTCAGGGAGATATAAAAATAACGTTGTTGTTGTTGTTTGAAACACAAGATGAGTCCACAGCAAACAAGGTCACTCTGCTAGCTGTTGTATTGGATCACACATTGGACACTTTCCAAATGTCTAGGACTGTGTGATATATCGGCGAATAATGTGTGCAGGTCCCAGTAAGGTGGCCTTTTGAAGTTGGCAGATGGTAATTTTGTCAGCGCTGATTGTATTTAAGTGCAGGCCAAGGTCACCACTGGGAACACTTTTACTGGCTTGTGCCAGAGTCTTTGCAAATCGATCTTTAATTCCTCGTACTGTGTCAGTGTCACGATGCACGGACTTGACCGGCCCCTTAATCACACACACAGAGACGGGCTGAAGGCTAACTACTTTATTGAATATAAAAACAGTCCAAAAGGTAAATTGTCCATAGAAAAGATATATGCAATCACAGGCTGGAAGCAACAAGATCCAAACAGCTTGGCAAAACAATCCAAAGGCTATTGCAAGGCTTGAGCAAGGCTCCGCAAGGCAATGCGGGAACAGGAACAAGGCAGGGTGAATGCAAGGCAAACTTGCTGACCACGAGCCAGCTCGGCTCCGTAGATCCACTTCGCTAACACGCCTACTCAAAAGAGACGTGGCCGAAGCACTGGGGATGCGTTCCCACGCCTGCTCTACTTAATCGTTCGCCAAGGTCCCCGACGCCTCTAGGCCCCGTCTGCTCCAATCTCTGCTGACGGACCTCGGCCTGTCTAGGCTGCGATTGCCATCCCCTTCTCCCAGACTCAATGCTACTTCTCCTATCAAAGGTTTGACCTTGTCTCTCAGCAGCTGGGTCACTATCTACATGAGAGCTCTCCTCCCTAGAATCTTCCCAGGCGCTTTCATCCATGTTTTCACTCAAAAGCTCCTGTGACCCTCTCCCCCCCGGTGCTCATAACTCCCAGAATCGCTATCCTCCATTTGCACCTGGTTATCTATGTCTACGTCAGGGCCAAAACACAGCTCTTCCCATGCCAGACTTTCTGTGGGCGAAGGAGGCCCGCTGATGGGAAACTGACCTTCCCACCCTTCCAAATCCTCTTCTGAATCTGTCTCTGCAGCTGCAGGCCCCAATGCCAATGGAACCCCGGGTCCTAGCCCCTGCTCTCCAGGCACAAACGAGAACTGCTGTGCTACAGTCAGCTTTTCCAGTTGTTTTTCTTCAATCCTGCTGTCGCTTGGGATTGAAACATCAAGGATCCATACTTTGTTTTTAACACAATCGTGGGATCAGGAGTATTGTGCTCCAAACTCTGTCAGTCTGAATTCAGAAGTCCCAGAGTAGTTTGACATGTTCATTTTCAGTAACTTTTTTCAGGCTTGTGATCCCACCAGTTCTTTGTCGCAGGCAGATTGTATTTGTGGCACAAGTTCCAATGAATCTGAGCAACAGTGTAATGCCTCTGCTTGTAGTCTGTCTGTGTGATCTTCTTGCAGCAGCTAAGGATGTGATCTATTGTTTCATCTGCTTCCTTGCAGAGTCTACACTTGGGATCTGTCGTCAACTTACAATTCTGGCTTTGATGATGATGATGATGATTGTGTAGGGCAGGGGTGCTCAGAATGGTGATCGGGATCACCAGGGTGATCTTCAGGCCTCATCCTGGTGATCTTCAGGCCCCTGACCAGGTTTTTTTTTGCTTTTGGTCCTCTTCAAGAGCCCCTGCACACTGCAAAGAAGTCCTCCGTCGTTGTTTTTCCCCGCTCGTGCGGCGCCTCCAAAAGCTCCAGAGTCCAAGAGGCAGAATGGGCCCCCTCTTTTGGATTCCTCCTCCTCCCTCCGTCCTTCTCCAGCCACTCAGAGTCGTAGGAGACCAAAGGGGGCGGGCCTGGATGACGCGATGCATGGCTGGCCCCACGCGCATGCGCAGAAGCGCCCATTCTGCCTCTCGGACTTCTCGTGAGCTCTTGGAGGCGGCACGCATGCTGGCAGCGTGGAAATAGGAGCAACGACGGAGGAGAAGAAGAAGGACGCGTTGGGGTCATTTCCTTACCACATCTCAAAGATCAGTCTTTTTACTTTGGGGTGGGTGATTGATTGTTCTGTGGCATGCCCCTTTTTATTTTCAATGTTTAAAAATGGCCTTTTAGCTCCAAAGCCTCTCTGCTTGCTTTGTTCCTTGAGAAATATATGTTGGGGAACATGGAAATGTGGGAGAAATGGGGTGGTTGGATGTATTTTTGCATGCCCCTTTGTTTACCTTGCTGAGTATTAAATGGCCTTGCAGTTCAACAGTCTCTCTTCTTACTTTCTGGCTGATAATATGTGTGGTAATATGGCAGTGTGGGAGAAATGGGGTGGTTGGATGTATTTTTATGCTCTGTTTTATATTGTTGTTATTAAATTGAAATGTTGATGTTTTATAACTTCATTTTATGTAAACTGCCCCGAGCCTGCAGGAAGGAGTGGTACATAAAAATTAATAATAAATAAAAATAAATAAATAAGAAAATAGTTATACGTTTTACATTTCTGGGCAGGTGATCTTTGGGACTTGGTTTTTTAATCAGTAGCTCCCATGCTGAAAAAGTGTGAGCACTCCTGGTGTAGGGTAATAGAACCAAAGATGCCTCGGCATACTTAGAAATTCTTTCTTACAGAGGATGAAAAAACACATTGAAAGGGGGCACAAAAGACAGTCCTCATTTAAGGTCCTGTTTATCTCCCACATTTTGAAAAGGTGTAAGCTGTATTGGGGGAAAAGTACATATTTCTGAAAAGTTCATTCAAACAGGTTTTTTTAAATGAGATTAAAACTTGTATCAGATAAATCACTTTGTAAGGATGCAGTTTTAAATCAGCATGCGGAATCCTCCTCAAACTCCAACTTGACATCCCCAGCACCATGGTATGCTTATGAGCAGAACACCTTGGCAATTACTGAGTGGATGTGCATACGGCTTTCACATTTTTGACATTCTAATGGTCCTAAGACTGCCGGGGATTTTCTTTTCAGCATGGATCTAGTTGCCAGAAGATTAGAAAGCTATAGCAAAATCATTTTCTGATCTGGTATAGATGCATTTCGACCAAGTGTGAAGCATGTACAGAACACTCTCAGCATTGTTATCACAGAACAGTTGTCCTGATAATACACTTGAACAACAAAGCCCCAATGTTCAACAGTCCAACCCATGATGGTACTGAAAACGGCAGGGCCTAACTTACTGAATTACACCTGCCCCGCCTCTCTACCCCCACTACAGCCTCCTCAAAATATGGGAGATCTTTATGCCCCATCCTGATAAGTCTAGCAGATTGTCTTGAGAAAAGGCAAGCTAGAACTGCATGCATAAAGGATCGATTCTCTCTACTTTCCTGCAGTTGTGTATATAGATAGCCTCAATCGGAAAGGCTATATCAAGTAGAATGCCATGACAAAGAGAAAAAATAAGACTCTTTCCTATAAATCAATTACTGAAGAAATAGTAGAACCAAGATAAGGATAGCTATCCTTGTCAAACTATATAGAAATAGATTTAGGCTCTGCTGTTATCTAGGCTGATTTATAAGCTTCCTCCACTGCTTCCTCTCCATATTCCAGGCTTATTGTCACCCTAAGCTTCTATCTTTTTCTTTAATTCTTTTCAACACCCCATCTGTCTCTGTCTCACACTGCAAGTCTCATGCTTGATTTTTCCAGAGCTCCAAACAGCAAGAGAAATATGTGGAAAGTATTTAAATAAATAACTGGAATTACAGTATTGTGGTAGTGGTGGGCATTCAAGTCATTTCCAACTTATGGAGACCCTATGGGGAACCTATCTTAGCAATGCTTGCTTGGGTTTCTTTGGAGGCTGAAATAAAATGTGACTTTTCCAAGACTCCTCAAGTCTTTCCTACTCCTCTTGTCTGGAGATGTATTTAACATCTAGGGTTTTTGCATTAGGGCAAAATTTCATGATGCACATGCAGACTCCAGAATCCATATCATCTCCTTTTGATTAGGTATGTAGTCAAATACAGAAGATGGGAGATATTACGCATACCATACACATTTAAACCTGGCAGTCAGAAGATTCTTTGATGTAGTGCACAGGCCTTTTCACTTCAACTACCATGGCAATATTCTATGGATACCAGGGAGCGCTAGAGCTCCATGACGAGAAATTATAAATAACTTCCCAACTGAAAATTTTAGGAAATCAACCCATTTGAAATGTGGTTTTGGAAAAGTAGAAGCCAAAAGAGTTAAACTGATGCTATCATAATTTGGGCTTATCATGTAAAGAAAATGACGTTAGGTAAAGTCAAAGGCAGTTGGACAAAAAACAAAGCACACATTCAGGTAGATTCACTCAATAAAGGAACCCACAGATCTGAATTTGCAAGACCTAAGTAGTGGCAAACTGCATTCATTTTAGTCTCAATGGGCCCCAAAATTTCCCCTGAGCAAGAGAGTGCATCTGCTGAAGGAGACCTTCCATAATCTCTGCTCTTCTGACAATGTCCAGTTATGCTACATTGGAGGATGGACAACCACAAATAAAAATGCATGGTCAATACTGTGAAAAATTCCAAATTTCGGAATCTATCTTAGAAAAAACTAGAAAGACATAAATTCTACAACTTCATCATTAATAATTTTTTAAAAGATCATTAGAATATGTTATCTCACCAGAGGGGCTCACTGTGAGATATACTGATGACAAATGCTTCTCCAGTCTGACCAGAGAGAGTACGTCCACTTTTATCGACAATGGTTCCAGACACCTAAAGAATGCAAGGGTGGTGGAGAGAAAGAGAAAAATCACAAGTTGAGAAGTCTACAAACAGCAGAAGCTAAATTGAAGCAAACAATGTCCAATTAAAATTCAGAAGAGGCATTCACTGCGCTGACCGTTCTGTGCAGCCACCTCTGAAAAACATTTGTCTGGTCACAAAGTAAACAAATGTTAGTCCCTTTCTTCTATCAAAAGGTAAAACAAGGTGAAGGAGGGAAAGTTTTTAAAAATATACTCTGTGGGAATCTGAACGATATGTAGAGACCACCATAGAAACACAAATGAAGTACTAAATCATATTTTTTCCACTTTTTAAAGAGAATACCGTTGTCACTTTGTTTTTGCAATTTTGACGTTTTCAGATTTTATTCACAAATTTGTTTAAAACATTCTATATAGGACTAACCAGGTCCCTGGTGTGATTCTATGATCAGCTTTGCTTGGTCATACTGGAAGAGATTTCTAGTAAGAACATATCTAGGTATCTCGAGGTCCCCCAGTGTGACTCTATGGTTAACTCTAAGGTGACTCTATGGAATCCAACCACAGGGTCACTTTAGAAGACCTAGAATTTTCTAGAGAAGTGTTCTCTCAGGTTTAAAAAATGTGTGGTTTCACGTGGGCCCTGTGCCCCAAAACTCCAGCAAACGTGGAAGGCTGTTTCTACTTATGTATTATCTTAATTGGAAAGAAGAGAAGGCTCCTCCTCTTCCTCATTCTCCACTTCTGCAGTCTATAGTTTGGCATTTTGGGAATTTTATTTGACATTATTTTTAGTTCTTTTACTTTAACATTATTTTTTCACCTCTATATAAATGGAGCCTAAATGATATAATACTCTCAGAACTCTAAGAGGATCGTCATGGAAACAAATAGCATATTACACAACCAGGATTAGCAACAAAATTAACTGCAAAAACACGAGCCTTTTAATTAATTCCAAAGTTCTGCTCCATCAATGCAATTTCTTCATGTTCCAATCAGATCAAAAACCAACACAAACAAAACTGAGTTCTCTTTTTCCTGGTGCGTTTCCTAACATGCTGGTTCAATAGAAACTCACATGAGTGTATCTAATGAATAAAAGCCATAAATTAGAGGGTATGAGCACTATGCTTATGGAAACCAAGATTTTATCCCAACTTGGCCATGGAAACCCACTGTGTTAGTAAGTAGTGTACAACATAAAGTGCTATAATTTCAAAAGAAAAATTTGCATACAAGCCTTTCCTGCAACATGTTTATCCATAGTTGTCTGAGCTGTTGTACTCCAATCAATCAAGTTAGGTAAGTGAGAAATCAAAGATAAACTTCTAGCGATTGGCAAACCCTAATGCTCAGAGGGAAAGACTAACAAATGAACATGTTGCATAGCTTGTTTCTATTTCATAAAAACTCTTGCTTCTTAATAAGTCACTAGTACATGGAGTCAAGACAAAACATGGTAAGGTGTCTGTGTCCACAGATGAAACAACGTGTTGAACTACTGGATCCAATTTTCTTTAAGTTAAACTGATTGAAGTGAGCAAAGCTGAAAGTGCTATAGTTGAGTCTCAGCGAAAGGAAGGTAAAGTGTTGATATAAGGTGGGTACAGCTCTCCTTATGTTGTTGTCTTAAATTATTTATTGTTCTTTCAACTGTAGTCATTTTTGTTACATATACCATTCCCCTTACATATACAATTCCCCTTACATTATTACAAATAATTCAATGAAATAATGTCCATATAAAGCTTGAAGGCTTTGAACACCACATTTAAACCAAACATGCTACATCTAGTGGCATTATCTAAACCACCAGAAAATGGTCTAGTACAAGTGCATAAGCTAATCAGAAGCATTGAGGCCTCAGTCATAGAAACTGTAAATTTATCATACTCACAAATAATGGTCTGGGCTCATACTCTTCTTCAAACAAGGTCTGGAGAGCAAAGAGAGCTGCCTGTGAAGTAAAAATGTCACAAAGCATTAGTATTTCAGCTTCATCCCATTTTGCAGTTCTCAAAGTCCTTCACATAATTTGACAGATGCCTCTTTAATGCAGGACAGTAATAAAAATATAAAAATCGGTTTTTTCCCTCTAGAGAAGGCTCAATTTCCCCCAAATCAAATTAGCTACAGAGGATCACAAAGGAACGAAAGGCTCTATAATTGCAAGGAGCAAAGCTGTTCTACTAGAAATCTCACTTTGCAAAGAAATGCAGGTCAAAATTATGAGCCTGTCTGAAACCGACTTTTATAAAATGCAACAACTTATGATGCAAAATAACAAATTGCTCCGAACTATTTAAATCTCTGTGCACAACACATAAACAGTTGGCAGAGGGAAACCAAAACAAACAAGCTCTGAACAGGATCATCCAAGGATCCAGACTGGCCCCAGAAGTGACCACACATTCAGTCCCCAACCCGCAGCAATGATGGGGCAAAATCCAGATGGTCTAGTTGGGCTTCTTCACCCATTTTGGCTTTGCTAGACCATTGCCTTACTGTCTGTGTCATTGCTATCACTCCCAAATGGATATGGAGCTCTGCAAAAGCTCCTGGCCATCGAAGACACTCTGTGCTGATATCAACAGAGATGCCAATGCCATCAAGGAGCAGGAAATGATCTGACTCAGACCTGATCCTGTTGTCCTCACTGTGCCAAAGTCATGGGGTTAGTAACACTTCTTAACACCATTTTTGTAATGCAGTGCTAAATGTAGTTTACACTATAACAAGCACCAGAAGTTCAGGAACATCATGAAGACAGCCAAGAGCAAATACATAGCAAGGGTAGGCTTTTAAGCCTCAAGGTGATATTCAGGTTTCAAAAGAAAAGGTGGGGGAAACTCTCTCCCATCTATATGTAATCTATATGTAATATAGATGGGATGGCTACCTTCCATCCTGCTGCTATTATAGACTGAGCATTCCTTATCTGGTATTCCAAAATCCAAAATACTCCAAAATCCAGGTTTTTCCACACAGTTTAATGAGATAGTGACACCTTAGCTTTCTGATAATTCAATGTACCAAATCTTTGTTTCATGCATAACATAATTAAAATTTTGGCTAAAGTTATCTTCATGCTATGTATGATGCATATGAAATATGAATGAAATTTGTGTTGAGACTTGGGTCCCTTCCTGAAGATATCTTAACATGTACATATATGCAAATATAAGTAATATAAGAAATCTAAAATTCAAAACAAAATGCTCTAAAATTCCCAAGCATTTTGAATAAGTGATATTCAACCTATATCATTACCACTATATCTTTTTAGCTTTCCTTATTCCCAAAATCTCTCTGCAAGGGGAATTTTTCAAACCCTAGGATATACAGTATATCCCATAATCCTACCTCCTGAAGGACTCTACAAGTATTATACCCACTTCGAAATTCACTTGTGAAAAAATCTTATGTAAAAGAAATACAGTATGCTTTAGACTCTTGTTGTCCATAAGCTTCCAGTTCACATGAGTTATGTATGTTTGCTTATGTGTGAAAGAAGTCATTACAGGCATTTATATCACATATTCAGTTTTGGCTTAGAACTCTCACCTTGGCATTGGCTGTATCAAATATGGTTTCCACTAACATGATATCTGCTCCACCATCTAGAAGTCCTTTGGCTTGTTCTGTGTATGCTTCCACCAACTCATCAAAAGCTGTTTACAAAAAAACAGATTTTCCTCATTACATTGAAAAATTCATTCTAATTCCAATGTGAAATGTGGTACTCATGCAACATAAATATACATACAAGTAATGAATCAACTCTGTTCTGTAATTTCTAACTGTTTAATGCAACTTATTACAGGGTATGTTTAGCTGTCGCCAGATAATGTTGGACTAAACCTTCAGAAACCATGAGTGCAAGTCCAACTTCTAGTGGCTTAAGTTTGAATATTAACGAGATCTCAGCTTTGGAATGCACTGGGTAACTTTGGGTACGACATGCTCTCTCAACCTCAAAGTCAATGGTAACACCTTCCCCATTAATCTTATCTAGTAAACACAGTGAGATGATTTGAAAGGAAAGAACAACAACCACTCAACAGATGTAAGTATCTCTAAACCTTGAATAACAACCGCTGTTGAAGAAACCATCACTGGACCTCACTCAATTCGTCAACTATCGGCCAGTTTCCAATCTCCCCTATTTGAGCAAAGTCCTGGAATGTGTGGTCGCCTCGCAACTCCAGGAATTCTTGGTAGACACTGATTATCTGGATCCAGCACAGTCTGGCTTTAAGCCGGGACATGGCACTGAGACAGCCTTGGTCACCTTAGTGGATGATCTACGCCGGGAGCTTGACAGAGGGAGTGTGTCCCTGTTGGTTCTGCTGGACCTCTCAGCGGCCTTCGATACCGTCGACCACGGTATCCTTCTGGGACACCTCGCTGGAATGGGCCTTGGGGGCACTGCATTGCAGTGGCTCCAGTCCTTCCTCGATGGTCGCTCCCAGAAGGTGTTGCTAGGGGACTCCTGCTCGACCCCATGGCCATTGTACTGTGAGGTCCCGCAGGATTCAATACTGTCCCCTATGTTATTTAACATATACATGAAGCCGTTGGGGGAGATTGTCTGAATGTATGACCACGTTTACAGATTGAGTGGAATTGTTTTAATGGCGATGTGGTTTTATGCTGGGTTTTTATGTATTTTAATATGTTGTTGTAGTTGTTTTTAAATTGTATAGCATTGAATTTTTGCTGTTATGCCGGTCTGAGTCCCTCGATAGAGGTGAGAAGGTCGGGGTACAAAAGTTTTAAATAAATAAATAAATACTAATGCAGCAGAAACAGAAAACTGACCTTGAAAATTGAGTTTTTGGACTTACCAGGTGCATACAATAACAGCATTTCAGTTTACAGTGCAGAATCATTGTGACAAAGGCACCAAAAGCAACTGTCTTTACTAATTAGAAAAAGGATAATTAGCAATACTTACTAACATTCCTATAATCTGGCTTTTCCACTGAAGGAGAAACAGAAAGAGTCTTGTTTGTGGGGCCCATTGCCCCAGCAACGTATCTTTTATGTCCTTAAACACAAGAGACATAAAACACAACATTCATATAGCACACTTTGAATCATAGGATAGAAACATCACAAAGGATAAGAAAGAGGACAGGGAATAGGTCCCTATAAAGTGACTAAAAGAAAACTATAGAACAGATAATTGGCACTAGGAAACAAACTGTGAGACAAAGGAGAGACGACAGAGAACCGAGACAAGAAGTTAATTCATGAAGGGAACATTTAATAATGTTTGAGGATAGTGGTGCTTACAGAAGAAATTATGGTGCTTACAGAAGAAAAAAATAAACGAATGCAAGCCAGGATAGTCAACAAAGTAAATGGATCCTTGGAATAAAACCTCATTAAAGTACCATTAGTTGATAGATATGTTACAATTTTTTTAAAGAGAGAGAGAGAGCCAGCCTTTTCAGTGGTGGCATTCAGGTTTTGAACAATTCCCAAAATAAATCACAATGTTTTTAAGAGTCATGTTTATTTCTTCAGATATTTACATATATTACTTTCTGTCCGCTTTGTGCTGGTCAGTGACCGTAATAAAGTTTTGTTGTTGTTGTTGTACTTTCTGTGTTACTTAATAGTTTTATGGTCCTCTGTAATAAGTAAGTTAATTGTAAAGTTGTTTTTTAAAACAGTTGTTATTTGGGATTGACGAGGAAGAGGGCATTATCGGTGGTCACTCCGTCCCTATGGAACACCCTCCCAAAAGAAACTAAAACATCTCCCTCCCTTTCTTCTTTCAAGAACCAATTAAAAGTGTTCCTGTTTAGCGAAGGAAACTAAGCTGGAGTATTAAGAAACACCATCATGTTTATGGACTGGAACAAAGTGTAATATAATCTGACATGATGCCCAAGAAAGTGAATGTATGTTTATTGTTGTTTTAAACTGTTTATTTTATGATGTTTTATACTTATCATCGATGTATTTGGATTGTTGTTTACATTATCTTAATATGTTATAAGCTGCTTTGGGTCTTGTAGCACCCATGGGTTCGTTCGTGCCACTGGGAGGGGGTGAGGCGCCGGGGGTCCCGATGCCATTGGGACCCGCACAGGCTGAAGGGGACTCGGAGGACGAGTTGGAAGGCCCAGAGCAAGATTGGTCAGCAGTGCCTTTGCCCAGTTCACCTGTAGAGAGTTTAGCATGGGATCTCGAGTGGGAGCATTCTCCCGGGGAAGGAGCGGACCAGGTGGAGATGGGAGGCAGCGAAGCAGATAGCGGAGATAGTTATGAATTCCCAAACGGCCGAGGTTCCCAGGACCTGGCCGAGCAGCAGATGGAGGCCAGCGGCTGGGAAAGTTCGGGAGGCTGCTTCTCAAGGAGATAGCGATACTGAACTGGAAGAGCGGGGCCGTTCCCATAACAGACGCAGGGACATAAAGCAGGGCAGGAGGAGCTGGCATCTGTCCCTAGACCGTCACCGTTCGGAAAGTAGAGACTGGAGACGCCGGGCCCTAGATCGTCGAGGGGCCCGGCCGAAGGATTAAGAACGGCCCCGTGGGAACTGATCCTCAGTTCTCCGGCCACGTCTGATCTGAAGGGCGTGAAGCGGAGTGAATCACGGAGCCTAGTCTGGCTCGTCTTGGACCAAGACCTTGCCTTGTTATTGATTCGCATTGCTGCGGATACCCTGCTTTGTTCCGGAGGCAATCCGGGAACTTGCCAAGTTTTTGCCACGTTTGCTTTTGGACTTATCTATTGGAACTTTGCTTTCGTAATTGGACTACAGCTTTGCTGTTTGCGTTATTCTTTGATCTCTTCAAGAGAATTGCCTTTTGGACTTTTTATATTCAATAAAATTAGTTAGCCTTTGCTACGTCTCCGTGTGTGTGTTAAAGGGGCAGTCCTAAGTCGGTGTTCGTGACAGTTGGCCGGAGAACTCCTCGAACCCCTTTTTGCACCACGGGACGTACCCGAAACCGCCGGCTGCGCACCAAGGCCCCCATTGTCTCTACGGCCGCCATGGCGAACTTGACGGGTCCGCAAGTGGCGGCGTTGCAACAGGAGGTGGCGGAGCTGCGAACCCGAGCGGGGCGGCACCCGTCGGTGAATGCCCCGGCTCGTTTCAATGGAAATCCGGCGATGGTGGAGGTTCACACCGACCACCGGAACTTGGAGCATCTGAAGTCCCAGCGCAAGTTGAACCAGAGGCAACAGAGATGGTCCCTGTTCTTTGAGCGATTCAATTTCCGGATTCACTATGTGACCCCAAGCAGACCAAGCAAGCTGATGCCCTGTCCCGGAAGCCGGAGTATGTCCGCAGAGGGAGGTCCTCTCCGAGCAGCCTCTGCTCAAAGCGGAGAACTTTGCAGCCCCCCGAACGGCCCCGCGCCCGCTCCGGCGGCCCGCCCGGCCCCGTGGATAAGCGGCCGTTGAGTGTGCGGGTCCAGGCCCGCCAGCGGGGCGACCCTTGGGTGCGCGAGCAGCTGTCCAAGGGGGTGCAGGCTCCGTTTCAGGTGCGGAACGGGGTGCTCTATCATCGGGACTCTGTTTATGTTTCTCCGGGCCCTGAGCGGGGGGGACATTCTCAAGCTTTGCCACGACTCTAAGGCGGCGGGCCATGTTGGGCTCTTCAAGACGCTGCGGCTGGTTCGCCGGGATTTTTGGTGGCTTAAAGTGCGGAGGGATGTGGAGGACTATGTGGGATCCTGCCCTGTGTGCCACCGGGCTAAGAACCAGGGGGGCAAGCCGGCTGGCTTGCTCCAGCCCCTTCCGACTCCCTCCGCTCCCTGGAAGATGATTTCGGCGATTTCATCACCGACCTCCCCAAGTCAAGGGTTTCACCACGATACTGGTCGTGGTGGACTGTTTCACCAAGATGGGACACTTCATCCCCTGTGTAGGGGTGCCTACTGCCAAGGAGACTGCTGATATGTTTGTGCAACATGTGTTTCGGCTGCATGGACTTCCACAGAGCCTGGTGACGGACCGGGGCACCCAATTCACTTCCCAGTTCTGGAAGGCTGTCCAGAAGCTGCTGGGGATTGATGTGCGGATGTCCACGGCTCACCACCCGCAGACCGATGGGCAAACCGAAAGGGTTAATGCCACTTTGGAGCAGTACCTGCGCTGCTATGTCAACTATCAGCAAACCAACTGGGCGTCCTTGTTGTCTTTGGCAGAGTTCGCCTACAACAATGCGACGCAGGAATCCCTCAAAGAGACTCCTTTCTTTGCCAACTATGGACACCACCCTCGGTTCTACCCTCCGGTGGACCCGTCTGGGGACGTTTCGAGGCTAAGGATTGGCTCAGGAGCTCACTGCGCTTCAAGACTTGCTACGTACTCAATTGGACCAGGCGAAGGCCGACTACAAGCGGATGGCTGATCGGCGGCGCCAGGATTGACCTGCCATACTGCTGCGTCATAAAGTTTGGCTGTCCACCAAGAATCTGCCCACGCAACGCCCCAGCCGCAAGTTGGATGCCCGGGTTTTGGGGCCCTACAAAGTTTTGGAGCGGGTGGGGCCTGTCTCCTTCAAGCTCCAGCTCCCTGCGGACATGAAACTCCACCCGGTGTTTCATCGCTCCTTGCTCCGCCCGGCGAAGGGGTGCGGCCTGATGTGGCGCAGCCGCCTCCTCCCCCTGTGATGCGAGAGAGGCGGGGAGGAGGTCGAAGTGCAGGACATTTTGGATGCTCGCATCCGGTACCGGAAGTTGGAGTATTTCATTGACTGGAAAGGTTTTGGCCCGGAAGAGCGTGCTTGGGTCAAGGCTCGAGATGTCCACGCGCCGGAGTTGGTGGCCCGGTTCCACCGCAAGTATCCTGACAAGCCCAAGCCCGGGGGCGGCCCAGGGGCCCTGAGGGGGGATAGTGTAGCACCCATGTGTTCGTTCGTGCCACTGGGAGGGTGTGAGCGCCGGGGGTCCCGATGCCATTGGGACCCGCACAGGCTGAAGGGGACTCGGAGGACGAGTTGGAAGGCCCAGAGCAAGATTGGTCAGCAGTGCCTTTGCCCAGTTCACCTGTAGAGAGTTTAGCATGGGATCTCGAGTGGGAGCATTCTCCCGGGAAGGAGCGGACCAGGTGGAGATGGGAGGCAGCGAAGCAGATAGCGGAGATAGTTATGAATTCCTAAACGGCCGAGGTTCCCAGGACCTGGCCGAGCAGCAGATGGAGGCCAGCGGCTGGGAAAGTTCGGGAGGCTGCTTCTCAAGGAGATAGCGATACTGAACTGGAAGAGCGGGGCCGTTCCCATAACAGACGCAGGGACATAGAGCAGGGCAGGAGGAGCTGGCATCTGTCCCTAGACCGTCACCGTTCGGAAAGTAGAGACTGGAGACGCCGGGCCCTAGATCGTCGAGGGCCCGGCCGAAGGATTAAGAACGGCCCGTGGGAACTGATCCTCAGTTCTCCGGCCACGTCTGATCTGAAGGGCGTGAAAGCGGAGTGAATCACGGAGCCTAGTCTGGCTCGTCTTGGACCAAGACCTTGCCTTGTTATTGATTCGCATTGCTGCGGATACCCTGCTTTGTTCGGAGGCAATCCGGGAACTTGCCAAGTTTTTGCCACGTTTGCTTTTGGACTTATCTATTGGAACTTTGCTTTCGTGGTGGACTACAGCTTTGCTGTTTGCGTTATTCTTTGATCTCTTCAAGAGAATTGCCTTTTGGACTTTTTATATTCAATAAAATTAGTTAGCCTTTGCTACGTCTCCGTGTGTGTGTTAAAGGGGCAGTCCTAAGTCGGTGTTCGTGACAGGTCTTGAGAGGGAGAAAAGTGGGATATAAATAAAGATTTATTATTACTACTATTACTATTATTATTCATTTGTTCAATGCCCAAGATTTTTTTCAGAATGACATGTTGGTTACGTAATCAAGAAAGAAAGAAAGAGAGAGAGAGAGAGTCATAAAGCAGAAAGGTGAAGAAATCATTTGTGAAGTTATGTAATTGAGGAAATAATGGGAATAGCATTGTTAGGAAAACATAAAGCTTAAATAAATAAAAGGGGACCAAGAAGACTAAAGGATTGGGCAAAGTAATACAATCAGTCCTCCATTTTCATGAGAATTAGAGGAGTGTGCCCCCCATGAAAGTGAGAAAACTACTAACATCTTTAGGTCCCCCAGCATGATTATATAGTCAACGTTCAGCAGAAAGTGATCACAGAGTCATACTAAAGAGAAGTGTTATCTCAAGTTTGTATTTATATAGTAATGCGTTTCTCAAGCTTCCTAACGCCGCAACCCCTTAATTTAGTTCCTTATCTTGTGGCGACCCCCAACCATAACATTATTTTCGTTGCAACTTCATAACTGTCATTTCGCTACTGTTGTAAATTGTCATGTAAATATCTGATAGGCAAGATGTATTTTCATTCACTGGACCAAATTTGGCACAAATATTTGATACGCCCAAATTTGAAAAATGGTGGGTTTGGGGAGGGGATTGATTTTGTCACTTGGGAGTTATAGTTGCTGGGATTTATAGTTCACCTACAATCAAAGAGCATTGTGAACTCCACCAACGATGGAATTGAACCAAACTTGGCACACAGAACTCCCATGACCAACA
Organism: Anolis apletophallus; assembly: GCA_030556195.1. Taxonomy (NCBI): domain Eukaryota; kingdom Metazoa; phylum Chordata; class Lepidosauria; order Squamata; family Anolidae; genus Anolis; species Anolis apletophallus. The sequence goes on along the minus strand of JARBWK010000003.1, from coordinate 164,791,051 downwards.
AAATACCGGAAGGGTTTGGTGGGCATTGACCTTGAGTTTGGGAGCTATAGTTCACCTACATCCAGAGAGCACTGTGGACTCAATGATGGATCAGGGCCAAACTTGGCAGAATACTCAATATGCCCAAATGTGAACACTGGTGGAGTTTGGTAGGGAAATAGACCTTGGCATTTGGGAGTTGTAGTTGCTGGGATTTATAGTTCACCTACAATCAAGGAGCATTATGAACCCCACCAAGGATAGAATTGGGCCAAACTTTCCACACAGAATGCCCATGACCCACAGAAAATAGTGTGTTTCCTGATGGTCCTTGAAGACCCCTCTGGCACCCACTCATGACCCCACCCCCCAGGGGTCCCGACCCCCAGGTTGAGAAACACTTCTGTAATACCATAATCAGCAAATTATCAAATGCTTCTAGAGCATGGCCATACAGCCCGAAAAACCTACAACAACCAAAATCTATCAGTGCTTAACCCAAAGATGGGGAGGAATGACTGGCCCAGAGACTGGAGGAAACCAAGCAAAGTAAATGTCAATAGGACTCAGTATTGCTGGTCTATGACCCAGCATGGCAGAAACATTCTGGCAGCTGTGGCATTGCTCTCACTACACAGCATTGAAATCTTAGAAGCGTCAAGGGCCTACATGAGCAGAAAGCCTGCATTTTACATACTGACAAATTAGCAAGTCTGATTTGAAGACTTCTAGTAAAAACTGAAAATCTATTCTGGAAAGCTGATTGGATGTAACATGAGAAAAGGATATAAGAACTTTGAAAAGACTGGAACCAGTTAGCTTTTTAAAAAGGCTATCATGCCCTAAGCTGTAATACGTGAAAAAGATAGAAGGAGACTGTCCTTAGCAGTTACTAGTCCCTTTTACAGTATTCTTGGTTGTAAAATAGCAGCAACTTTTTCAAAGCTGCTGAGAGACCACAAACCCTATTTTAAATCATTTTTTTTCTAGTGGAAAATTGAAATGTTGTATGTCCTAATCATTTCAATGTATCTTCAAGCAGCACAATATGAATTCAACTAGTTTATTTGTATTGTATTCAATTTTGTGTGTGTGTGTGTGTGTGTGCATGGGGCCTGGTTGATCCAGGATTCTAAATGCTTCAAAAGTACTTACGAAACAAAAGTTCTGATAGTGAACATTTCAGAACTCTAACAAAACTTTCACAATTTTGTTATAAATGGTAGTTCCTAATTGGTTCTGTCTTAAAAATCACCAATAATGAAATGTTAATGAAATTTGATAAGTACTTTTGAAGCATTTAGAACCATGGATCAATCCAGGCCTTCTCTCTCTCTCTCTCTCTCTCTCTCTCTCTCTCTCTCTCTCAAGTATGCATGCTATATTCAGAATAAAACAAATTTTTGGCCAGTTTTACTGGAGACATGTCCAGTAACCATGTACTTTAAGGTACAGTCTAGTAATCACAAGTGAGCTACAGTAACCTTCAATCCAAGCACAAAATAGTGTATTGCAAAACAAGGAAAACTACTTACCTGTTTCAGCAGTAACATCATCTGCTGCTCTTCTAGCTACTTGTGCTGATATTCTATTCAACCGATAAGCCTAGGCAAAGGAGGAGTACAAAAGTGATGAGATCAAAAATAAAAGGCAGAAAAATCAATGTTATATTCCCACTTCTTCTTGGCATTACTTCGCAAATGAAGATTCTTAGGAAGGACTCATCCCACGCTTTTTACAAGAGCGTTGGTGACTAAAAAGACCAATCTGAGATAGGCAAGTTCGGTTGCAGAAAGCACAGCAGAAAGTCTCCTTGGGTGATGTTGTTTCCAAGTTGCGGTTCTTTCTGCGTTGTCGTTTCTCTTTGAGACCCATTTGGCATGTCTTCTCGAAAGAGGCCGCAGCATTGTGGATAGTGCATCTCCATGCCTCCCGATGTGAGGCCAGGGTGGACCATTGTTGGTGATCAATCTGGCCGAGCCTGAGATGTTGTTTCAGGGAGTCCTTATATCTCTTTCTGGGGGCACCTCTCTTGCGCTGACCCGTGGTGAGTTCACCATAGAGTAGTATCTTTGGAAGGCGGTGGTCCTCCATCCTAGAGACGTGCCCTGCCCAGCACAGCTGTGTTCTCAATAGCATGGCCTCAATGCTGGTGATCCCTGCTTGCTCAAGGACAGCAACATTAGTCACATAGTCGGTCCAGTGTATATTTAGGATTGTGTGAAGACAGCGCTGATGAAAGCGTTCGAGGAGTCGTAGGTGTTGGCGATAGGTGACCCATGTTTCAGGCCCATAGAGGAGAATAGACAGTACGATAGCTCTGTACACACTGATTTTGGTGCTTTGCCTCAGGTGCTTGTTGCTCCAGACTCTTTTGTGAAGCCTTCCGAATGCACTATATGCCTTTGCTAATCTGTGATCTATCTCTTTGTCAATCTTGGCGTCTGAAGTGATGATGCTTCCCAGGTACTGTAGGTGAACTGCTGAACGGACTTAAGCACAGATTTGCCTATGCTGACGTGGGGATGATGGTGTTCTTCCTGTGGGGCAGGCTGGTAGAGGACTTCCGTTTTCTTCAGGCTGACTTCCAGCCCAAACAGCTCTGCAACTGCTGCAAAGCAGGATGTGAGGTGCTGCAGGGCTGCTTCTGAATGGGCAACAAGGGCAGCATCGTCAGCAAAAAGCAGCTCACGGACTAGATAGTTTAGAGTCTTAGTGTGAGCCCTCAGACAGCTGAAGTTGAACAAGCTACCATCAGTACTATAGCGTATATATAAGTCGTCTTCTTCTTCGAGGTCTGCCGTAGCCCTTTGGAGCATCATGCTGAAAAAGATTGTAAATAGGGTTGGTGCAAGAATACAAGCTTGTTTCATTCCATTAGTTATGAGAAAGGGCTCCGAGAGAGCATCGCCATATCTGACTTGACCACGCTGGCCCTCATGTAACAGGATAATCATTTTGAAGAATTTGGGGGGACATCCTAGACGTTCCAGGATCTGCCACAGACCTTTCCTGCTCAGAGTGTCGAAGGCTTTGGTGAGGTCGACAAATGTTACATAGAGTCCTTTGTTCTGCTCTCTACATTTCTCTTGCAGTTGTCTAAGAGCAAAAACCATATCTGTGGTGCTCCTATTAGCTCTGAAGCTGCATTGGCTTTCAGGGAGAAGTTCTTCTGCAATGGCAGGAACTAATCTGTTCAGGAGTATCCTTGCAAGGATTTTTCCAGCAATGGAGAGCAGTGTTATACCTCGATAGTTTGAGCAATTGGATTTTGTTCCTTTTTTCTTATACAGGGTGATGATAACTGCATCTCAGAGATCTGATATTCCCACTATATTAACTGTACTTGAAAGCCTAAGTAATCAAGGTGTGTGATTCCACGGGTTTCAAAGACAGACGCTGCTGGTAATGCAGCAAAGAACACCGGTCCACTTCTATTTTTAGTTTTCGCACCAGTACTTGTGCTCAAAACTCTCAATTTAGTTCGATTAAAGCTATCAATGAGGTTTAAAATCAGATTGGGGTAAAGTAAAATCTACAACTTTATTTCCATGCATGTTGTCTAGACTGGCTTAAAGAATGGGTGACCCTATAAGCTAATGAACTCTTAGAGCTAGAATACGAACTTTGTAATGACACCACAAATGTATCTTCTGAACATGAACAATTAGAAAAGAAATTTGATTTAAAAATTATTTAATTTCTAGTGGCAGCATGATGAGTATATGCCAGATATTGGGAAAGCCCAAAGTTACCTGATATCGAAAAATGAGAAAAATACTCCACTGATTTGCTGATAATAGATAAAGTAACAGTACTCTCAATAGGAAAGCAACTAGAGGATTTAAAGAATTGCAGCCAGTGACCCAACAACCCAACAATAAAGTGAAGATAAGCTGGTGGCACAGTGGGTTAAACCGCTGAGCTGCTGAACTTGCTGACCGAAAGGTTGGTGGTTCAAATCCAGGGAGCGGGGTGAACTCCCACTTCTGCCAACATACGGTAGAAGTTCGAAAACATGCAAATATGAGTAGATCAATAGGTACTGCTTCTGTGGGAAGGTAACAGCGCTCCATGCAATCATGATGGCCACATGACCTTGGAGGTGTCTATGGACACCTACGGCTCTTTGGTTTAGAAATGGAGATGAGCATCACCCCCAGAGTCGGACACGACTAGACTTAATCTCAAGGGGAAACCTTTATCTTTACCTACCTTAAACTGGTTATAGAAATATCTACAGAGGATCCTACAAGGCTGCAGGTAAATAGGAAACTGATACTAACTTAAAATCTCTGATTCTCTTATCTGTCTTACTCAAACTGCCAGAGAGTCCTTAAATATTGATACTATGTTATAAATTTTAATGAACTCTCAGCAGCTTGAAAATATAATAGAAGTCCCAATATTATTATTGTATGTAACAAACATTTTCTTTGTATGCTTATTTTATTTTACTAAATAAAAATAAAAATTTAAAAATCAAACTGGGGTGCATTTGAGAACCCTCTGGTCATAAGTAGAACATGCCCCAGTTCTCTAGAACACTTAGGCTCCCTTCTACACTGCCATATAAAATCCAGATTATCTGCTTTGAACTGGATTATATGGCAGTGTAAAAGGGGCCTTATTCTAGTTCAATGCTGGGGTCACAAAATGTCTGGCAACAGCGACCATCACTTAGTGGCTGTTTCAGACATTTACACAAATCTGTTGTGCAGTGTTTACAGTAGACTCTGCAGAAGATACTTTGGCTGTATTTCACAAAAAAGGGAAATCAGCCTGTTTAGCAAGGTTTCCAAATGCTTGATTTTATACCTTAAATCCTATATGCCAGAACTTTCCAGACATTTCATGTTGGTGACACACTTTTTAGACATGCATCATTTTACAACACAGTAATTCAGTTTTACTAGCAAACCAGAGGTTAAACCAACCTGTTATAAGAGATATGAACACAAACATAATTATGAAATTTATGTGGATGCAACATATCTCATAAAAACCTTTCATTGATATTTTTAAAAATATGCAATGTATTGCTTATTTCCAATAGATGCAGTATATTTGTGTGACACACCTGCACAATACAACTGACACAGTAATGTGTCGCAACACACATTTTGGACAGCTCTGCTATATACCATGAGCTACACTTCATTAGATTTTATAAGTGCTTATTTATTGTCCTTGTCAAATACAAGCAGCCCCAAAGTTACAAACAAGATAGGTTATGTAGGTTTGCTCTTAAATTGAATTTGTATTAAAGTCAGAACAGGTACATTTTACAGTGTAATTCCAGCCAAAAATATGTATATTATAAATATGTAAAATATGTAAATATGTATATGTATATTAGCTTTGGATAGCGTAGGGAGAGGTTAATATCCCTGTGGTGTTTCACCAACAATGGTCCACCCTGGCCTCACATCGGGAGGCATGGAGATGCACTATCCACAATGCTGCGGCCTCTTTCGAGAAGACACGCCAAATGGGTCTCGAAGAGAAACGACAAAGCAGAAAGAACCGCAACTTGGAAACAACATCACCCAAGGAGACTTTCTGCTGTGCTTTCTGCAGCTGAACTTGCCTATCTCAGATTGGCCTTTTTAGTCATCAACGCGCTTGTAAAAAGCGTGGGATGAGTCCTTCCTGAATCTTCGTTTGCGAAGTTCTCCGGCATGAGGAATTCGAGGAAGGCTGCAAAGCCACTTGCAATGGTCTCTATGACGGGAAAGTGGAGGGCGGTGTTTCTTTTGCTGTCTGTGCCTCTGTTTAGAAGATTTCACTTCACTTTCTGTCCCTGTGATCACTGGGTTTTGAAAAAATTGGCTTGTTGTGGAAACAAGGATTGGAGATAAAGCTTCAGGGGAGACACCTTTTTCCCAGGATAACTTTTTCAGGAGTGCATTTTGCTCTGAGTGGCAGATTTCTGTCACTTCCTGTTGTCTCGGGGATTGCCTATAGTTCTAAAAAGTCAGGTATACCACCCCACTATCACTGGATTCAAGCTCTCTCCCTTCTGCCTATTATAGTGAGCAATTTCAGCCGTTGTTAACTGGTTATTATAAAACAGTAGAGTATTGTGGCTGTTAATCTTTATCTTTCTGGTCATTTTAATCCTTCTTTGCAAGGCTCAGATAACCTTTTAGCTGAAATAAGCAAATCCGTACTATCTGTCCACTCTCAGAAAAGCAACTGAGTAATGTTAGTCGTATAGTCAGCCTGAGGCCCTGAGATTGTACACAGAAAAGACCATTTACAAGCTATGATATTATAACATGACCATTTCCCTCTTTCCCCTTCATACGTTTCTATCACTTTCACCTGATGAAGAAGCATGTGGTTTCAAAAGCTAGTACAGAGCACAGTGTGCCTTCTTCAGATTGACTCAGACTGGTATTTATTTTGATTTTGGAAGTGAGTTTATACAAGCACTTCTGCATTTGTTATCAATGTATATGGCACTAACAAAATAACAGAAGCACATGGGCAGTTATCCGTCACCTATAGTGGGGAAAACAACAAAGGAAGACCAAAGCTAACTTTGTTACGAAACCTGTCTAAGTACAAAAGCAAGGCAATATAATTGCTGTAAAACCAAACAATATTCTTACCATGTGTTCAAGGCCATAGTCAGCTTGTGCTATTCTGGTGCTGCTGAAGGTGTTGGTCTCAATGATATCAGCACCAGACATCAAGTATTCCTGGAGGAAGAAGATAGCAAATGAAGAAGCATCTTTTTCAGGGTTGGAAAAAAGAATATAAAAAATAGCTTTACAAATCAAGTTTATTCAACCTGAAAAAAATCCTGTATCAAGTACAATACATTTTATCAAACTTGCTATTTGATTAGAATTCAAACATCCTGTTTTAAAATAATATAATATAGGAAAGGAAGCAATGGAAAACAACAGATACCAAAACTTTTCTATATGCTATATTTTAAAGTGCTATACTGTATACATGTGCGTTTATGTGTGTGTTTAGTAATTACTGCATTCTTCTGCAATCTGAACTTGGGAGAAATACTATTGATTTGCTTTTAAATACCAATAATATAATATATACTATATACAAATACTATATACATGTATAATACCCACAGTGACCACAATATTACATAATATACGTAAAATATACATAATATACATTACACACACACACACATATATACATACATATACATATACATATACATATTTATTATTTATTTATTTATTATTTGGTTTTGTATTCCGCTCCTCCCTGCAGGCTCGGGGCGGGTCACAACATATAAACCGGCGACATGGAATGGTCATGTTGCCGTACAGTAAAACAATAAAACATTAAAACATTAAAACCATACAAATCACATCACGAGGTATTAAGAAACGCATACATTTCCAAAGGCCCGAGACACCGGTGTATTGGACAGCTGTAGTCAGTCGCCCAGTCCGATTGTCTAATCGAAGGCTGATTTGAATAGCATGGTCTTAACCGCCCTCCGGAAGGGGATTAGGTCTTGTATAGTCCGGATGTCACTTGGCAGGGAGTTCCACATATATATATATATATGATCCTGCAAGGTAGACTCCAGCAATACATGGAGCAAGAGTTGCCAGATATACAAGCTGGGTTTAGAAAAGGCAGAGGAACGAGAGACCAAATTGCCAATATCCACTGGATAATGGAAAAAGGCAGAGAGTTTCAGAAAAACATCTATTTCTGTTTTGTTGATTATCCTAAAGCCTTTGACTGTGTGGATCTTAACAAACTGTGGCAAGTTCTTGGTGATATGGGAATACCAAATCACTTTGTCTATCTCCTGAGGAATCTGTATAACGACCAAGTAGGAACAGTAAGAACAAACCACGGAACAACCGACAGGTTCAAGATTTGGAAAGGAGTGTGTCAAGGCTGTATACTCTCACCCAACCTATTCGACTTGTATGCAGAACATATCATGTGACATGCGTGGCTTGACAAATCCATGGCTGGAATTAAAATTGCTGGAAGAAACATTAACAGCCTTAGATATGCAGATGATACAACTTTGATGGTTGAACGCAAGGAGGAGCTGAGGGGCCTTCTAATCAAGGTGAAATAAGGAAGTGTAAAAGATGGGTTGCAGTTAAACATTTTTTTAAAAACCAAGATTATGGCAACCAGATGATTGATAACTGACAAATAGAGGGAGAAAACGTGGTGCAAAGATTACTGCAGACACAGACTTCAGCCAGGAAATCAGAAGACATTTACTTTTTAGGAGGAGAGAAATTACCAATCTTGATAAAATGGTGAATAGTAGAGACATCACACTGCAATAAAGATCCATATAGTTAAAGCAATGGTGTTCGCAAGTAACCTATGGATGTGAGAGCTGGACCATAAGGGAGGCTGAGCAAAGGAAGATAGATGCTTTTGAACTGTGGTGCTGGAGGAACATTCTGAGAGTGCCTTGGACAGCATGGAGATCAAACCAGTCCACGCTCCAGGAAATAAAGCCTGACTGCTCACTGGAGGGAAGGATATTAGGGGCAAAGATGAAGTACTTTGGCCACATAATGAGAAGACAGGAAAGCTTGTAGAAGACAATGATGCTGGGGGAAATGGAAGAAAAAAGGAAGAGGGGCCAACCAAGGGCAAGATGGATGGATGGTAACCTTGAAGTGACTTCCTTGACTCTGAAGGAGCTGCGGGTGGCCACAGCTGACGGGGAGCTCTGGCGTGGGCTGGCCCATGAGGTCACAAAAAGTAAGAAGCAACTGAACGAATAAACAACAACAATACATATACAATACTCTAAATAACATACATAATTTCTAAAACCTATACATACCTCATAATCCATACATTATAAAACCTATACAATCAGTATCTCCAATGAGAAAATTTAAAACGTATTTTTCTACTTATTTCTCAGACTTCTAAACAAAAATCTCACTTCTAGCTCACACAAAGAAAACTGAAGAATAAGCATCCTCTCAGGGATAACAACATTCTCTGTTGATAATTTAAATCAATGGTGCAGAAACTATGGTCCTGCCATTGTTATTGGCATTGTTGACTCTTGCAGTAAAATCTTAGGCTGAAGTCCCAACAATATCCACATAATCCTCATCCCTGCATTAAGATTCATATTTATGGCCCTTCCATACCTGTGCTCTTCTGACTATTTTAACCATAGACCCTCATAATATAATCTTGACTTTAATAACCAAATACAAGTTCTCGTGCATGTTGTGAGACAAAAGTTCACTAGTAATCCTAAATAAAATGCACAAGGTTTACTGGCAATTAAACATGACCATTCTGTGAAAGAGAGAGAGATAGTGTTGTGTATTGGTTTGAACATAGGACTATGACCCCTAAGATTAGAGTTTGCATTTCCTTGGGCAAGCCATATTCTCTCAGCTTCTAAAGAAGGCGGAGGGGAACCCCCTCTGAACAAATCTTGCCCAAAAAATCCTGTGGAAAGTTTGCCATGGGTTCACATAAGTCAGAAAAACTTGTAGGCACACAACAACAAATGATGTTAATTGACTTACAGTATATCCAGTACTGCCATGAGTATATTGTAACTTTATAATTCAAAGTGATGGTATCCATACGGAGTCAATGTTCCCCAATAGCTCCTTGAATGGCCTATATACAGATTTAATAGCTTCTGGTAAGTAACCAGGTGTAAAATTGGACTCTCTAATCATTTTTAATCCTGCTATTCATCATAGGAGATTAGAGAGAAAGCTTAAAAAGTCTCACCAACAGTAAATTCATCTAGTTCCTTTTCATTATTTGAACAGTAGGGGAGGAAAATCTACCATATATTATGTAATTAAACCATAATTGAAAATGGCAAATTCAGCAATTCTTCTTCGATACTCATGCTGTTCCCCCAAATGAACACACCTCAGTGTCTAAAAATAATGTATATGCTTCTCCAGAGTGTTGGAGGGACTGGTGTAACTTTATAGAGTGCTAATGTGGCTGCATGTTTAAACCCTTGGGATTCCATTCAATGAAACAGAGAAAATAAATGAGGACAAGGGTAATTACAGCCAATTATATTATAATCAGAATGCTGGCAGAGAGAAAGCTCAACTTAGATTTTCAAAGAAACTCACTGACAATAAACAAGAATCCCTTGGAAATATACACTTTTTAAAAACTAAGGGCAAACCCCTATGATCATCAGGGTGACAGGAAATGTCATCTGGGATGTTTTTAAAGCTTTCATTCTGCTGTTAGAACTGGTTTTTAATGGCAAGTGTGACCCATGCATTTTATTATTTAAATAGCTATATTCTACTAGTGTGAATAAAACCCTTTAATACAAGCTGGAAACTAAAATTCAACCCCAAAAAGGATAGCAGAATAGGGCTGGGCTTTGGCACAGCTGGTAACTCACCAGCAATGATAATATCTACCAACCGAAAGGTTACCAGTTCGAAGCCCCAGGTCCATGTGAACTCTTGACTGTTTACCTAAGCAGTTTGAAAACAGCTTGAGCTGTAAGTAGAGAAATGAGGTACCGCTAAAACAAGCAGGGGAGGTATTTTACAATACCATAAAGAAAAATATCAGAAAATGCCCAGTGACCGAAGGAAGAAGAAAGTCCTGATGGCTGGAAGGTTGGCCNCAGCAACGCGTGGCAGGTACAAGTAGTGTGTGTGTGTGTGTAATAAAATAAAAACATTATAAAATATTAAATAAAATATTATAAAATATTATAAAAATAAATATATTTTAGAAAGCGGTGTATGCAGTGATTTATGTGTTAGACTATGACTTATGTTATATGTTAGACCAGGGTGGGAAGCCCCAGACATTCATGAAACTCACTGGGTGACCCTGGGGAAGTCATATTTTCTCAGCCTCAGAGAAAGACCATGGAAAACTTCTTCCAAAGAAATCTTGCCAAGAAACCTATGGTTTTATTTATTTATTTATTTATTTATTTATTTATTTATTTATTTATGGTATTTTTGTCCTGCCCTTCTCAAGCCCGAAGGCAACTCAAGGCAGCTTACAGATTGGCAGCCATTTGATGCCATAGCAGTCCACAATATACAGTTAAAACATTTAAAACAACATTATAAAACAATATAAAAACCATTAAAACATATAGTAACCAATATCTTCCTGTTCAATCTCATTTTCCAGTAGACGGATTCTCTAGACTCAGAAATGACTTGAATGCACCAACTACCACAACAAACATTGCTTATAAAACCAGTAAAATTGATGTAGTGTATCATTTTTGCAGCAGGAAGACTGTCATGTCTTCATTAACCCAACAAGAAAAATATTGCAGATAACACCATTATTTGTCATGTTTTGCCGCCAAGCACAGTGTATTATTATTATTATGTCCAGGGGCTGTACAGAGGACTGGCTGTGAAGTTGTCACAGTGAGGAGAAAAGGCCAAGGAAAAGCTCCACGGGGTCAACATAATAGCTGTTTATGCAAACAGAACAACACTCAGCAAATATAACTAATTGTGTGTCACTGCACGTAGAGTGGATTCAGAGAACCATAAATCAAAGCATACCAAGCAAGAGAATCTCAATCCCAATGTCTCAAAACAACTGGCAAGATACACTCATTTTACTAGGAGAGAATGCCCTGCTTAAAATTTCTGCCAATGTTGGTCATTAGTTCAAGCACCTTTTTACTTTCTTAACATTCAGGATAACTGGTAGGGCTGAAATCTCAATAGACCAGTGTTTTTCAACCTTCCTAATGTCACAACCCCTTACGTAATATAGTTCCTCATGTTGTAGTGACCCTCAGCCATAAAATTATTTTTTTTGCTACTTCATAACTGTAATTTTGCTACTGTTATAAATCGTCATGTAAATATCTGATATACAGGATGTATTTTCATTCACTGGACTAAATTTGGCACAAATACCTGATACGCCCAAATTTGAAGACTGATGGGGGTTGGGGAGTGGAAACTGATTTTGTCATTTGAGAGTTGTAGCTGCTGGGATTATTAGTTAACACACAATCAAAGAGCATTCTGACCCCCCACCAATGATAGAATTGAACCAAACTTGGCACACAGAACTCCTATGACCAACAGAAAATACTGGAAGGGTTTGGTGGGCATTGACTGAGATGTGGAGTTGTAGTTCACCTACATCAGAGAGCACTTTGGACTCAAACACTGATGGATCTGGACCAAACTTGGCACGAATACTCAATATGCCTAAATGTGAACACTGATGGAGTTTGGGGGAAATAGACTTGACATTTGGGAGTTGTAATTGCTAGGATTTATAGTTCATCTATAAGCATAGAGAATTCTGAACCCCTCCAATGATAGAATTGGGACAAACTTCCCATGCAGAACCCCAATGACCAACAAGAAATACTGTGTTTTCTGATGGTCTTTGGCAACCTCTCTGACACCCCCTCACAACCCCCTCAGAGGTTCCAGACCCCCAGGTTGAGAAATGTTGCAACAGACCAACTAACTCAAACTCCATCCAAGCATGCTTCTTGGCAGGAGGTTGGGCTGGATGGCCCACGAGGTCTCTTCCAGTTCAATGATTCTATGATTAACAAAGCAGTATTTTAAAGAACACGGGCTTCCCTTGCGGACTAATAAAAATTCCTCACTTCAATTGCATGAGAGGTGAACTACAGCATGTGTATCTTCTGTAATAATATAGTCCACATTTGCAGTTTTTCTAGGAATCTCTATGGTCAACTTCCTCCAGTCATGATGAAGAACCTATACATTTCTAAAGTCAGCAACTCTAGGAATTTCTTGGTCCTCCAAAGGAGTCCTGCTAAAGCAATGATTTTCAACTAGTGTGCCACGGAACACTAGTGTGCCGTGAGAGATCATCAGGTGTGCCGTGGGAAATTATTTTCGAACTTCATTCATATATAAACTATAAGGCACAACTGTCCCTTTAAGAAATGGAATCATAGCACTCTCGCATCACCTAAGAAGTGACGCGAGAGTGCTATGGTCACGCCATCTTGGATTTGCTCAGACGCGGCTAAGTAAACACAGTTAGAGTTAGTGCTGCAGCTGCGCGTCAAGTGACAGTGGCAATTTGGGATCACAGCAAGACAATCTAGTGACAGTGATGGAGAAGTTTTTGAGAAGGGAAAATGCAAATGCCGAACAGGGCCCTGGACAAAATTATGACACAGATGAAGGCCCTAATATGAGTGGTGGACAAAAGAAAAAAGAAAAGACGGTGAGCTCGAGGCAATACAGCAAAAGCTATCTTTCATTTGGATTCAATTTCACCGGGGATGCGACGGCACTGTCTCCGCTGTGCTTGGTGTGTAGTGAGAAGCTGTCCAATAGCGCCATGGTGCCAAGCAAGCTGAAATGCCATCTCCAAACGAAACACCCTTCTGTTCAAAACAAGCCGACGGACTATATGTATTACTGTGTTAGAGTGTCATTTTGTGTCATTTTGGTTGGTGGTGTGCCCCAGGATTTTGTATATGTAAAAAATGTGCCGCGGCTCAAAAAAGGTTGAAAATCACTGTGCTAAAAGACCTAGAAATTTTGATCTGCAGAACAGTTTTTAAGCAAAGATATTCATGACTATATGTATTTGAAACTGTCATATGTTCTCTATAACAATCGGCATATTCCTTTAGTATGGATCTTCAAAATACAAACATATTTACCTTGTGAATTTTGTAGATTATATCAGGTTGTGTAACACTCAACAGATCATTGTTTCCTTTTAGTGGTTTCAAATGATCCTTAAATTCTTGCCCCTGGAAATCTTCTTCTGTCAAGGTATGTTGCTGGATCATGGTCCCCATGCCTCCATCCAAAATCATAATGCGCTCTCGCAAAATGGATTCAATTTCATCTTTCAGGGTTTTCTTGGTAGCTGTGTTAGGAATAAAGTCGGGTTCTCAGAAATTTGCATTCAAACATTCTCTTCTGCAAACACCTACTTTAACGAATTGTACTCTGCATACAAAAAATATATCAAAGCATCTATTCAGTCGCAAGTAATGTAAAGCTGCTGTACAGTACTCATCACATCCTGAAGATATAAGACTTGCTTCTGTAATGTCAGCTATACTGAACACCCAGAGTAGTGAGCAAATAAATTTATTTATTTATTTACTGTATTTCTAACCCTCCCTTCTCAAACCACCCCCCTCCCGGGGGGACAGGACGGCTCAGGGCAACTTACAAGGCACAATTAGATGCCGGCAACAATACACAATATAAAACACTAATACAAGATTAAAACATCAACATTAAAACATTAGCTATCCAATGAATTTAAAATTATATCTATACAAAGCACATTCAAATAATCAGTCAATGGCGGAAGCCGTGTTTCATGTTCATTGTTAAAACAGTCCGTTCCAAATAAAGTGCTGCAGTTACTGTGCAAAGGCCTGGTCCCACAACCACGATTTTACTTTCTTCCTGAAAGCTAGGAGGGATGGGGTTGATCGTATTTTGCTTGGAAGCGCATTCCACAGGCAGGGGGCCACAGCTGAGAAGGCCCTGTCTCTCATCCCTGCCAGCCGCAGTTGAGTTGCTGGGGGAAGTGAGAGCAGGGCCTCCCCGGATGATCTTAAGTGGGACATAGCGGCAGAAGTAAGGTGGGCCAGAACCGTATAGAGCAGGGGTGCTCATTAGATAGATCGCGATCTACTGGTAGATCGTGTAGGGCGTCCTGATAGATGGCAGGCAGGGCGGGAGGAAGACTCAGTCTCGCCCCGCAGGCTCCCGACGCCGTGCAGAAGGAGGTTGGACTGGATGGCCCTTGGAGGTCTCCTCCTATTCTAGGAACCCATTGTTATTATTATTATCAGAGGCTGAATGGCAATCTGTGAGGAATGCTTTGATTGTGTTTTTCCCTTATGGCAGAAGGAGGTTGGACTGGATGGCCCTTGGAGGTCTCCTTCTACTCTAGGAACCTATTGTTGTTGTTACTATTATTATTAGTAGTAGTAGTAGTAGCAGAGGCTGAATGAATATTATCATCATTATTATTATGAATAAATTCAGGGGCTTATTATACTCACATTTAGTTGAATTCAGTCTTAAAATATATTATATGGCTCTCACTGAAATAAATTTCTTTTTGCTTTTATGGCTCTCTCAGTAGTGGGTAGGTAGATCATTTTGACTTGGTTGTTTTATAAGTCGCTCACATGCCGAAAAAGTGTGAGCACCCCTGGTATGGAGCTTTAAAGGTCAAAACCAGCACTTTGAATTGAGCCCGGAAATGGACAGGCAGCCAGCAGAGCTGACACAACAGGGGAGTGGTGTGCTCCCTGTATGTCGCTCCAGTTAAACATCTCCCCCAGCCAAATTGTTTGCTGAAACTCTAGTTCAGTCTTTGTCAACCTTTCTAGTGCCGCAACCCCTTAATACAGTTTTTCATATTATGATGACCCGCAACTATAAAATTATTTTCCTTGCTATGTCATAACTGTAATTTTGCAACTGTTATGAATTGTAATGTAAATATTTGATATGCAGGATGTATTTTCATTTATTGGACTAAATTTGGCACATATACTCGATACGCCCACATTTGAAAACTGGTGGGGTTGGGGGTTGATTATATTCCAGTTCAAAATGGAAATCTTCAATTCATAGAGTCTCTATTCAATGCATAAACACACCAGTAACATTCAATATCATTTCAAATAGTTCACAAGTATCAACATTTTCCGTTGGAAAAAGTCATGATATACTGCATCACACAGAATGTTTGTTTCACAAAAAGCGGTTTAGAGTGAACTCTGGTGGGTATTGACCTTGAGTTTTGGAGTTGTAGTTCACCTACATCTAGAGAGCACTGTGAACTCAAACAATGATAGATGTAGACCAAACTTGGCACGAATACTCAACATGCGCAAATATGAACATTGGGGGAATTTGGGGGAAATCGAAGCACTTCTGTTTTTATGCACTGGCAAATCTGTTTTCCTAACAGATCAGAGATAACAGGTTATTCAGTCTAACAACTGAAACCATTGTCTTGCATAATTATATCTGGTTTTATGCCATAAGAGAAGAGTCTAATCTAAAGGGTTTTTGGCTCTTTTCTGAAAAGGTCATGCTCTCCAAATGGTCTTTTCCCAAAAGTTATAAATGCCATTTTCCAAAATGAGGACACAAATATATCACATGAAAACATTTAATTTATATTTCTAAAAGCATTAAGTGTAGTTCTCAAATAGATATACAACTGTGCAACAATTTTTTTAAGGGCTGAATTCTCTAAACAGGAGAAAGCCTGCTTCCTTCGATTCCCCAAGGCAACAAACAGCGGAGATTAAGCGGATTTACTGGTAAACCTGAAGGGCCCTGAACTAGTATTTACACAAGTCTGGCCAGTCAACGGCATTTTAAAAGTCTGACAGAATTGTGCCTACAGTTCTTTGCAAACAATGTTTTCATTTCCCCCAAAAAGCAGCACAGTCGTCTGCTAGCCAGAGAAACCGGAAGAAAACAGAAGGGTTTTGCACGTGGACTACTGGAGAAATAGAAAACCAGACTGAGGAATCTCCTTCCACGGTCCAAGAAAAAGAAAGACACACAGGACTAGAGGTGAAATCAGTGGTGCCTTCACAGTATTCTCTTGGCTTCTTGGTATATGTGAAAAGCAACTAATTTTATGTGGGGCTAAGCTGAAATATCTAGAGATAGATAGATAGAATGATATGATTTAATCAGTGGGCTGTATTGCATCATTTTTTCAGTTCTGTACAGCAGCCAACAAGAGAGTCATAGAAAAAAAGCAAAAAAAATCACAACCAATCACTGCTTCTTCCACTTCCAAATTTGATTCAAATCAAGGAAGCCCCGGACTTAATAATAACAGGCGTCTTGAGGAGAATCTACACAGTAAAATCAAAATTAAACACCACTTTAACCGCCATGATGTGGTATCTTGGGAGGTGTAGTCTGTCGAGGAACAAGAAGGCCAAAGACCTTGAGTGCATCTACATTGTGGAATTAATGCAGTTTGACACCACTTTAATCGCCATGATGTAGTATATTGAAAGGTGTAGTCTGTCGAAGCTACTACCCCAAAGCTACTACTCTATGGTGAACTCACCACAGGTCAGCGCAAGAGAGGCACCCCCAAAAAGAGATATAAGGACTCCCTGAAACAACATCTCAGACTCGGCCAGATTGATCACCAACAATGGTCCACCCTGGCCTCACATCGGGAGGCATGGAGATGCACTATCCACAATGCTGCAGCCTCTTTCGAGAAGACACGCCGAATGGGTCTCGAAGAGAAACGACAACGCAGAAAGAACCGCAACTTGGAAACAATATCACCCAAGGAGACTTTCTGCTGTGCTTTCTGCAACCGGACTTGCCTATCTCAGATTGGCCTTTTTAGTCATCAACGCGCTTGTAAAAAGCGTGGGATGAGTCCCTCCTAAGAATCTTCATTCGCGAAGTAATGCCGAGAATTGCCATGATGTGGTATCTTGGGAGGTATAGTCTGTCGAAGCACAAGAAGGCCAAAGACCTTGAGTGCATCTATATTGTGGAATTAATGCAGTTTGACACCCCTTTAATTGCCATGATGTGGAATCTTGGGAGGTGTAGTCTGTCAAGGCACAAGAAGGCCAAAGACCTTGAGTGCATCTACATTGTGGAATTAATGCAGTTTGACACCACTTTAATCGCCATGATGTGGTATCTTGGGAGGTGTAGTCTGTCAAGGCACAAGCACAGAGAAGGCTAAAAGACCCTGAGTGCATCTATATAGCAGAATTAATGCAGTTTGACACCACCTTATTTGCCATGACTCAGTGCTATGGAACCCTGTTATCAGCACTATTTAACACAGGCATGGGCAAACTTCGGCCCTCCGGGTGTTTTGGACTTCAACTCCCACAATTCCTACTAGCAGTTAGGAATTGTGGGAGTTATAGCCGAAGTTTGCCCATGCCTCATTTAGCAGGAAAAAAGTTAAAATATCTTGAACATCACACTAGAGCAGTGTTTCCAAACCTTTTTTGAGCCGTGGCACACTTTTTACATTTGCAAAATCCTGGGGCACACCACCAACCAAAATGACACAAAATGACACTCTAACACATTAAAACACTTAGTTAATATGTTTTTAAAATGTATTTATACACTCAGTGTGAAACCTGGGCCTGTTTCAATGGACTCAACATAGAAATCCTGGCAGGAATGGCAGAAAGACACAAACTTCCGACACAGAACCCATAACCAAGAGAAAATGCTATAAGAGTTTGGTGGGCATTGACCTTGCGTTTTGGAGTTGTAGTTCACCTATATCCAGAGAGCACTATGGACTCAAACAATGTTGGATCAGGACCAAACTTGGCATAAATACTCAATATGCCCAAATATAAATGCAGATGGTGTTCAGGGGAAATAGACCTTGACATTTGGGAGTTGTAGTTGTTGGGATTTATAGTTCTTCTACAATCAAAGAGCATTCTGTACTCCACCAATGATAGAACTGGGCCAAACTTCCCACACAGAACCCCCAGGAGGCAAGAGGAGGCCTCTACTTGGGGAAAGGGAGGCGGGCCTTCCCAATGCATAGAGAGGGATAGACCAAGTAGACAACGGGTGAGGAGGGAGGGTTTTGTAATTTTGTGCCTTTATCGAGGTAGGTTTCTTAGGGTTTTTATACTTCAACACACTAGACTCTCCCCTCCTGGAAGTTCCAATGTCCCACGGAACACCTGATGATCGCTCACGGCACACTAGTGTGCCCCGGCACACTGGTTGGGAAACACTGCACTAGAGAATGAATCCACTTACAATCCGGTGTCTGCCTCCTGCAGAATTCTGGGGTTTGTAGTTTAGGAAAGAGCCTTTAACAACCTCACTAAACTACAAACCCCAGAATTCTGCAGGAGGCAGACACCGGATTGTAAGTGGATTCATTCTCTACCTTGATGAGGCCCCTTGTAAAACTATAACTCCAGGATTTTACATGTGCTGTCAGACTGCATTCATTCTGCAGGGTGGATGAAGCCCCTTGCCAACTCCAATGATTCCAAAGCACAGAGGCAGGGAAGTTAAAGTGATATCAAACCGCATCAGTTCTACAGTGTAGATGTCCCTCCTTCCTAGGGAGGCTTGATAGAAAGTAAACAATTTAAACATAAAGTATCCAAACTTGGGTCGTTTCTGAGTTGTCAATTATTTTGGTCACCTGCAAAAGTTTAAAAAGGTGGGTATTGTGAAAGGCTGGAATTACTGGGTTGTTGTAGTAAGTTTTTTATGCTATATGTCCATGTTCCAGAAGCATTCTCTCCTGACATTTCGCCTGCATCTATGGCAGGATGCCTGCCATAGAGGTAGGCGAAACGTCAGGAGAGAATGATGCTGGAACATGGACATACAGCCTGGAAAGTACACAACAGCCCCTCACAACCTCTGAGGATGCCTGCCATAGATGCAGATGAAACGTCAGGAGAGAATGATGCTGGAACATGGCCATACAGCCTGGAAAGTACACAACAGCCCCTCACAACCTCTGAGGATGCCTGCCATAGATGCAGGCGAAACGTCAGGAGAGAATGATGCTGGAACATGGCCATACAGCCTGGAAAGTACACAACACCCCCTCACAGCCTCTGAGGGTGCCTGCCATAGATGCAGGCGAAACGTCAGGAGAGAATGATGCTGGAACATGGACATACAGCCTGGAAAATACACAACAACCCCTCACAGCCTCTGAGGGTGCCTGCCATAGATGCAGGCGAAACGTCAGGAGAGAATGATGCTGGAACATGGACATACAGCCTGGAAAATACACAACAACCCCTCACAGCCTCTGAGGGTGCCTGCCATAGATGCAGGTGAAACGTCAGGAGAGAATGATGCTGGAACATGGCCATACAGCCTGGAAAATACACAACAACCCCTCACAGCCTCTGAGGGTGCCTGCCATAGATGCAGGCGAAACGTCAGGAGAGAATGATGCTGGAACATGGACATACAGCCTGGAAAATACACAACAACCCCTCACAGCCTCTGAGGGTGCCTGCCATAGATGCAGGGGAAACGTCAGGAGAGAATGATGCTGGAACATGGACATACAGCCTGGAAAGTACACAACAGCCCCTCACAGCCTCTGAGGATGCCTGCCATAGATGCAGGCGAAACGTCAGGAGAGAATGATGCTGGAACATGGCCATACAGCCTGGAAAGTACACAACAGCCCCTCACAACCTCTGAGGATGCCTGCCATAGATGCCGGCGAAATGTCAGGAGAGAATGATGCTGGAACATGGCCATACAGCCTGGAAAGTACACAACAATCCCTCACAACCTCTGAGGGTGCCTGCCATAGATGCATGCGAAACGTCAGAAGAGAATGATGCTGGAACATGGACATACAGCCTGGAAAATACACAACAACCCCTCACAGCCTCTGAGGGTGCCTGCCATAGATGCAGGCGAAACGTCAGGAGAGAATGATGCTGGAACATGGCCATACAGCCTGGAAAGTACACAACAGCCCCTCACAACCTCTGAGGATGCCTGCCATAGATGCGTGTCAGGAGAGAATGATGCTGGAACATGGCCATACAGCCTGGAAAGTACACAACAATCCCTCACAACCTCTGAGGGTGCCTGCCATAGATGCAGATGAAACGTCAGGAGAGAACGATGCTAGAACATGGCCATACAGCCTGGAAAATACACAACAACCCCTCACAGCCTCTGAGGGTGCCTGCCATAGATGCAGGCGAAACGTCAGGAGGGAATGATGCTGGAACATGGCCATGCAGTCCGAAAAAAAGGTGTATTTCACCTTCCACTCAGTCAAACTGATTTTCGTACCAAAAGAAAAGGAACCAGAGGACACCAAGAGTTAAGGCAGCTTGCCTCCCCCCCCCCCCCATGCGAGGGATAGGCCCCAACACTCTTGTGCAGAGGAGGATGAAAGTGCTCGCAAAAACTACACATCCCAGGGTGCCCACCGCCTTGCCAAACTCCCGGAGAGTTTTCCTTTCCAGGAGGACGCACCGTTCTCCGGGGTTCTGTTGCTCCTCCGCTCCGTCCTTCCCGGGATCGTGGGCGACATCGCGCCGCGAGTGGGAGGCTTGGGCTCCGGAGAGGAGTCAGGCAGTGGCAGGCAGCCCCACGCGGAGAGGGAGGGAGGGAGGCAGGGCCGTGGGGAGGAGAGGAGGCGGGGCCGCCTGCGTGCGCACCCGCAACCCCTTCCTGCCCTTCCTGCTCCGAAGCAGAGGCAAGGCACAGCTGGGGAAGCGTCTGGCTTGGCCGCGCCTCCTTCTGACTCAGGAGAGACTCCTCCCTTTTCCCCAAAGCGCCCCAGGACACGCGTCCAACCCTTCTTTATACACGCAAGAGGAATGGACCTGCCCTGGAGAAGGGAGAGAAAGAGGGAAAGCACCTTCAAGGGGGAATTGGAAGAGCCTTTTCCCTCCTCCTGGTAAAAGGGTTACACTGGCATTGCAGCATGAATGAAGTTTAATACCACTGGAAGTGCCATGCATGGCTCAATGCTATGGAAATCATGGAAATTGTAGTTCTTAGAATCTTAGAGTTGCTTGGGAGAGACCTCGTGGGCCATCCAGTCCAACCCCCTGCCAAGAAGCAGGAACATTGTAGTAGAGCCCCAAGAAATGTTTATATATTATTATCTATATATATAAAAATCGAGTGGTCGTGCAAAGGACTTTATGCACGGCCAAACTACGCCCCCCACAAACACCAATCCAACGAGACACATTCCACCAGACCACGAGGTATTACCTTAACACAAAAAAAAACCCCACCTCCCTACCTTCCAACCCCCCCAAAACAAGCCCCCAAAAACCGCCCATTGCCTCCCGTTCTACGCTGGCCGCGAGCGCAGAACACAGGGAGAACAATCGCGCAGGCACACTCCAAAACCACCACCCCCAACATACCAACACATCCCGTCTCCCTCTCTCCCCACTCACCCTGAACCTTCGACCCGCCCTCCGCCGTGTCCCCCGCGGAAGACCCCTAAAACTGCCCCCCCCAAAAAACCCCATTGCGCTGCAAGCGCCACTTCGCTTGCTGGCTATGGGGGTTTTGGCTATGGGGCTTCCCAGGAGCAGGAGAGGCAGAATTCCCCCGCCAAAGTTGCGAGGCTGCGGCCCGGAAAGAGGTGCGCTGCTGCTTCTCCTTCCCCCTCCAAGACCTTCTTCACCTCCCTGCTTCCATTCCCCACAATGCTTTCTCCCTTCGAGGAATGGGGAAAGGAGAGGGAGGCTTCTCTCTCCTTGGACAGGGCAAACCTCTTCCTCCCTTCCCGTCTCACTCCCCCAATCACACACACTTCTATGCCACTCCTTCCCCACCCCACTCTTCCCTTTCTGTAGTTTCCTCCTTCCTCTCCCAATCTTAACTTCCCCCATTCTCCAGCCCCTCTCCCTTCACTTCCCATTCCCATCCTTCACCACGTTCCACCCTCTCCCATGTCATTCCTCCCCCTTTCACACACATATACACATACACACACATATATACATATAGACACATTCACACACATACATACACACATACAAATACACACACATATATACATATACACACATTCACACACATATGTACATACACACATATACAAATACACACACATATACATGCACACACCAAGATACACATGCACACCCACATACATACACATATACACACATGAACACACATATACATACACATATATACACATGCACACACATATATACCTACACACATATACACATGCACACCTATACACGCACATATACATATATATACATACACACCCACCAAGACCATAAGTAACATCAATTCCAACCCTTACATACTCAGACTTTCTCACATCTCCTAAATAGGGCACAGCAACGCGTGCCGGGTACAGCTAGTCTGTATATATAAAGGAAGAGTCGTCATGGAACCACCGTCCCAAACAGAGAAACCTTACAACGCAGAGACACCAAACTTGCCAACAGAAATAGGCCTCAGACAAGGTAGGTTTGCAGCAAAGAAATCCCCCCCCAACCTAAAAGGCCCCCAAAACAACGAGTTAAAAAACTACATTTCCCAGCATCCTCCGGGGCTGCCAACGACTCTCCCAGCCTCTACATTCTGACAACATGATTGGCTGCCAATAAGGGCGGATTTGCTTAACTCCTGTACTGGCCAGCCAACATGAACATTCCGACCCATAAGTTCAGAGGAGGATAAGGCTGAGGCACAAACACCCAATTCACTTCCCACAGAAAATTTACACCCCTACAAATCACTGACCACGCCCAAAATTGACAGTAAGGCTTCATTAACTTAATTTCCCTGACTAGGCCTCACTTAATGGAATGCTGTTTACGCTCTGAATTGACAGTAAGGCTTCATTAACTTGATTCTCCCGACTAGCCCTCAGCTCATGGGACATTGTGTATGGCCTGAATTTGCAGTAACCTACCTTGCCACACAGAGCCCCTATGACCCACGCTACATTCTACTACAGTTTGGAGGAGGGTGGACCATGGATTATGAGACTTGAAGTACCTCCATGGATAATGGGATTTGTAGTACTTCGAAACCCATCATTCCCCACAGACCACTGTGTCCCAGAACCAAGACCGATAAAGACCACACTTGGCAAACAATGCCCCCCATGACCCACACTCCATCCGACTGCAGATTAGAGAAGGACACACCATGGATAATGGGATTTCAAGTACCTCCACTCGCTTCCAAAGTACCCCACCCACACACGCATCAACCTCTACATCAACAAAGCAGACGGAAAGACAAAAAACATTGTATATCCACAAGCTATGCAGAACGCCAGCAACACCACACAACAACTCCACAGGACTCCAACATCCCACCCACCACAACAACCCACAACAACACAGCCATGACCCCAACAACACCATAACTAAAAACAACTCCAACCCTTACATACTCAGACTTCCTCGCATCTCCAAAATAGGGCACAGCAACGCGTGCCGGGTACAGCTAGTTGTGTATATTATATGGATGCTGCCCTTGTCGCCCATTCAGAAGCAGCCCTGCAGCACCTAACATCCTGCTTTGCAGCAGCTGCAGAGCTGTTTGGGCTGGAAGTCAGCCTGAAGAAAACAGAAGTCCTCTACCACAGTGTTTTTCGACCTTTCTTGAGCCGCAGCACATTTTTTACATTTACAAAATCCTGGGGCACACCACCAACCAAAATGACACAAAATGACACTCTGTCATTTTACTAACTGTCACCCTCCCCCCTCGTGACGCCGCTGCTGCGCAGGGGAGAACTGCACTGAGTGGCTGAAGCGCGTGCAGGCTCGGCTGAGCAGGACGAATAGGAATTGAGCACACGGAGTGGCTCCAAGCCTTGGAACAAACTGCAGCGGAGGCTCGCAGCCGTCGCCACCCTCAGCTTTCCTTCCCAAAAGGGTTCAGCACCCCCAGGAGTACCCCCACACACACACACATCCCTTCGGCTTCCCTGCTGTCGCCTTGCGGCCATATCGAGAAGGAACCAAGCTGGGCTGTGGAGCTGTGCATCCCGGCCTCTGCTCTGCAGCGAACCCGGAGCCCAGCCAGGGGAGCCCAGGAGATGAGGGGTTGCTCCCCTTCCCCGGCGCAGAGGGGCTAGAGGGCAGAAAGCCTCACCTCAAGCCTCCGGGAGCGGGATCGGACGGGGGCAGCCCCCATGGACTCCTCCTCCCTCTCCTCCTTGCTGCTGGAGGGGAGGAGGGCAGAAGAGCGGCCAGGAGCCAGGAGGAGCCGCAGCCTGGCCAAGTAGCCCTTGGCGCACAGAGGGAGGGAAGGAAGGAAAGGCGAGAGAGAGGAGGGAGGGAGGAAAGTTCTGGACGCCGAGGGCTCTCCCTGACCGCAGCCAGGCTGGCTGGCATTGCTGCTTCGGCCAGGAAAGCCTCATTTCCACTGCCTGACGTTTCCTGCTAGGCTCTCCACTGTAATTTCCCACGGCACACCTGATGATCGCTCACGGCACACTAGTGTGCCCCGGCACACTGGTTGGAAACACTGCTCTACCATCCCGCACCACAGGAAGAACACCACCATCCCATCAGCATAGGCAAATCTGTGCTTAAATCCGTTCAGCAGTTCACCTACCTGGGAATCATCACAGATTATCAAAGGCATATAGTGCATTCGGAAGGCTTCACAAAAGAGTCTGGAGCAACAAGCACCTGAGGCAAAGCACCAATATCAGTGTGCACAGAGCTATCATACTGTCTATTCTACTCTATGGGCCTCAAACATGGGTCACCTATCACCAAGAAACGCTTTCATCAGCACTCTCTTCACACAATCCTAAATATACACTGGACCGACTATGTGACTAATGTTGCTGTCCTTGAGCAAGCAGGGATCACCAGCATTGAGGCCATGCTATTGAGAACACAGCTGCACTGGGCAGGGCACGTCTCTAGGATGGAGGACCACCGCCTCCCAAAGATACTACTCTACGGTGAACACGCCACGGGTCAGCGCAAGAGAGGTACCCCCAAAAAGAGATATAAGGACTCCCCGAAACAACATCTCAGGCTCAGCCAGATTGATAACCAACAATGATTCACCCTGGCCTCACATCGGGAGGCGTGGAGATGCACTATCCACAATGCTGCGGCCTCTTTCGAGAAGACACGCCAAATGGTTCTCGAAAAGAAATGACAACGCAGAAAGAACCGCATCTTGGAAACAACATCACCCAAGGAGACTTTCTGCTGTGTGTCACAATGCAGGGACTCGGCTGGCCCCTTAATCACACACACAGAGACGGTAATCAGCTAACTATTTATTGAGTAATAAAGAACAGGTGAAAAGGTAATTGTCCATAAAAATATTGAAAGTTCAATCCACAAGAAAAGAGTCTGTAATAATCCAATCCAAAGGCTTGGCAAAAGGCTCCGCAAAACAATGCGAGTCAAGGAACAAGGCAAAGTTCAAACAGGGTCCAAGAAACTTCTTGGCAAGGCACAAGCCGGCAACTTGGCTCCGTAGTCCTTTGCTCGCTTCACTCTGCTTAGATTAGAAGTGGCCGAGCTACTAAGGATCCGTTCCCACGGATCCTATACTTAATCCCCTTGGCGAGGACCCCGACGCTCTAGGCTTCTCCGCCAGTCTGTGCTACGGGACCTCGCTCCTCTCGGCCGCTCTAGGCTGCGGTGCCAGCCCCTCCTGCTAGCCTCAATGCTCCCTCTCCTATCAAAGCTTTGTCCTTGCCTCCCAGCTCCTGGCTCCCTATCTTCATGAGAGTCGAACTCCCTTTCAGCTTCCATGGCCTCATCGTCCATGTTTTCCCAAATTCTCTCCTGTGATCCGAACCCACCTGGTTTCTCATAACAATCATCACTATCAACACTTTCTGAATCAGCCTGACCTTCCCAGTTATCATAGCCGTCCGGCCATCCATCATCCCAGGCCAAGCTCTCTGTGGGAGAGGAAGGCCCAGCTAACTCATTAACCCCTTCCTCCATTTCCTCATCAGCTGCGGCTGGTTCTAATGCAAGTGGGACCCCCGGTGCTGCCCCCTGCCCCCCAGGCACAAAAGAGAACTGGGTTGCTACACTGTGCTTTCTGCAACCAAACTTGCCTATCTCAGATTGGCCTTTTTAGTCATCAACGCCCTTGTAAAAAGCGTGGGATGAATCCTTCCTAAGAATCTTCATTCGCGAAGTAATTCAGAGAGAGAGATGGAGAATATTTGTGTGAACTAATTCACACCGGGGGAGAACAATACAATATTTAAAGGGAAGAACAATTTTCACCAACATAAACTTAACAGTATTTCAGTGGAAGATAGGGTTGCCACCTGTCCCGTATTATACGGGACGTCCCGTATTTTTGCTATGAATTTTGTGTCCCGTATTTTCAGCTCCTGTTCCGTATTGACAAGACAGGACAGATGACAGCAGGAGGTGAGGCGAGGCCGGGCCAGCAGTGAGGAAGGAATGGAGACCTCTACGTGAATGCCCGGTAGATGCCGCTCTCCCCACACAAACACCGGGCCTGGTCTGGCTTATTCACCCAAGCCAACAGCGCCGCCATCTTGGCACCTTCCCTGGCCATTCTAGCCCTCCCTCTTGAGCATAAAGAGAGGCGAGCACAGAAGGGGAGCAGAAGGGGGAGGGGGTGATTTGGTTGCGCCCGCCGGGAGTGACGGACCGGAAGAGGCGGGCCTTCCTGGAAGGAAGGGAGGGTGGAAGGAAGGGGGAGGGCGGGGGCGGCAGGAGGTGCTCGCGGAGAGAGGGAGCCAGAGTGAGGATTGTGCACACGGCCGCTTTACTATACTATATACCAGTACTCCAAAATATGGAATACCTCTGGTCCCAAGTATTTTGGGTAAGGAATATTCAACCTATAATAGATATTCTCTGTGAACTGTGCACCTTTGACCCATATACTTTCTTTCTATTAGCAACTCTTTGACTTTAGCATTCTCAGAGGTGGGATGATTAACTGGAAGCACTTTGTTCAGAGCTGACTG
Organism: Anolis apletophallus; assembly: GCA_030556195.1. Taxonomy (NCBI): domain Eukaryota; kingdom Metazoa; phylum Chordata; class Lepidosauria; order Squamata; family Anolidae; genus Anolis; species Anolis apletophallus. The sequence continues at coordinate 164,763,616 of JARBWK010000003.1, read as the reverse complement.
AGTCTTGGGCCTGATGGGGATCCTGGGCCTTGCGTAACAGTTGCAGTGGTGCAGGAGGAGGAGGCGGCCACGCGGGAGGTGATGAGGTGCCTGGTCCGCAGAGGCGGCAGTGGGAGGTTTCCCTGGGAGCACGGGGGGGGAGGGGAGGCCATGTGAAACATAACCTGTTACGTTTTATGAAGTGTCCCTTGTTTTTGTGAAAAATCCCGTATTTTTAGGTAAATGTCCCTTATTTCTTAAATCAAAAAGTGGCAACCCTAGTGGAAGACCCCAGGGGCCATCCAGTCCAACCCCCTTCTAACATGCAGTAAAAGCACAAAGCCCAACAGAAGGCCACACAGCCTGCGTAATAATGATGATCATCACAATCATAATAACAGAAACCCCAGAGGCCATCCAGTACAACCTCCTTCTGTCATGCAGGAAAAGCACAATCAAAGCACCCCCAACAGATGACCATCCAGCCTTTGTAGTAACAATAATAATAACAACAATAGCAATGCTTCACTTGTATTAATTTTAACTCAAGTGTTTTTAAGTTTTAATGTCTGTATGTGTTGCAAGGCGTTGAATAATTGCCATATGTAAGCCACCTTGAGTCCCCTTTGAGGTAGTGAAAGGTGGGGTATAAATAGAGTAAATAAATAAATAACAGCAGAAATCCCAGAGGCCATCCAGTGCCCCCCCCCCCCTCGCCTTCTGCCATGCAGGAAAAACAGAGAGCATCCCCTGGGCAATGGAAATGGGGTTTTGGAAGCAAAGAAAGAAAGGTGGGTGTGCCCCAGGAGGATGTTGCTGCTTCTGTTGTTTCCAGCAGCCCCAAACTTTAATTTCCCTGTATTTCTCAGGAGGAGGAAAGAGGAGACAAGAAGCAAGCAGCATGGCTCTGCGGAGCTCCTCACTATCACCCGCGGAGCCCCAAGGGCTCTGCAGAGCACAATTTGAGAATCCCTGATCTATAGTTTTGCACTACAAATATATATATATGAGACACAGAAAAGCAATATGTATCATAATCCAAAAATGCAACATGAAGCCTTTGCCTTTGCTTCTTACCTAGGAGGCCAGATTTCATTTGCGCTCCTGTCTTCTTGGAGTAGAAATTTCTTTCACAAATCAAAAAGTACTTAGCAAGGGCCATTTTCTGTTGCCGCCAGTTGCTTCCAGCTGTCATATAGTGATGCTAGAGAAAATGAAGTATCAGGATTGCAATCATGGTGGCTGATGTGTGTTGCAAAGAAAAAAAATTGGAAACCAGCATTGGCCTTGCATAAGTCTGAGAGAGTGACACCTTTGCTTTCTGATGGTTCAATGTACACAAACTTTTTTCAGATCCAAAATTATTAAAAGTATTGTATATGCAATTACTATAAGGCCATAAAATTGATGAGACATACATGAATTTTGTGTTTAGATAGTTGTATATTATTTCGATCAATGAACAGCATTGGGGGTTCTTTTGTTAAAATTTAGGACCCCTCTCCAACATATATCATTATGTATACAGTGTTCCCTCACTTATTGCTGGGGTTACGTTCCAGGGCCTCCCGCAATAAGTGAAAAACCGCAATGTAGGGATTCTCTATTTATTTTAATATTTATACATTATTTTAGCATTTATAACTATTTTAAATCTTATAGACTTAAAATAAAGTGAAGAAAAAGAAAGAAAGGCCCTTCAAGGCTGGAGGGAAGGAGGACTGAGGAGGGAAAGTGTTTTGGAGAGCGGCGGCAGCAAAACTCCACAAAACAGCAAAAATACCATGATATATATTTTAAATTAATATTTTTTGAAATCCGTTTGAAGGGAACGCTGTATACCAGTACATGGAGCCCCTGGTGGCACAGGGGGTTAAACTGCTGAGCTGCTGAACTTGCTGGCCGAAAGGTCAGTGCATGGTTTGAATCTGGGGAGCGTGGTGAGCTCCTGCTGTTAGCCCCAGCTTCTGCAAACAGCAGTTCGAAAACATGCAAATGTGAGTAGATCAATAGGTACCGCTCCGGCGGGAAGGTAACAGTACTCCATGTAGTCATTCTTGCCACATGACCTCGGAGGTGTCTACAGACAATGCCGGCTCTTCGGCTTAGAAATGGAGATGTGCACCACCCCCAGAGTTGGACATGACTAGACTTAATGTCAAGGGAAAACCTTTACTATATACCAGTACTCCAAAATATGGGATACCTCTGGTCCCAAGTATTTTGGGTAAGGGATATTCAACCTATAATAGATATTCTCTGTGAACTATCCACCTTTGACCCATATACTTTCTATTAGCAACTCTTTGACTTTAGCATTCCTCAGAGGTGGGATAGTGATGATTAACTGGAAGCACTTTGTTCAGAGCTGACTGAGAGAAATTTTCTGTTCATCCTTTTCAAGTTTACAGAGTTGAAAAAAATCTATTAATTGGTTTCTATTTTTGTCTTAAAAATCAGATACACTGTATAATTTACAGTATGTGTAACAAATAATAGATTGATATATTTATACATTCAAACTCAGTAAAGTTTTAATGCACACCCCTATGTCTTTGTTTAGACAGAACTGCCCTTAGACATTTTGCAGTCTGTTGAATGATGCAACCTCGTGGTAATTACAAAAAAGTGTATTTGCTTGGTAATTATGCACTCTCAAACACAATGAAACTTCTGGATAAATGCCTGAGTAAATACCCAAAGGACTGGATTGTAAATAAGAGTTTAGTCCTTATCACTGCCCGAGAAGGAGGACGGCAGTTTATTTTTCTTTATTGGAATGCATAATTGCCTTGTACTATGTCTTAATTATCAGGTTGTATTTTAATAATACGGCTATCTTTGCTCCTTTGGACACTTTTTGAAATGGAAATGTGGAGTGTAATAGTTAGAACCTAACAGTATATTGTATATAAGGGGGTGAATCTGCCTATTGGAATGAGGTGGATCAGCTGCTCTTGTGGTGCAGGGACAATAATCTTAACATCAATAAGACTAAGCAGCTCATAGTGGCCTACAGAAAGAACAGACCAGAAATCTAGCCCTTGGTCATAAATGGGGACCAGTTTTAAGTTCCTGGGTGTCACTGTTAGGGAGGATCTGACCTGGGGGTGTTGGTTAAGAGGGCCCAGTAGAGACATGACTAGGAACCACCAACTGAATGAAAAACTGCTGGTGACCTTCTACTGTTGTGCTATAGAGATTGTCCAAACCTATTGCATCTGCGCATGGTTTGTTAATTACACAGTGGCAGATAGGAAGGCACTTTTTTTTTAAAAAAATTATTACCATCTGGCGGACGGTACAGAGTAACAAAGACAAGGACAAACAGACTGAGAGACAACTTTTATCCTAGAGCTGTAACTAAATTGAACTCCATGGCTTCACATTGATGTGGTATTAAGGGCCGTGCGGTGGTGGGAGTGCGGAGAGATGGGTGTGTTTTGTGATGTGTGCTGAGGAAAGCATTTAATTTCATTGTATACTGTACAATAACAATAAAAGTTATTCTATTTTATTTAATTCTATTATATTCTGAATCCCACAGCCCATTTCAGGTTTTGTGCCCCTTCTGTCCTTTAGCCCTCTGTATACTTGCCCTACAGGCAGCAGCAGAAGAGGAATAAGAAGTACCATTTTTGCTGGTGCAAAAAGCCAAAAATAAGCAATTGGAACTTGGTCACAACAAGTAATAATAATGTGTTATCAAAGGCTTTCATGGCCGGAATCACTGGGTTGCTGTGAGTTTTCCGGGCTGCATAGCCATGCTCCAGATGCATTCTCTCCTGACTTTTCACCCACATCTATGGCAAGCATCCTCAGAGGTTGAGGGGTCTGTTGGAAACTAGACAAGTGACAGATATATAACTAGGCAAGCCACAGATATATAAACCCCCCTTGCCTAGTTTCCTACAGACCCCTCAACCTCTGAGGATGCCTGCCATAGATGTGGGCAAAATGTCAGAAGAGAATGCTTCTAGTTCATGGCCATACAGCCTGGAAAATTCACAGCAACCCAGTAATATTAATGATAAACTTTTCTGCATTTCTCATGTGAGAGAAGTATTGAAAAACGTAGCCCCGTGGCTTGTTTAGTACAGCTGAAAAAGGAAACGTAACAAAGTTTTAAAAAATTAAAAAGGCATGCCTTAATATTTTTGAAGATATTGTGAAAGAATATCAACAATCAAGTCATCATCACGGTTTGAAAAGCAGACTTTATTTAGCAGGCACATTTAAATTGTACTGAACTGTAAAGCTTTCATTAGCATTTGTGAAGATTGCAGTTTACTTGCACTGAATGGCGTTTACTATGCTTACTAGGGTTTCAAGTTTAAAGGAAATATATTGCTCTACAGCAGTGATGGGGAATTGTGGTATTTTTAGACTACAACTTCTATAATCCCTCATCATTGGCTGGCTGGCAATGCCTGACACGAGTTGCAGGCCAACAAATTGAAGGTCAACAAATACCTATCCCTGCTCTAATGGCTGCTGAGATGAAGATTGCTAGCAATAAAGCATCATACAGTATTTCGAAGTGTATTTTAAATAAACCAGACATTTGGCATTAATCAAGACCAAACGCGGCAAACTGTGTTACATCAAACTGTAACACAGACATGGAGACCTTTGAAATATCCTATCAAATTTGTGCCCTTTCAGCTGTCATGTCAAAAGCCAAATAGTGCTTTCAATGCTAAATTTTAAAATTAGCACCAGGATCTATGCAGATCTTTGACTTCATGCTAATTAAAAGCCCAACTAAGATTCAAACAAATTTCACCTTCATAAAATAGTAAAATCAAGTTTCATAGTTTCACGTCTGGCTTGGTTTGCTTTCTTATTTCTCTGGTATATTCAGCTCCATCTTCAAGAAGCATTGCAAATCTGATAAAAGTAGATGAAAGCATTACCTTGGCATGAAAGCAAAAAGGAGGCGCCTGGGGGGAGATACGGGAAGATTCACGTAAAGCATGAAGTTTTCTTAAAACATTTCCTAAATATTAAAGCTATGTAAGGTTCGAATTTCAAAAGGCTATTTTTTTAAAAAAACTTTTTTCCTGAGGCTTCGTAACTTGACAGCGAGAGAAATATTTCTTATGGGTTTGATTTTCTTTTAAAAGCTAACTAGTCACTGCTGAGTCAATGTGGCCTTGTATATCTAAAATAATGGCACAGGTAATACAAATAACAAAAACATCTTGACGCTGCACATCTTATTTGATATAGTTCAGGGGTGGGGAACATGTGGCCCAACAAATGTCCAACTGCAACTCTTTTGAGCCTCAGTTCAACCTAGCTCATTACTTCTAATCGTATTTCAGGGACTGGCAATTTCCTGCTCCCCCAGGAGGCCATATTTGTGCCCATTCACTGTAATTGCTTCTTCCTTTCCTGGAAGCAGATCACTCACAGACTGGCCTCAATCCACAAACCACCATTCTGAGAAACATTGGCCTTGCCAACAGTGAGTTACTCAGCCAATGCTACCCTGAACTACAGCTCATATATTCCCCATCTCTGCTGTTGTTACATGCTGCATGTACATGCTAAAACTTGATATATTTATAATCTTGAACACATTCCCAGCTGACCACAATTTTCAAGAAGACTATAACATTTTATGTAGTTTTAAAAACTAATTAGTTCAGGACTGGGCATGGTGTGGCCACTTAGATGTTGTCACATTATGGTTACCAATTCCTCAGAACCGGTTATACTGGCTAAGGCTTTTGAGAGTTGCAGTTCAACAGAATTTCAAGGGCTACATGATTCCCAGCCCTGTGACCATCTCTGGTTACAGGTCACTTTCACCATACAGTGCTGAGGAAAACGAGGTATAATCCAGAGCTCCAGAAACGGCTCCATGACCCTTGTAGGCTGGCATTCTCTTGATACAGTACTGCGCTTGTTCAGGTGGCAGTTCTCGAAGCAACTCATCAGCAAGAATATAAGGCTGTAGAGACATAAACAGAATATTTATTTTGAGTTATATGATTTTTCACAATTAGAACAATTGTTCTAGATTAAACTATGGCAAGGTGATTGAGAGTGCAGCACTGGAACAGTTGCAGAAATTCCTAAATAACACAGCCGGACTAGATCCCTTCCAGTCCGGCTTCTGTATGGGGCATGGGACAGAGACTGTGTTGGTATCCATCACAGACCACCTTCGTTGCCAGTTCGATCAGGGCGGATCAGCGCTGCTCGTGTTATTGGATTTCACGGCAGCATTTGATACAGTTGATTATGATCTTTTGACTCACTGCCTTGCCATGACTGGAGTGAGGGGGACGGCCCTTAAATGGTTGTCCTCTTTTCTCCACGATCGGGGGCAGAGGGTAATGAGGGGTGAGTTGGTATCTGAGAGGTCCCCCCTAGTTTGTGAGGTTCCTCAAGGGGCCATTCTCTCCCCTCTGTTATTCAACATCTACATGTATCCTCTTGCTCAGCTGGTACGAGGCTTTGGATTTGAGTGCCATCAGTACGCCGACGACACTCGACTTGTTCTGAGGATGGAGGGCCACCCTGACTCTGTACCCGATAATTTCTATCAGTGCCTTGAGGCCATTACTGGATGGTTGTGTGCCAGCAGATTGAGGGTGAATCCAGTGAAGACGGAAATCCTATGGCTGGGCCGCCCGGGTGGGAGGGATATCCTGTTGCCTACCCTGGATGGCGAGGCTCTACGTTCGTCATCTTTGGTAAAGAGCCTGGGGGTCCTTTTGGACCCGCTGCTCACAATGGAGGCCCAAATCTCCACTGTGAGTAGAACTTCATTTTTCCATCTGCGTCAGGCTAGACGACTGGCTCCCTACCTATCTCGGAACGACCTGGCTATGGTGATCCAGGATACGGTCATCTCGAGATTAGATTACTGTAACACCCTTTACATAGGCCTTTCTTTGACGGTGACCTGAAAACTTAAGCTAGTGCAGAATGCTGCTGCTCAGCTACTCGCTGGGGAACCGGCGGGTTGTCATATAACTCCAGTTCTGCAGCAACTGCACTAGCTACCGATCGAATACCGGATCACTTTCAAGGTGTTAATTCTTACTTTTAAGGCCTTACATGGTCTGGGGCCAGTGTACCTGAGGGATTGCCTTGTCCCGTATAAACCCCAGAGATCACTGCGCTCAGAAGATCAAGACCTGTTAGAGATTCCCAGCTGTAAGGCTTTTCGCCTGATGATGACTAGACACAAGGCTTTCTCAATTATTGCTCCATCACTATGGAATGCTCTTCTTCCAGAAGCCCGAGCACTGTCAGATCTGGTATCTTTCCGCAGGGCTTGCAAAACCCATCTATTTCAACAAGCCTTCGAGTTGTGTTAAATTGTATTTTAATGCTGTTTTAATTTGTTCTATTGGTTCTTGTGAACCGCCCCAAGCCCTTGGGAGTGGCGGTATAGAAGTTGAATAAATAAATAAATAAAATAATGGGATTGCATGTTGAGAGGGGTGAGATCTGCTTCATATAGAGATCGACAGACTACACAAGCACAATATACTAGAAAGAAAGCAGTTTACAATTTTGTTTGTCACAGATGCAGATAGAGCTGTCACATTCATGGGTCTGGATCCAGACATCAACCAACCCACTTGCTGATTGATGAGCCACATCCTTCAGGAATGGCCTAAGAGTTTCAATCGGGCAAAATCTTAACATGGTCTCTGTCAGTAGTGGGTATTGTTAAAGTTTCTCCTCCTGCTGGGTAAGAATAATTTCACAACACACTCCCCAAGTCCCTCAAAGAGATCCCCTACCAAGTCAATGCCTGGTAGACACTGGCCACACAATCCTGGATCCATGACTCATGCCAACTGTCCCACAAAATTATAATGAATACAGTCATGCCCCCCTCCCAAGCCCACCAATATAGGGAGGAAAGATGGGATTGAAGCTCAGAGAGGGAAGTTCTGCCAGCACATCTTCTTGAATACTGCCCCACCCAAACAGAGTGAAACTTGTCATCCAGATTACTCTAGCCCAGCGTTTCTCAACCTGAGGGTCAGGACCCCTGGGGGGGGGGGTTGTGGGGGGTGTCGGAGGATTCGCCAAAGAGCATCAGAAAACACAGTATTTTCTGTTGGTCATGGGGATTCTGTGTGGGAAGTTTGCCCCAATTCTATAGTTGGTAGGGTTCAGAATGTTCTTTGATTGTAAGTGAACTAAAATCCCAGCAACTACAACTCCCAAATGTCAAGGTCTATTTTCCCTAAATAGCCTAGGTCAGCGTTTCTCAATCTGGGGGTAGTGAGGAGTGTCAGAAGGGTCGCCAAATACCATCCTGTTGGTCATGGGGGTTCTGTGTGGGAGGTTTGGCCCAAGTCAATCATTGGTGGGGTTCAGAATGCTCTTTGATTGTAGGTGAACAAGAAATCCCAGAAACTACAATTCCCAAATGTCAATGACTATTTTTCCCAAACTCCACCAGTGTTCACATTTGGACATATTGAGTATCTGTGCCAAGATGTAACATTGTTTGAGTCCACAGTGTTAGTCCAGATCTAATATTGTTTGAGTCCACAGTGCTTTCTGGATGTAGGTGAACTACAACTCCAAAACTCAATGTCAATGCCCACCAAATCCTTCCAGTATTTTCTTTTGGTCATGGGAATTCTGTGTGCCAAGTTTGGTTCAATTCCATCATTGGTGGAGTTCCAAGTGCTCTTTGATTGTAGGTGAACTATAAATCCAAGCAATATAACTCCCAAATGGCAAAATGAATCCCCTGCAAACCCCATCAGTATTCAAATTTGGGTGCATTGGGTATTTGTGCCAAAGTTGGTCTAGTGAATGGAAACGCATCCTGCATATCAGATATTTACATTACGATTCATAACAGTAGCAAAATTACAGTTATGAAGTGGCAACGAAAATAATTTTTGTGGTTGAGAGTCAGCACAACATGAGGAACTGTATTAAAGGGTTGCGGCATTGGAAGGTTGAGAATCGCTGCTCTAGCCAAATAGTGGAGCCCATCAGGCAATGAGCATGTCTCCAGCTGTTTTAATCCAAATTGGTGGAACTGTTGACCTAACGCCATTCCTTTGAGGCTAAGGGGTCCTTAAGAAGAAGCACTGACCATGTATTCATGTGGCAAGCTTGCTTCAATCCTGGTCTCATCACCCGGTCAGTTTTTGTAACTGGATTGTGCTTTTAAAAGGTTGTACATTATCTTGGAGCCCATGTTGGGGGAAAGGTGGAATACAAATAAAATATATGTGTCCACAGAATTATACAGAATAGCAAGAACACCTATGGATCATTTGCTAAATGGTAACAGTTTGGAGAATGCTGGAAGGAAGTCTTCATTCAATACAGCTTCTATCCCTGTATCCCTGAAATTAATCCATAATGAATTAACCCCCATTTGTCGAACTGAATCTTGAATACATTTCCAGACAAAAACAAAGGTTTTCTGTTTTGTTTGTTTTTTTAATCCAAAACCCTTCCTGGCCCGTGAATTTTCAGTAATAACTAACTACAAATGTTGAAATGGCTGAGAAATTTCAGCTCTGAAATACAATCTTTATTTCATTAGCAGAATTTGTAATATTTAACCCATATTTAATTCCCAATTGTTGTATTTTATTTAAAATATCTTATGCTTTGGGTTTTTGAGCTTGGCCATAGTCTGTTGCTCAATTTTTTCGCATCAGGCTACTCTGCTGTCTTGCAGAAGTAGAATTTGTAAACAGAAACAATGAGGATGGAAAATTCTATTACTCGGAGACAAAATACACTAACCTTATCTGAAGCTAGGATCCTGAAAGAAGCGATAACTTGTTCAGCCGTGTCAGTATCTGCAGTCTCTCTGGTCATGAAGTCAATAAAAGATTGGAAGGAGACGTTTCCTTGGCCATTGGGGTCAACTAAGGACATGATTCGGGCAAATTCTGCTTCCCCCTTTATTCAAAGACAATAATGAAAATTATAGTAGAAGGAAACATGAGAAAGAATTAGTGCGTCATTTCACAGTATGGAAATTGCTGAGTGTCAAATCTGACATTATTCATGTCGAGTTTTTTTTTAATACATACAGAAAGGCCACAAAGAGGAAGGCATGGGTTTGATCTTTTCTGACTTGGGAGGACAGAACTAGGTATACTGGCTTTAGGTTACAGGAGTGTGGATTCTGATTGAACCTTTCAAGGAATGTCTTGACAGAAGAGTGGTTTGGCAATTGACCAGATTGACAGGAAGAGTGGTTTGGCTTTACTTCTATGGGTATATGCAAAAAATTGTCTAGCTAACAACCTTCTAGGAACACTCTAACTAGAGATCCTGCATTCAGCAACATGCTAGACTGGACGGCCCATAGGACGGCTTTCAACTCTATGATTGTGAAATACTGCTATTTGCAAAGCACAGAAAGCTATAGGGAAATAATCACATGGCAAAATTCTCACCAAATCATAACCCATTGAAATTAAGCAGGCTCTGAAATCATCATGGTCCATAAGCCCATTCTTCTTCTATTGATGGGGTGGGGGATATGTGAAATGGAGCAAAGAAGATTTCAGTCATTGGAGAGAAGCCATCATAATTTCCACAAAGATACGAAAGGTTCATCACCATCCAGGATGTTCATTCCACGTCAATTCCAAGGAGAGCCATCAGTTGCCATAAGAAGAAGAAAAAGCTTACATAAAACACATGTCACCAGAAATTATACTTTAAAGGGGGCAATTACAAAACAGCAAACAACCAAAGAAGAAAGAGGGAGTTAATATTATGGGTGAGCTGAAATCACTTAGTATAGCTTACTTTGGTATGACATTTTTTTTATTCTGGCATTTTAATATAGATGAAGAAAGGCAGCTCTGTGTGTGTGTGTGTGTGTGTGTGTGTGTGTGTGTGTGTGTATTACAGTCTATGACCAGTACCAAGGTACCTTATGAAATGGTTTGTTTTCAAACAGATACAGAAGTGGGAAAATACCAAGAAAAATGGGTTGATCGGAAGTGAGAAATTCCAAATATATTTACTTTAAAAAAAAAACAATGAAGGTATTGTAACAATAATTTTTAAAAAATATTGTGTGTTCCTGTCTATTTAAAATAAACTTGTCTGTAAAGATCTGTCTGTGATTAAATGTGTAAAGCAGATGAAGAATGTATAAATGGTTTCAGGAATACAGAGTCCATTTTTGTTTTTGAAAAAAGAATACCATACCCTGTCAAAGTGATTAAATGATGCTCTGAATTCATTCATCTGCTGCTGGGTGATTCCTTTGGCATCTCTTGTAAGGATTTGATTCTCAACTTCATTGATCGTTCGGGCAACAGTGGTCAATAACAGCTCCCATCCAACTCGGATATGCTGTTATACAAAAAACAGAAATGCTTTAAATATAAGATTAATAGAGAACCAAAAGACTGGAAAATATGCTGAGACTATCATCTAGTACACCTGTCAGGGTATAAATACAATGACTGTGTTATTGCAGGAGACAGCCAGGCGAAATAACTCAGATGAAATAGACCTAGTACCTACTCGGACCGATTTATCCTGCATGTCCTCATTATTCATTTTAGTTATGAGCAGAAACTGGATAAGGTTTAGAAAATAATTTTATAAGAATTTGCTGTTGCTCATAAATATTGCATAAAAAGCTGTAGCTAGCACAGTTTACAACTTCATCTGATTTCAGGATGTAGAGAAAACTGAAACAAGATACAGCAGGCCTATGGTGGGCTACTGCTGGTTACTGGTTTGGCTGGGTGGATCGTTTTTCATTTTTCAGGAGTTGAAGTAATTCTTAGATAATGTAATGCAACTAGGGAGTTATTAAGTGGGTGACATGAATGAAATGATACAGTATTCAAATCTGTTCACTGGAGCGTGTACAGTGAGGTTCAGCATTTTGGAGCTATGAACATAAGAACATAAGAAGAGCCATGCTGAATCGGGCCTCAGCCCATCTAGTCCAGCATTCTGTGTCACACAGTGGCCCACTAGTTGTACACGGGGATCTCTAGCAGAAAGGAGGGCAAAACCCTCACCTGCTCCCGACCCCCCACAACCAGGACCCGGGGAAAATCCTGCCTGCCTCCATCAACACAGAGGTGGCACTTGGATGTCCATTTCAGTAACTACTGATTCCCTTGGTCTCCATGAATCTGTCTAATCCTGCTTGAACCCAATGACCCTCTGGGTGAAGAAATATTTCCCTTTATTAGTCCTAACTTTCCTACCTTGGAGCTTTAGGGAGTGCCCCCTAGTCCTAGTGTTGTGTGACAGAGAAAATATTTTTTCTTTATTCACCTTTTCTATCCCATGCATGATTTTATACACTTCGATCAAGTCACCTCTTAAACGCCGTCTTTCAAGGCTGAAAAGACCAAGGCGTTGCAACCTGATTTCATAAGGGAGCTGCTCCATCCCTTGGATCATTTTTGTTGCCCTTCTTTGTACCTTTTCCAGTTCCGTTATATCCTTCTTGAGGTGCGGTGACCAGAATTGTACACAATACTCCAGATGTGGCCTCACCATAGATTTGTAGAGAGGCAACACAACATTTGCCGACCTATTTTCGATTCCCTTCCTGATCATGCCAAGCATAGAATTTGCTTTTTTCACTGCTGCTGCGCACTGGGTTGACATCTTCATTGAGCTGTCCACCAAAACCACAAGATCCCTTTCCTGGTTTGTCTCAGAAATTTTTGATCCCATCAGTTGATAGGTGTATTTGGGGTTCTTTGCCCCGATGTGCATGACTTTACACTTGTTTAGGTTAAAATGCATTTGCCACTTTGTTGCCCATTCACTCAATTTCGAGACATCTTTCTGGAGCTCTTTACAATAAGTTTCATTTTTAACTACCCTGAACAATTTAGTGTCGTCTGCAAACTTTGCTACCTCAGAATTTACTCCTACATCCAGATCATTAATGAATAAATTAAAAAGTAACGGACCCAAAACTGAACCTTGGGGTACGCCACTTCTCACCTCTTTCCACCCAGAGAAATGTCCGTTTATTACCACCCTTTGTTTCCTACAGTTTAGCCAGGTTCCAATCCAGGACAAGACCTGTCCCCTGATTCCATGGCTGAAGAGCTTATTTAGGAGCCTTTGGTGAGGGACTTTGTCAAAAGCCTTTTGAAAGTCAAGGTAAACAATATCGACTGGGTCCCCTTTATCTATGTGTTTATTTACACCCTCAAAGAATTCTAACAAGTTAGTAAGACATGATTTGCCTTTGCAGAAACCATGTTGATTTTCCTTCAGCAATGCCTGTTCTTCTATGTGCTTAGTAATTTTTTCTTTAATAATGGTTTCCATCACTTTGCCTGGAACTGAGGTTAGACTAACTGGCCTATAATTTCCTGGATCACCCCTGGATCCTTTCTTGAAGATCGGAGTTACATTTGCCTCCCTCCAGTCCTTGGGTACAGTGCCTGATCTTAGGGAAAGGTTATATATTTTGGCTAGAATTTCAGCAATTTCACACTTGAGTTCCTTAAGAACTCTGGGGTGGATGCCATCTGGCCCTGGTGATTTGTTGACATTTAGTTTAGTAAGGCATGTGAGAACATCTTCCTTGTTTATCTCTATCTGGTTTAATTCATTTAATTCCCTCCCTGAAAAAACTGACTCAGCTGCAGGCATATGTTGTCTGTCCTCCTGTGTGAAAACGGAGGCAAAGAAGTCGTTTAGCCGCTCAGCAATCTCCTTGTCTTCACTTATTGTCCCTTTCTTACCATTTTCGTCAAGTGGCCCAACTGCTTTTCTAGTTGGGTTTCTACTTCTGATGTACTTAAAGAAGTTTTTGCTATTTTTAAAAAAATATTCTTAGCTATATGTGCCTCAAAATCTCTCTTGGCTTTCCTGACGGTTGCTTTGCATTTAGTTTGCCAGAGCTTGTGTTCCTTTCTGTTCTCCTCAGTAGGAAGAGCCTTCCATTTCTTAAATGAGTTTTTCTTCTTTCCAATCACATCTTTTACTTCATTTGTAAGCCATACCGATGTCCTCTTGGACTTTCCCGGCCTCTTTCTTATTTTAGGAATGCATTTTAGTTCGGCTTGTTTTAAAGTATTTTTAAACAGTTTCATGCAGGCCAAGCTACTATGAGCAGATTGTGGCAAGCAGAAGAGATAACTATGGCATTCACACCTTCTGCAGCTTCGCAATATTAGGTCTAAGTAAACTGAGGCCCCATCTAACATACAACTCTCCTGTTATGCCAGCTCCATTGGCTGCTGGTCAGCTACTGAGCACAATTTAAAGAGCTGGCTTTAGCTTTTAGCCTATAAGGCTCTGGTCCAACTTACCTGTATGAACATATATCTCCCTATGAACTGGTTAAAGAGTTAAGATCTGCAGGAGAGGCCCTGCTCTCGGTCCCACCCCCATCACAAGCATGACTGGTGGGGACGAGAGACAGGGCCTTCTCAATGGTGGCCCCTCGGCTATGGAACTCCCTCCTCAGTGATATCACAATGGCCCCCTCCTTCCTGTTTTTCAGGAAAAGAGTGGAGACCTGGCTATGGGATCAGGCATTTGGATAATGCATTCTGGCACAATTGCAGCAATAAAAATAACAACTTCTGGAATATGTAACATGGTTTTAACATCTTTATGGTTTATTTTTTCCCCTGTAATTTTTTATATGATGTATCGTATATTATCTGATTGTATATGCGGCGTTGAATGTTGCCATGTTGTAAGCTGCTCTGAGTCCCCCCTAAGGTGAGAGAGAACATATAGGAAATAAATAAGTAAATAAATCTATACTGCCATATAATGCAGTTTCATAATCCCGTTTAACTGCACTGAACTTCATTATGGAACTGCAACGTATGACAGCATAGATGGAGCCTCAGTCTACAAACGTTTATGTTAAAATGGTCTCTGTCTGGTGAGGCAGTTGCCATTATCTTTCCACAGAACATTTATGGCATCTAGTGATTCCCTTCCATGTCCAGGTCACTACAGGCACATCCCTGCTGCTACTTGCTGCAACACTACCTCCCATCCCATCCCCTCCTTGACTATGGGGAGAACCCAAAAGGGACCAACACCTTCACAAACCTTCTACCGGTTCCACAGTAACCTATATGGCATACAGTTTAGCAGAGAGCCATTTATTCATAGTGCCATCGCCATACATTCAGTGTGAATAATGATACACTCAAGTCTTGCTTATCAAAGAAACTGTCTCCTCTGCCATGCCCCATTATCAATCGCTGTGCTTGACAGAGAGTGATTATTGATAGTGTCCTCCAATTATAGTGAGAGACAGGGATTCTTAATAACTGATACTCAGCTCTGCTTTGACAAAAGCTGGAGTAACATATGGAGGCAGCTAAGCCTGCTCTGTTTCATATGCATTTTAGTGGCAGGAGATAAATAGTGGTTTTAGTTTTACGTTTATATTTTTTCGGGAAGATATCTTCCATGATCCCATTTCATAAATCTTTTTTATTATTATTCTTTCCTGGCACAAGCCCTCAATAAATAGGGGTGAGATATAAGCCAGCAAAGCAAATGATTTGTTGGGCTGGGATCTTATCTTGAAAGGCAAGGAAAAATTCATTGTTCTTTTTAAAAAAAATGCCACCAATTTAGGGGCAGAGGGGTCATTTACTCCACTGTGGTTTTTCCTGTGCAATCACAGTTAAGATCAGTCACTGTCAAGGCATCCAATAACTTATTCTTATTAGGCTGGTTTAATAGGACAAATGTTTTATAGCAGAATAAAAGACATTAAAGGGAGGAAAAGAGCCCCACTTCTGCAGCAGAAAATATAACGGAGCTGTCTCTTCTTGGCTTTTCTTCACGAACGAAGATTCAGGAAGGACTCATCCCATGCTTTCTACAAGCGCATTGATGATTCGGAGGTTGGATGTGTCCTCCGAGCCTGTGCAATGGATTTTTCTGGTGGAGCGCAGCGTGCACAGAACTGGCCTCACCTTTTAAACCAAAGATTTGTCTGCCGGGGCCTAGCAAGCTGGGACGGTGGCAGCGAGGTCCTCAGGTCGTAGGTTTGGTTCAAGTTTCCTTCTCTTAGATGGCTGACCTTACAGGGTTAAACAAACATCATCTGCCTGGGTTTGTACCACCTTTAGAATTGGTGCAGCACAGTGATTGAGAGGGTGAGCTTTTAACCAGCATTTACCTGAGTCAGACCAGGCAATAGCTGTGATCTCACTACTTGGTTTTGCACTCACAGAAAGGGAAGGAGAATCTGTTCTTAATAGGGGGTGTAAAATGTGTTCTCAGCTGGATCAGGACCATTTGTTAGCATCAATAGAGGCCTGCAGGTGGTACTAACCACACTGAGTGACACCATCAGAGAGGGTAACACTAAAGTGACTATTTCTATACAATTTTATGCACTGTTTTAGCAGATTTGATTTTGTTTTTTGTTCATCAAAATATGGTATGTGTAGATAGATGTGCATGGGGTTGATACCATGAGTTGCTACACTGGATGACACTAACCCTAGTGATGCAACAGATTTAACTATCAGAGACAGCATTGTTTTCTTCCCTTTAATTCCCACTAGGGCAGTGGTTCTCAACCTGTGGGTCTCCAGGTGTTTTGGCCTACAACTTCCAGAAATCCCAGCCAGTTTACCAGCTGTTAGAATATGTGGGAGTTGAAAGCTAAAACATCTGGGGACCCACAGGTTTAGAACCACTGTACTAGGGGATCCAGTGGCAATCCCAGGAGCATCTAGAATCATTTGCTTGCTCATGGCTGCTCATTGCCCTTTCTGACCAGTAAGAGAAGCACATATTATTAAAGGAAGAGCGAATACATCAAATGTATTAGAACTTCAGAACAAAAGAAAAACTCTATAGCTACCTCCATTGTATAGTTGGTGTGCTTGTTATCAAACACCAGTGCTTCTTGTATCAGTTGATGGTCTCCTTCCAGTTTGTCAATGTTGTGTTTGTAATTGACAATATTGTGCTCCTGCTGCTTTAATTGAGTCATCTGGTCCTCTAATGGCCCTGTTATGTCAACAGAAGTTCGAGCAATTTCCTGCCAAAGGAAAAGAAAGAAAAATAAGAGGGTGAAACTATATTATATGTACATGAGGGATGTGCTAAAGTACTTTATTCACATGCATTTATGAACTTTTAAAGAAGAAAGGGGAATGCAAGCATAGGCCAAATGCAGTAGACCAAGGCCATTTTTGAAGTCCTAAGGGTTCTTCAACAGTCTTCCCCCACAGACTAGGTTACCAAAGTAAAAACTAGAGAGGGTTTCCCTCCCTTTAATGGTTGTAAAGAAAAGAGAATTTCAACAAGTGTTTTTTTAACCTGGTTGCACAAGCAAGAACTGCTCCTTCTGACAATCCTTCCCAAGACATCTGGGGAGAAATATTAATCCAAAATGGCCATGCACATCTAATCTAGAAAGTGTGCAGAACATTTTTCCACAATTTTTTGTACTTTTTGTGTGTGGCAAAAACAGAAGGTGAAAAGGATTTTCTAATTGATTTCATATACATATATACCGTCTCATGGGGCTAAAGTGGTCAGTGGGACCAAAACCAAGATAAATGTGCCTCCCATGGCTCCTAGAAGAAGGCTATTATGAGTCAATGTATTTCAGGATAAGAAAATAAAGAAACATTAAGGTATCTTGGGGTGTGAGCTCTGCTGATATCCCATGAAAAGCAAGTGTTGGTGCCTAGTAGTTTTCCACCTCTGTTTCAAATAATAAGAATTACAAACATGAAGAAGATTAATGTACATTATACCTCCCAAAAGAACCCGGTGCAGTAGAATTTGTTCTATTGAGCTATTCATCCCAACTGGAGCAGAGCCATTGAATGAGTAGAATTTAAGTAAGTGTTTACTTACTAAGTTCCCACTGATCCACTGGGTCTACTTCATTGTGAGTAACAAAAGGACTGAATTCACCGTTCTCTTGCTCCTTTCATTGTTCACTCACCCTGATTGTTTGTCTAGTAGCTATATGCATGAGGATTCAATATTCATACACACTTGCGGATATTTGGTCTACTGATTCAATATATCGCTGGTGAAAGCTAGTCTAAATTATGGATATTTATTTGACAGTTCAATTTGAAAGAATTTCCAAGAACAAATAAACAAAATCCTTGCAACATCATATCAAAGATCTATGTAGTCCGGCTTTTTATTTTGGCAAAAGGGTTGCCATGAGCAATACAAAAGTGCAAGAGCACCTGTCTATAATAGCTGTCTTGAAAGGTAGCCATTGTTGGCATCTTCTGTTAATTTGTTGAATCCTGTTTAAAACTGGCCGGCTTGGTGGACATCACCATATCTATTATCAGCTAATCACTTCCAACTGCTACTTCTACTTCTAACATCTTCACTGGTGTTGGAAGCAAACTATTAGTCTCAAATTTTGTGGATATTCAATGTCCACATTTCTGCTTCTGTGCATCATCTTTTCTTATACCCTTTGCTATTCTATCAATTTTAGACAAGCTCCAGTTACTTTGTCTCTTTCCAGTGTGTTTTGCTGACATCTATCATGTTCAGAGACTGGAAAAGTTACTTTTGTATGACACAGCTCCCACTATCCCACAGAGAGCACAACTATATAATTACCCAAAAGTTAACTTTCAAAGTCCTCAGCCTGCTACTCCCAATGTTTGGTATGGTCTCCTACCCTATTAATTCAGGCTCCTTACCTTCAAGGTTTACTAACTGCAACATATCTATCTTTACCTAGTAAATGATGCACTCCAATTGCATCCTTATAACCCATTCGTTCATCCCTGATACCATTTTTAATCCCTGCTTTATTCTGCACTTAATTTATTCCTAATGTTTACATCTTGGCCATGTTTACAGCAATGTACCGCCACAGTTAGAGAACCACAGTTTGATTGAGTCTGAGTTGATGTTTTCATATGCGCATGTGTTTTATTTTATTGTATTTTATATTGTATTCTCTCTTATGTTTTGTTTTTAGGTACTTTGTGCCTTCTATAAACCACACGGAGTCCCTTCGGGGAGATGGTGGCTGGATAGAAGAATAAAGTTGTTGCTGTTGTTGTTATGCAGTTCACACTTCCGGTTTATTATTATTATTGCTTTGTCTAATATATATTGTAAATCTATACCCTGTGGATAAAGGCAGTTTCAATTTTCTGTTCTGTATCAGCTGACATTAAATACGATAAATAGTAGACATAGGAAGGACATGTTTATTCATTCTAGTAAAAGTTGTTTTACAGAATAGTAAGCAACCTATCATACCTCCATCTTACTTTGGATCCAGGGCCCAATGACATTGGCCTGAGCAGCAAACTGGCGGCGCAGGCGTTCATTGGTATGCTGGCGGGCCAGCTCCTCCTGCAGTGATTGATCCCTTATTGGCACAAGTTGTTTTACCTGCAAAGAGGCAAAGATAATCTGATCATGCAATATATGAAAAGTTACTTTTAAGACTACTGAGGATTCTGCGTTTTGCAGTCTCAATAAGAAAATTAATGTTCTCCAGCTGGATTCAGGATGTTTGTTTGCTCAATTGATTAAAATAGTGTGGCATGCAAAATAACTATAGGCTACAAGAGACTGGTCAAATTTGACATGACTCCTAAGGAAAGAGAGTTCAATTCAGTGAATATAAACTTCAAGTGCTACTTTTTACTACTTGACATGGCACAATGGGTTAAATCCTTGTGCTGGCTGAACTGCTGACCTGAAGGTTGGCGGTTCGAATCTGCGAGATGGGGTGAGCTCTGATTTGTCAGCTCCAGCTTCCATGCAGGGACATGAGAGAAGCCTCTCACAGGATGGTAACACACCTGGGCGTCCCCTGGGCAACATCTCTGCAGAGGACTAATTCTCTCACACCAGAAGTGACTTGCGGTTTCTCAAGTCATTTCTAACACATTTTTTTTAAATGACCAAATCAATTTTCATATGGCAGTGGAATGTCTGTCATGTTCTATGGCCCTTCAGGGTAAGTCTTTGGGGCAGCAGTCCAGAGTCTCATCCAAGAGAATGAGCAAGATGGTCCCAGCCTCAGAACTGGTTTTAATACATTTGGAGATCATTCAAGACTCCCTATCAAACGAGAAAGCTCCTCACAAGTCCATGAAGTCCAGAAGTCTAAAACAAATGTGGGCAACAGCACTGGAGGGGAGGGGGCAGAGGCCAATTCTATGAAGACCTCAATGTGGATTGGACCCCACAACCTACCCCAGATACCTTGTATTTCTTCTCATTTCCCCTCAAAATAGGACATGTTCAGTGACCATGCTGGTTAGGGTATTTTGAGAATTGTAGTCTAGTTATCTACCTTTCTTGAGCTTTGGGCATTTTTTTGTCAGTCAGTGTGCCTTTATTGCAGTCAACAAACCATAAGGAAATGCAGTAGTGATATGCATCTTGAACACATGCAAAATAGGAGATATGCTACTGCTTTATGTTGAACTGAAGTTTGCAGAGTAAAATTATAAAAAGAAGATTAATATTTTAAGTGCTCAGATAACTCTGCTGCCATTAACCATAAAACACATATTTCTGCTTATAGTACCTTATCCCATTTGGTACGGATTTCATCCAGAGCAATTGTGCTGTAAGGATTGCTGGCACTTATTCTGAGGCTGTAACTCTGAATTACTTTCTCCACTTCATTATTGATTGAAAAGATAGCTTGCCTTTCACCATCTGCCTCAGGTAAAGTGGCCTTAAACTGCTCATGAGCAGTGACTAAACTCTGAAACCAGAAGAAAAGCAGGTAAAGATATTACATTAATCATTGTTTCAACAGCTAAAGTGTGCTGAGTGGCATTTTCTGCCTTCTGCCCCAGTGTGTGTGTACATAAATATGATACAGAAGACTGTATAGACAATTCGACTCTGTCATTAGCATCCCCATTTCTTAACAAAAAGAGGTCCAGGCTGAACAGCTAACTACATGTTATTTATGGAAGACAAACAACTGGTATTCAAAGATATAATGTTTCTTAATACAGAAGGAAATACACTACCGTATCCCTTTAATCCTTCATTAGTTTGTTGAATCGTCTTTTAAAGCTGTCCAACATAGTCACCAGTATTATTTCTCATAGCAATTTCCATAATTTAACTATGTGGTTTGTGAAGAAGTTTTTTTTCTTTTATCTGTGTTCAATTTCCCATTATTCAGCTTTAGCGGATAAGCCCAGACCTTAGCATTATTAAGGTGGAGGCACATCACCTTCTCCACTTTCATCATACCATTCATATTCATTGGTATCAGGTTTCTCCATGTTTATCTTTTATTTCTCAAGCAACTTCATGCACGGTAATCTATCTTTTGCATGGAGTTGTTCCAGCTCCTACTTATTTTGTTTGTCCCTTCCTGCCCCTTTCCCAGTCCCATATCCTTTGAAGTGTAACTCTACAGAGCATCCCAAGAGTTCACAACAGATAAGAACATGATGACACTGATAGTTTTATTTTTGATTCCTTTGATAAACGTCCTCACTACACAATTTGCCTCCTGCCCACTTCTCTTTTTTTAACAGCAGCTAGATACTGAGTCAACATTTTCATTTTGATATTTGAGATCCTTTTCTTGGTCAGTCAGAGCAGCTCAGTTCCCATCATTTTAACCAGAATACATTTTTATTGCCACAAGATCATTTGCAATTGACCTTTATTCCAACTTCTTTGCAATTGAAATTTCAAAGCACCAATTCTAATTCAGATCGACATGGGACTCTACTTCTCACATGCCTCCATTATGAAAACTGACCATACCTTCCTAGTTTCTCCTTACTGCGTAAAGTATTTTTCAAATTATAAAAAGCTCCACCAATTCATCCAGAACATACATTCATTTAATTGCTCTATAATTTCCCATAATTTCTTTTAAGAATGGCTACTCTGCAGTCTAATAATATTATTTATTATTTACAGTATTTCTATCCCACCCTTCTAAAAAAAACCGGGGGGGGGGGACTGAGAGCAGCTACAAAGGCAGCAATTCGATGCCACGATACATCAGCCACTCTCTAGGACAGGGGTGCTCAGAATGGTGATCGGGATCACCAGGGTGATCTTCAGGCCTCATCCTGGTGATCTTCAGGCCCCTGACCAGGTTTTTTGCTGTTGGTCCTCTTCACGCGCCCCTGCACGCTGCAAAGAAGTCCTCCGTCGTTGCTCCTCCCTGCTCGCGCGCCGCCTCCAAAAGCTCCAGAGTCCAAGAGGCAAAATGGGCCCCCTCTTTTGGATTCCTCCTCCTCCCTCCCTCCTTCTCCAGCCACTCAGAGTCGTAGGAGACCAAAGGGGACAGGCCTGGATGACGCGATGCATGGCTGGCCCCGCACATGCGCAGAAGCGCCCATTCTGCCTCTTGGACTTCTCGTGAGCTCTTGGAGGTGGCACACCTGCTGGCGGCATGGAAATAGGAGCAACAATGAAGGAGAAGAAGGACGCTTTGGGGTCATTTCCTTACCGCATCTCAAAGGTTGGTCTTTTTACTTTGGGGTGGGTGCTTGATTGTTCTGTGGCATGTCTCTTTGTTTATTTTTAATGTTTAAAAATGGCCTTTTAGCTCCAAAGCCTCTCTGCTTGCTTTGTTCCTTGAGAAATGTATGTTGGGGAATATGGAAATGTGGGAGAAATGGGGTGGTTGGATGTATTTTTGCATGCCCATTTGTTTACCTTGCTGAGTATTAAATGGCCTTGCAGTTCAAAAGCCTCTCTTCTTACTTTCTGGCTGATAATATGTGTGGTAATATGGCAGTGTGGGAGAAATGGGGTGGTTGGATGTATTTTTATGCTCTGTTTTATATTGTTGTTATTAAATTGAAATGTTGATGTTTCATAACTTCATTTTATGTAAACTGCCCCGAGCCTGCTGGAAGGAGCGGTACATAAAATGAATAATAAATATAAATAAATAAGAAAATAGTTATACGTTTTACATTTCTGGGTAGGTGATCTTTGGGACTTGGTTTTTTAATCAGTAGCTCCCATGCTGAAAAAGTGTGAGCACCCCTGCTCTAGGACAATGGTTCCCAACCTTTTTTTGACCAGGGACCACTTGACCAGGGACCACTCTCAAACATTAGTACCAAAAGGGTTAGGAATCAGTTTTTGGTCAACTTTAAATTAGGTTTGGGGTGCTGATTCAGAAAATGGCATTGGATAAACCACATCAGCTCTAGTTTATGATACAGAACATATGCCATGGTCAGAGACAGAGAACGAGTGGCAGGCAGCATGAAAGGAGCGGAAATAAAATAAAGAATATAAAATGAAATAAATAAAGAGGAAGGAGTCTCACGGACCAGATTTTGTTCTCGCGCAGGGGCGGTCCGTCCATGTAAGCAACCTACGCGGCCGCGTGGGGCGCCATCTTGGATGGGTGCCGCCACGCTGGCCGCGCTGCCGTAGCAAACCTCCCTGCTGCCTGCAGCAGCTTCTGAGCATGCGCGGAGATTTTTGCGCATGCCCAGAACCTCCGGAGCGCTCTCCCTTGCCCTGTGAAACGCCCCATGTGAGGGGCTGGCAGCGGGCACCAGGAAGCGCTAGGAGAGGCCTTCAAAGGCCCCTCCTCACACTTCCTGGTTTCCCCTGCCAGCCCCACCCACAGGGCATTGCACAGGGCAAGGGAGAGCGCTCCCCCGCCCTCTGCAATGCCCCGTGGGAGGGGCTGGCAGGGGGAGCCCGGGAGAGCGAGAGGAGGGGCCTTCGAAGGCTCCTCTTCGCGCTTCCTGGTTCCCTCTGCCGGCCCCTCCCACAGGCAGGGGGAACCAGGAAGCGCGAAGGCCCCTCCTCGCTCTACAATGCCCCGCGGGAGCGGCGGCGCGTGGGAGCGGCGCGCGGAAGGAGTGGAAGGAGCGCGCGTGCAAGGTACCGCTTCAAAAAAATGTTTTGGGGCGCGCAAAGTAATGTTTGGGGGAAAACAATGTTTTTGGGGGGCGGCAAAGTAATGTTCGCCTACCATTGGAAATTACCTTGGGCCGCCCCTGTTCTCGCGCCCCACTGGTGGTCTGTGGCCCACAGATTAAGAACCACTGCTGTAAGACATGGCACAATAAGGTCCATGTCCTACAGCAGTTTCACATGAAGATTTCTTATGTATTCCAGAGTGAATATTATCTAGCCCTGATGCTTTGCTTGTTTCATTTTATCAACAAGATCTACAACTTGATCTCTCATTACAAACATTTTCTGTACTACTTCAGACTTTCCTGGAAACATCACTTCAGCCATGGATATTTTCCCTATATCTTCTGGAATTAAAATAATTTATTTTTCTTGCAATTTGCTCATCTTCTTTTAACATCTCTTTAACTCTTGTCATCCAACAGACTAAGCACAGCTCTTGCCAGCTTCATCCTCTTGGTGAGTTTAATTAGTCATTGTTCTTGTGTTATTAGCATTATGGAACTCAAAATAATTTTCACATCTCTCTTTGCAATTCTTTTTTATCTCTTACTTGGGCAAAACTTTCCATTTCTAAAGTAAGCTTCCCCCCTCCCCCTCTCCCAATAATCATTTGGACACTGCTTGTTAATCATTCTAATGCTACAAAAACTTTTAGATCCAGTGCTCCCTTTTCTGCTGTCCCATCTTTTTCAAATGTGTCCATGACTGAGGCGTGCAACAGACAGAGTACTTTTCCAAACTGTTAAAGGTCAGGCTAGTACACACTGAACTTTTGTTTAGATCATTACTAATGTCACACTCCATTGTGAAATTGTACAAAGATCAGAAGTGTTTCATGTAATAAAAATTTATCTCATCCCACAAGTGTTGCATTTACAAATTGAGGGATGATCTCACTGCTTAGTTACCATTGCTACCCTGTGAGTTCCATGAAATGCACAGAATCTGAGTTCAAGTTTCTGCAGCCCAGTTCTGGTATTCAAAAACCTCTCCTCCTTAATATCCATCAGACCAAATGTCTCCAAGTTTTTCTGGACCTTCCGGGGGGAAACTTAAGTCACAAAATATTATCCCCTTTATGTATGTAGGACATTAGGATAAGCAATACTTGAAACACTGTAGATTATAAAGAAAATGCAAATTAATTTTTTGTTGTTTTTACCTGGATCTCTTCTATACTATGAACAATAAACATGTCTTGCAAATCTTCCATTGCACCTTCCATCCAGTTGTTGAATGGAGCAGCTCTCTTTGCAAACTCCAGGTGAAGCTGATCAATTGTTTCCAAGAGTTTCTCTGTCCTCTGTTAAGAAGGAACACACAAAGAGCATAAGGGAAGGAGGCATCTAGAAATCTTCATCAGCAAAACTTCTGCTAGACAGTTAAACTGTTTCTAGGGATAATGGATGGGATGGATGTTTTCCATTTTATACATTCTATGGGCCTATTCAAACTAATGCAATAAAGGTACATTTCCCCCCAGGTTAAACACATTCCACTGATGTAGGACTGGGTTGCCTCCTTTTCAGCCAACATAATTGAAAGATAGAATTGCATTGCCCATGCATAAAGCTGATTGTTATGTTTTAAAATAAAAGTAAACATAAAACACTTGTAATCAGTAACTTTGCTGCCCAACTTCTACAGAGAAGATTTCCACATTGTAACTTTTCACCTTTTGATTTCAAAAATATTATTTTCTCCAAATGGAAGTACTTCTATTGTCTCTAATAATTGAGTGCTTCTCAACAACTGCCAAAGGATGATAGCTTCCACAAAACTAAACTTAGAATGATCTGTAATACTCAACTGGATTAGCTCTGAATTACTAACTGTATGGGGAAATATTTCCACTGTGCATCTATTTTCCTAAAGGTGGTGCTAGAAGCATCCCCTCAATTCCAACATTAGTCCATTGGGGTTTTGCAATAGCATCTTGCAATAATGCAATGACATGTCTTTTCTAAGCAGCAAACAGCTATGTCAGGGGAAGTGGGTAGCAGAACACTACAGAAGATACTCACTATCATAAATTATACTCATCGGCCAAAAATATATCACCTCTTTAAAAATATTAAGCTGCTTTTTGACATCTGTTTTACCTCCAGTGCCTCTCTCCGTTTCTGCGTGAGCGTCCCCAACCTGTCCCATTGATCACATATCTTCTGACATCTATCGTTGACGCTTGCGGCATCATGATAGTCCAATTCACTAGAAGAACAGGGTCACAGAGTGTAAACAATCAACTGACTGCCATATAACAGTATAAACACATCTCCATTTGTACAGTCATTAATCTAGAAAATATTTTCCAGTTGCTGACATGGATTAGCATTCACACCTCAGAGTTTTAACATGCACTTTGAGGTACCTAATGGTTTTACATTTTCTCATATTACTTGGGAAAGACCTGGATGAATGTTTAAGTGCAGTGTTCAAACTTAGACTTCATAATATCAGAAACATTATTTTGGATTTAGAACACTGGTGATATAAAAACTTAGTTTTCTAAATTTTATGGGATTGCCATAATTTTGTGCCATTCATATCTGTCAGCCAAATGACTTTATCACATGCAAAGAAAAACTTCAGCTGCTAATTATTTTTTACATATTTTTAACATACTGTATGTTAAAAGTGCAGGATCTTTGCCAACAAGCAGGTAGATATATATACAGTATATGTATTACATTTGCTTTTTCTGCTTAGCACATCATTACAATGCTGTATTTCCATCATCTTTCAACACAAGTATGATAAGACACATTCTTTTTTTAAAAAAAGTAAGAAGGTCCAATTAAACACTGTAATAACAAATTAACTAGTTAGTTACATACAGCAGCTTCCTATGCTGCTTTTGAAACTCACTCAAGTTTGCAATAACAGAGGAACCCATAAATGTACAAGCCTTGACAGTTCGTAGCAAAAAAATTGGTATTCTACTGGATGCTGGGGATAATTTCCAAAAAGGAACAAGCATTCAAAAAATGCAGAATAGCAGCAACAGAGTTAGCAGCAGCAGGTCAGCAGATCAGAAGTTTCTAGTCCCAGCAGTAGAGTGACTGAGCTTCAGCAACACAAGAGCAGAGTCAAGCTTAAAAAGTTATAAAACACTTTTTTCAAAGTCTTACATATCTAAATAGGAAAGTAAATAAGAGCCTAGCTATCTAACTCTCACAGCAGGCATATTTTTTCCTCTCCATGTTAACAGGAAAAGAACAAGGGTCTTGCCATAGGGGCTTGCCATATGCTTAGAAAAAGAGATATGTCCCTAAGCAGTATCAATCTAACAAGAAAGGTGATAACAGGAAAGAACTGAGGGAGACAGGCAGACAGAGAAACGAATGGAGAAAGGTGTTTCCCTGCTAGGTAACACATCTGCCTAGCGAAGTCCATGTTGAGAACTACAAATTTGTGCCAGGATTTGGTTGAGTTTCAACACTGGATAGTCTGTGGGCTTCTCCTGATGCTCTGTATGTCCTCTATACTTAACTTGTTCATGAGAGCCTCATCATATGCTACATTTAGCTCTTGGCTGCTATTAGAGTATTCTTTGTATGCCAATACTTATCGCAGACATTATAATGATGTAGTACATACCAATTTGAGTCAAGGATTTAATCTAACATGAGAAGAACATTTTAAATTCCAGACAAGTAAGGGATGTTTGTAAAAGTACCCTGCATTTGAAGGGATCTGTGGAACCCTTATTTTAAAAAGTCTTAAGAGAAGCGAACGGTTAGGGCAGCCTTCCTCAGTATTTCCCCTCCACATGTGTTGGATTACAACACCCATCATCTCCAGACTGGATTATATGACAGTGTAGAGTCATACAATCCAGTTCAAAGCAAATAAACTGGATTCAGAAACTGGGGCCCCAATTACACTGCCATATAAAATCCAGATTATCTGCTTTGATATTCTGGGTATGGCAGTGTAGATCCAGCCTGGATTATATGGCAATGTAGCTCCAGCAAAACTCTTACATCACTCATACATCAACCCTGTAGTCCTTAATCTATTTAATAGTTACAGTTACACTGCTAAAGTAATGATATTAACTCTTGGCGAATTATAACTGTGGATTAACTTTGCAAATGGATTTAATTACAACTAGACATTAACTACTTGTTTATTTCGTATATATTCTGCTCCCAATATGAAATCTAATGTGATCTGCACTATATGTACATCTAAAGCTAATGATTCCCATCTCCTAACGAAGTATATGAGGATTGCCTTTAGTAATCCTTAGTAGCCTAAGTCTTATTAATCCATTATAATTTTCCCTTTTATTACTTTGAATGTCTTTGCTTCAGAAGCTTATGATCATTCATGAAGTAGGGTAGGTGTTATATTTCTGAGACAATACTGCCTAGCTCAAGGCAGTGGTGGTAACTGAAACAAAGCAGCCTTGCACACAATACGCACTGATGCAGTAATTATCCAGACACCATTGATCGGCAAGCCTTTAACAACTTTAACCTTTATGCTCCGAAACTCAGCTGCTGTAAGAGAAAATGGCAGTGCTGAGAGTGGATTGCAACTAGTGTAGCCCAAGGTCACACACACCAATTGTTCTCTAAAAATAGCAAACTTTCACTGCCAAGAAAGGAGGACTGGAAAATATGGAGCCATGGAGATCCAGGAAGCAGAAAGGAGCCGTATCCTTCAGAGGGGCTGAGCTAAAAACTACCAGAGTTAACTGAAAGATTATCACCCATTTCACATCCAAATTTTCTCAGTTCAACCATGCTTAAAGCCAATAACTTCTCTTTTCTATTTCTAATCCTTGTTTTTCCATAAAAGTTATCTCATGACACCATAAAAAGTCTTTTTTAAGTTGAACTTCCATATTTGCTTATAATGAACAGTGAAACTTGTTTATATTTGTAGTTAAGAAGGCTGGAAATACTTTTC
The DNA here is from genome assembly GCA_030556195.1 of Anolis apletophallus. Lineage (NCBI taxonomy): Eukaryota > Metazoa > Chordata > Lepidosauria > Squamata > Anolidae > Anolis > Anolis apletophallus. Next base: position 164,734,861 of record JARBWK010000003.1, on the reverse strand, counting down.
TTTTTTGTCCCCCTTTTTTGGTCTATAACTTAATAAATTCTCTAGACATCATCATCATCATCTTTATTTATATCCCTCCAGCATATCCCCGAAGAAACTCGGGGCAGCTTAGAAGGCACTCCAGGGTACTACACATATAACATACAACAGGTAAAAACGGAACAAAAGTATAAACCAAGTCACATAAAATTGTAACAACACTTGTCAACACATGTAGCATCACACCTGCAACGCACTAACAACACACTAACAACATATGTAGCATAAAATCAAAATAGTACAATTTTAAAACAATAGTAGATAAAACTAACTGCCATTAATTCACAAGGTGTCAGGTGTCAGCTTCATATGGTCCCATTCAGCCTACTCAAGGTCAAAGGCCTGTCTGAACATCCATGTTTTCAGGTTGGAATGGAAGGATTGAAGGGTGGGGCTAATCTATCATCTTTTGGGAGGGTATTCCAAAGCCACAGATAAGACCCCCTCTCTCATCCCCAGCAACCAGGCTTGAGGCAGTGGTGGGACCGAAATGAGGACCTTTGCTTCCCTGTCTATCTCACAGCCCACACCGGTTCATAGAAAGAGATGCGGCCAGGAAGGTAGGTTGGACCCGAAGCATATAGTGCTTGTGATAATCCATAAAACTAAACTTTCCAATAACTTTTCCTTGCTGTCTGATATCTACATTAGATTATGACCATGGGAATCTGATAAAAGCTACCCATGATAGAAGACAGACTTACTGTAACAGACAAATAGACATATTTAACTACTTAATACCAAACATTTCAGCCAAAATTAAGCACTTTCTAAGGCACGTAAATTATATAATGTCAGAAAAGTAGTGAGGTTTGGGGGGGGGACAGAGATATGTGTACCAAGGGATGAACGTAAAGTGAATGTGAAAAGAAAGTAAACATATATTGTATATGTTTATATTGTTGATACAACAAAAGAGTTCTATTTACAAAATTGGCAGGTACTATATATACTGTACTTCCGTAGAAGTCAACCTCATGAATAAGTCAAGGGCAAGATTTGGTGCCAAAATTATGGATCTTGATATGACTCATGGATAAGTTGAGGGCCATTCTATATAAAGGTGAAAATACCAGTGCCATCTCAGAAGGTCAGCCACCTCTGGCTGCCATGCCTTTATTTTCCTGTCCAGACAAAAACAGAAATGAAATGAAATGGAAGTGGAGAGAATAGAAGAAAGTCCTTCTTTTAGTCTGGCATAGGACAGACCAAACTCTCGCCTTTCACCACCTGACTCAAGTAGGATGTGCTTCCTTTTTTGATAAGAGCAAAGGTACAGTGCTTACATTTGCCTGCTGGATAAATCAATCCATATTTTTTGGATTAATTTTGTAACTAAAATTTCTAGACTTATGCATGAGTGTATACAGTATTTTAAATATATAGCATTCTGAGCACTGCTACTTGAGAAAGATGTAACTTCCAACCATCATTCAATTTCAACACGGGAGACCAGAATTTGCATCTCATACAGCAAAGCCAATGACCAGGAAGACAGGACAAGCAAAGTTTTATTATTAATTTAGCACAGCAATCGTTGCCCTGCTGAGGCACCTCTATTTTTAGTTTAGGAGGAAATAAGAAAGGTTTTCAACATGCAGGCCAAGATAATAACACTTACAAAGCTATCTGTGGAATTTTTGCATTGTACCTATGACACTATCAAATTTATTGGAAAGAGTTTATCAGTTAAATGTCAGCAGCTGTGTGCCTCTAAATGGAACATACTTCAGCTCCTGGGCAATGGCAGCGATCTGTTCCACCCTGTCCTGGTGAGCAGCCAAGTCGCTCTCAAAGGCCTCATGTTTCCTCAACAAAGCACGGATCTCAGTCAGAGAAGCCGCTTCATAATCCTTTTGCTGCAGAATCTGCTCTCTCCCTAGCAGAAAAAAAAATTCAAAGCCATTTAGATTTCTTGGGAGGATGGCTACTCACCAAAACGTCAGATACACCACATTCAAGTCTCAAGAATATTTTAATATAAATTTCAAATAATGACAACATGATGCTACTATAGATATGTGCTTTTATCTGTATTTACTTGTATCTTAGTGCTGTAAGTCGCCCTGAGCCGCACGGGAGTGGCAACAGACAAGTTGAAACAAATAAACAAATAAATAAATATAACAGCAGTTCTTAACCTGTAGGCTGCAGACCACCAGTGGGCCGCGAGGACAAAAATCTGGTCCGCAAGCCTCTTTCCCTTTATTTTATTATATTTTTGTTCCTTTCACGCTGCCTGCTACTCCTTCCCTGTTGCTGACCTTGGCATATGTTATGTATCAGAAATTAGAGCTGATGTGATCTATCCAAGGAATTTTCTGAATCAGCCCCCCAAACCAAATCTAAAGCTGACCAAAACTGATTTGTAACCCTTTTAGAAGTAATGTTGGAGAGTGGTTCCTAGTAAAAAAAAAGGTTGGGAACCACTGCTATATAAACTTCACTGGATTCAAGAGTTTGGATATCGGTAACTGTGGTCCTCCTAATGTTCTTGAATGGCAACATCCATGATCCCTCACTATTAGGTATACTTATCAAGGCTGATGGGAACAGTAGGCTAAAAAGATCTAGAGAACCAATTGCTCTCCTATATGCTAGATTGCATTACTGAATTATTATTTATGCTTGTCATAACTCATTGTCTGAAGTTGGAGGATTCGGTTGGAGAAGAGGTGGCAGATTGCCATCAACCTGCAGCTTCTGCTATTTATGGTCTCATTCAAGAACCTAGAGTTGAGGCAGAAGAGGGTCCTATTTCCCAACAGACGTATTCAGATGCTGATGACCCCTTGCCATCATTCATCAAGTGACAAAGAGGCAAAGACTGTGCTACTTCCAACAATTATTTCATAGGAAACAGTCTTAATTAGACACCTGGAATCTGGAAACAGTTCATTACAAATCTCCCAGCCAGTCCCTGGCAGCTTTGATGTTTTCAAACCTCACACGTGACCACCTCGTGTCTCCTTGTGGAGATAAAAAGAAGGGCATAAATAAACAAACTAATAATAATAACTAGTAGTACTCTTCTGCATTTATGTTTTCCTGACCTTGAACTAGCTACAATTTACAACTTTGTTATACTTCCTGCAGGCTTTGTTTATATGGCTGAATGACTGAATGACTTCTACACTGGCTATTTATTTATTTATTTATTTATTTATTTGCTCTATTTGTACCCCGTCTTTCTCTACCCCGAAGGGGACTCAAGGCAGCTTTACATATGTCAACTATTCAATGCCTTTTGACAGTTAAAATACACTTAAATTTAAAAATAAAATGCATATTAAAACATATAAAACAATTCATTCACTATTTAAATCAATCCATCCTCAATCATAATCCAGGGCCATTCCAAAGATCAATTACACATATTTCAAGGCTATTATTGCGCTATAGATTAACCACCTTCTTGCTTTTTCCTGACTAATTTTGATTAGGTTACCTCCTTAACTGTTCTTATATTCTAACCACCTGATTTCTGGGACATTCATGACTGTACTATAGAATAGAATGACATATTTTAAAAGGTATCGTTAACAAAGACTAATTAAGTATAGCAGGTTTCAAAGATTCTTAAGGACATAACTTTGATTTTTACACAATCTGCTCAGGGCTGGGCAGTACAATACGTGAATTTACTAGGAACAAACACACTTCAATTGTGATGTCATTTTCTCTATGCCTTTGATCAATACTAACACATCACAGTTTTCATCTCCACCAGGAGTAAATCTTTTGTAAAAACAATAGGCCTCAGTTGCTTCTTCAAAATACCTGTGGTTGCATGGCTATTTTTCCGCATATTCAAAACTATGTCAAGCTTAAAAGTTCTCATAGTTTTAACATAACATGGGTATAACTCTGAGTTGTTGGGTAGCTGCTGCTATTTTTAATTTAGTGACCTACTATTTTTAAGTCCTAAACTGTTCCTTTATTGAATGTAATATTTTAAATGTTTTAATATGCACTAATTTTTAAATTTAAATTTAAATGTTATTTAATTGTGTGTTGTTTTAAGGCATTGAATAGTTGCCTATATGTGAAGCTGCCTTGAGTCCCCTTCAGGGTTGAGAAAGGCGGGGTATAAATAGGGTAAATAAATAAAAAATAAATAATTTATTAGCTTTTTATAAAATCAGGACAGGAAATAAGCCACAGTTATCATCTTGGAGCCTCAGCTGTGTCAAGACACCTATGGGTAGAAATACAGGGAAGTTTGCAAAAGCACAGAGGGGTGCAGATGAAGCTATCATCCTTGCTCATCAAAACATTCCCGGGATTGGACGCTAGGAGACCTGGAATCACTACTAGTGAACCATGACATTGAGCACAGCCTATATCACCAGGTTTAATAGTCCCATAGAGGCTGGATAAACCTCTTATCTGTGTGCATGGAAATGCAAGATGAAAGAAAGATCATTTGGCATGTTTATGTGGCTGGCTACTAGTGATCTGTATGCTCCTGAATATGTCACCAGTCACACAAGCCAAATATACACACAATGTGAACAATAAGAGATGATTATATCTTCTTGATGTCATTAATTTGCAAAAAATATCATTTTCTTGATTCTTACAATGATCCTTCTTTTCTAGGCCTGCTTTTAATGGGCAGAGTAAGGTAAGATTTTTTTTAAAAAAAACTGAATAAAAGATAATACAGTACTATTCCCTTAGGAAAAGTGGCAAGTACAGACTCCAGATTTTTTAAGCTGTGCTATATAGCGTATAATCTAAAATATTATAAGTTAAGGAAATTTAAAGCAGTTCCCAGAAACCTCTACTGTTTTCTGCTCCAAAATTACTGCACAGCTTTCAGTTACTCATTACAATCCTACAACCACTTCTAATATTTAAAAGTGAATACAAATTTAAACTAGAAAATTCCATAAAATCATCATAATGGGATGAGGGATGACTGCTCACATATTGCCTCTGACAACAACTTACCATATGCCCATGTCTCATGTGAAGAAGCCTTTTGTCGAAATTTAGCAGCCAGATGTTCAAGTCGTTCAAGCCTTCGGATTTCATTCAGCAGCCATTCCTCATAGCCCTTCTCTGCTTGTTCAAGTCTTTGCCACGCACTGGCAATATCCTATGAAATGTATGGATACAAGAATCCAGGGTTTTATATACAGTGAAGCTAGTGTTCCTTGGCTTTATACCGAGTGAAACTACTGTTAAACTATTTTAGGACTGACTATAGTTCCACTCCTGAGAAAGCTTTTACCTGAAAGGGCAAGTGTTATATACAAGTAAGAAAACATATGAAATGCCAGAATAAAGTTGTGAAAACCACACAGAGAGAGGAGGGGGGGGTTATATATATATATAAGTAACAGTTAAATCAAAGTGGAGGAGACTTGAAAATGACTGTACTGTCCTGGAACCATCAATAAGGTGTTGGGAAGGTGGGGAGAAATCCTGGCAGTTTCCAGTCTGCTAGAGAAACAAACTGATGCTAATAATACCACAAACGAAGAGCTCCATTATTCCACAAGTAGTAACAACAATTTATGGTTTTCAGGTAGAAAGGTTCATATACAAATTGTCATAAAAATTTAAGGCAAACAACCTCCTCAAAGGTCAAGACAAAGTTTAGAGTACATCATATTACTGAGACAAAATATGAAGATGTAAAGGTTTTCCCTTGACATTACGTCTAGTCAGTTCCAACTCTGGTAGGGGGGGGTGTGTGTGTGTGCTCATTTCCATTTCTAAGCTGAAGAGCCAGCATTGTCCATAGACTCCTCCTAAGTCATGTGGCCAGTGTAACCAGAGCGCCATTACCTTCCCACCAGTGCAATACCTATTAATGTACTCACATTTGCATGTTTTCAAACTGCTAGGTTGACAGAAGCTGAGGCTATCAATAAGAGATCACCCCATTACGTGGATTTGATCTGCTGACCTTCTGGTCAACAAGTTCATCAACTCAGCGGTTTAACCCACTGCACCACCGTGAACCCTTAAAACTGGCAGGGGCTGTCCAGTGGTCTCAGACTAAGCGAGAATCAAACCCTGCTCTTCAGGGCTCTAGCCCAACACCCAGCCGCTGACACCACCTAGGCTCTCCTGGAGATGACAACACATTAATAAACGAATTGCTGCAAATCTATTTAGACTATATTATATATCTGTATTTTCCTTCATTCCACTTAATGATGGGAATTAAATCCAAATAGTTTAGCATTGATGGGATTAAATCTGAATAGTTTTTTGCAGTTTCCCAAGTTTGATGCACCATTCCAGAACCCAAAAGGAAGATGCATAGAGACCTCTACTTACCGAAACCATTTTCCCTTCGGATGGCATGAAAGCTGGTCTATTGCTGATCCTCAATTTTGTCTGCAATGTATTAAAATTGATCTCTAGCTGGCATTTTTCTTGGACCTTGGGAGGCTTGTGTTTTCGGCGATAATCTCTGAAGTCCTCTAACTTCTTCTGCATAGCTGCCATAGTCTTCTCTGGGGTCCTGTTTTCAAGCCAAGGAGTTGTACGGCGAATCCATTCCAAAAGCTGTGAAATCACAGAAAAGTCAGCTAAGACAAGAGAGTATACAAAGGATCTCGAATTAATATGAAATATTTTGATTTTGTAGTTTTGACATTTTGTGGAGAAAGAGATGGATCCAGACCTGTCATTAGTGGAAGAAAGAGAACAGCCTTTTTTGTTTATTTTAACTTCCCTAAACATCCCTGGCCTCCATGAAAGGTTGATCTTGAGGTTCATTCAGAATGACATGGAAAGTGACAACAGAAGGTGCAACTGGAAGAAGGAACTAGCCAAAATCATCCATTATCTCCTTCAACGCGGAGCCCCCCCCCCCCCTGGATTTTGGCCCCATTCTTTGAACAGGGGGGAAAAGCACGTTTGGCTCCAAAGCAAAGGCAATAAGGCCCTATCATTGGGGTGATTTTGCAGCAGATGAAATGCATAAAGAGTTCAGAAAGTATGATTATAGAATGTGCTACAGTCAACCATCATCCCCACTTCGATAATATATAAATACATATATGCAAATTCCTACTGAGCTTCCACAAGTAGGTGGGATTGGGGATGGGGTGAAGTTTAAAAGCTATTTGAAATGTAATTATTATGTTTCCATCTGCTTTTACCTTAATACACACTGTAGTATTTGTTTTTAAATCTTTGCATTGCACTTTTATCACTGACTGAAGTGTGGGATTGTTAGCCATCTTGAATCCCCACAGGGTATAAATAAGTCAGGATATAAATAAATTAAATAATCATAAAATAATAATCTTTAACAAGATGGACTCAATTTGAAATTGCTATATCTCTGCAACCACAACCCATATATATTGCCAAAGTGGAGACAATTGTTGGACTGAAGGATGGCACTGCAAGGAGACAATTTAGCACTGTGTGTGTTTTCACCATCATTAAGGAACAGGATGTGCATGGCTTTGGTACTTAGAACTGCTATTTCCATAAGGATTTTCTAGTTATGACTAACCAAAGAGCATTAGCATTGAGCTATTGTCAGAAGCTTCATCATTAGGTCAGAAACATTTGAGGTTTTACTAATGTTAGTTTCCAACAGCAGCAAGATTTTCCTCTGTTTGCCTGAAGGAGGAATCGTGTGGTAAACTGAATTTGCAATTTATTACAACTCAAGCAACAACTGTTTTACGAGTGGCTAAAATCTAAAGCTTGGTAGCAAGTATCAAGTTGCAGCCAGGCAAAACAAATGTAAGAAATCTTTTGCATTTAAAAATCAGATCAGTGGTTCCCAACCTGTGGGTCCCCAGATGTTTTGGCTTCAACTCCCAGATAGCCCAACAGCTGGTAAACTGGCTAGGATTTCTGGGAGTTGTAGGCCTAAACACATGGGGACCCACAGGTTGAGAACCACTGACATAGATTTTACATTGCTAGACAAAAAAGCAACAAATTTACTTCCAATTCAAACAAAGATCATGTCAAATACAATGGAGATGTTCTCTTTTTCACTTAACGGCCATATCCGAATAGAAAGATACTCTACTGGAAACAACTGCTTTGCACAAATGTTGCTTTGTTGTTATGTGGTTGCATACTGAAACACACCTGATTTATTATCAAAATAATTACTTCACAGTTATGTCAGGATTTCTTTACCTCACTTGCTAGCCTTTCATACTCTTCCATCAACTTTTCATTTTCTTGGTTCACAGCAAGTACCTTACAAATCCGATTAGCTGCTGTTTCCGCCTGCAAAATACAGAGTGTAAAAAATGAAAGCAAAATTAGAATGTCCATGCATTGGTTATGACAAAGGAAGTTTAAAGGCATGTCCACCAAAGTGGTTTTTACCTATAAGGTAAACAGACATTGATTCAAGCTACCTAATTTCTCCAAGCCCCAAAAAGCCAACAGATATTCCTCTGTGGTGTTAGGCTGACTGAACAACAATGTGGGTTTTCCACACGAGACCACACTGTAATGTATCACTTTTTAATATAACAAGAATAGCTTTCTCCATTCCCAATATACACACAATCTTTGTGTGAGCGTCATATAAAACGACAGCATGACCAAAGTCTTTCACTAGAGTTTGCACAATATTTCCAAGCAGATTGTGCTCGGTCACACAGATCCAAGAAAGGAACATGCTTTTAATGAAAATTTGCATCATCTTTCTTGCATGAATTCAAACAATGACATACAGATGGATTTTTGCCACGCAGACGTCTAGATAAATGTTTGCAGTGATAAATCCATTTTCTAACTCCATTTAATTGAAAGTGTTGTGTGGACTGTTAATCTTTCTAATGCTCGGACTGTTAAATATTAAAATTCTATCAAAGGCATGAGCTGGTGTTCTGAATAGGGGAAAATGCAATGCTTTGTTAGGCTGTCGAAGGCTTTCATGGCTGGAATCACTGGGTTGCTGGGCTGTATGGCCATGTTCCAGAAGCATTCTCTCCTGTTGTTTCACCCACATCTATGGCAGGCATCCCCGCAACCTCTGAGGATACCTGCCATAGATATGGGCAAAACATCAGGAGAGAATGCTTCTGGAATATGGCGATACAACCCGAAAAACGATGTATGTTTTAAATGCAACCCACAGCAACCCTTTTTAGGCTGTTGATACAAAGATCCCCCCCTCCCACCCCTGTTTAAGTATATATTCATGCACAACAATCTTTGGTGTGAAAAGCTATTTTCATCAAAACATTTATGAGATGATAGGAACCTGAAAGGTAATAGGGTTACATCTCTATGTGGGGTTGCCTTTGAAGACTGTTTGGAAGCTGCAACTAGTCCAAAGGACAGCAGCCAGGTTGATAACAGGAGCGGCATTCAACTCCCCTGTTGTGCCAGCTCCACTGGCTGCCAGTTTGCTACCGGGCACAATTCAAAGTGCTGGTTTTAGCCTTTAAAGCCCTAAATGGTTCTGGTCCAACTTACCTGTCCGAATGCATCTCTCCTTATGAACCATCAAGATGTTTAAGATCATCCGGAGAGGCCCTGCTCTCGGTCCCACCTTCTTTGCAGGCACGATTGGTGGGGAAGAGAGACAGGGCCTTTTCAGTGGTGGTTCCTCGGCTATGGAATGCCCTCCCTAGTGACATCAGATTGGCCCCCTCCCTCCTGACATTTTGCAAGAAAGTCAAGACCTGGCTGTTTGAGCAGGCATTTGCTGATGAAATAAAACGGTTTAATTAGATATATGGAATGATGACAATGTGACGGAAAGTGATTTCAACGTGACAAAGGAAGTTTAAAGGCATGTCCACCAAAGTGGTTTTTACCTATAAGGTACACAGAGACATTGATTTCTCCAAGCCCCAAAAAAGCCAACAGATATTCCTCTGTGGTGTTAGGCTGACTGAACAACAATGTGGGTTTTCCACACGACACCACACTGTAATGTATCACTTTTTAATATAACAAGGATAGCTTTCTCCATTCCCAATGTACACACAATCTTTGTGTGAGCGCCATATAAAACGACAGCATGACCAAAGTCTTTCACTAGAGTTTGCACAATATTTCCAAGCAGATTGTGCTCAGTCACACAGATCCAAGAAAGGAACATGCTGAGACTGTAATTGTTTGTTTTAATTGCTAATTGTTGTGTTATATGGTTATTGCTTGGTTTGTTTTGCTCGTGTTTTGATTGGAGGACAGAGATTGCCTTGTGTAAACCGCCCCGAGTCGCCTTCGGGCTGAGAGGGGCGGTATAGAAATGTGATAAATAAATAAATAAATAAATAGGCACAATGATAAAAAATTACTGTGGTTTTGCCAGTGTAAGCAACCACTTGGAAGACGTCAAATGTGGTGTATCTAAGCATAAAAATATATACACAAATATATGTACAACTTGTCAATAAGAAAAGGTTATACGAGGCCACAGTCATTCGAGGCTGCTTCAGTTATTATTTCTTGCTTATAAGATGCATTAGGTAAACAATTCTAACTATTGAATAAATCATAGAAATATTGTCTTTGTTTGCACGAGAAAAAAAGAAAGGATATAGGAACTACTGTAAAGGAATCAACAAAGAAATGAAATATTGTCACAATGCAACTTATTTACATATGAAGTGGCTAGCTACCAAGGCTGCAGTATAAGTGCGGGTTGCACTGAGCAGCGAGGAGCTTATCCCATTAAAAGCATGGAAATTCCACTTTCACCCAAATCTCTCTTTACTGTCTTTTCTAAGTCTAGAAACAAAATATTAATTGCAAAAGCACAACTGAATTAGTCCATATCACAACTACAGAGGGTAAAGTCCATATGATACTATTCTGTTCAAATACATTTTTTTATTTATTATTCAGATATTGGGCTCGCTCAAGCCAAACACAACAAGCAATAAAAACATAAATGTAAAAACAGTAAAACACAATGATAACTAAGATTTACAAGGCTGTTCCTTAACAAATGTAATGTTATGGGTTTTCTCTTTTGTATTTCATGAACTGAGTTTTAAAATGAAATGTTAGGGGGAAACATGGGTATGTAGGATGTACGGATCATTATCACCAATTACACTACTATTCATTTGATGAATTGCTTGCTGTCTGTAAGAGCTATTTTGGGTTTCATCTCTGCCAATGGTGATGTAGATAACATTCTCAGGATGGCGTGTGAACTCAAAGATTATGCTAACTCAAAGTAACTTCAATTATGCTACCATCTGGACATTGTCTGAGTAATTATCACACAAAAAACTCAGAAAATAATGTCTGAGACAAACATAAAGAGAAACCAAAGGATAATATAAAAATAGATGTCAACTAAATACATATATCATGCAAGAGGCATATTAGGGAATGAAAACCTGGGTGAAGCTATTTTACATAGCTCGATATTTTTTGCAGATGTTTTTCCTCATCTATATTTTTTCCAGAGACATTGCTGGGTAGATCTCGGATGATCTACAGAACACTGTGATATTATAGCCTCAGTCTTCAATCAGAGTTGACTTCTTGATGATTATATCTCCCCATAGGAAGATGTCAGAATATTGCCAACCTCAAGGGGTGGTTTTCTCTCAGTCCTATCACTATCACAAGCCTGTCTGCTGAGGTCACAAGAGAGAACCTTCTCAGTGACTTCCCCTGGGATATGGAATTCCTTTCCATGGGAAGCTAGACTGTCCCCATCTCTGTCCTCTGTCCATTATATGGTTACAGGTGATCTTTTCATTTTTAACTTTCTGCCTAAATATATTTTTAACAATTTTGCATTTAAAAAATATAATTGCACTTTAAATATGAAAACCTGTTCAATTGTACTTTTAACTCTTTTATTCTCGTCAGATTTGTACGTATTTAAGTCTTATTGCAAGCTGATTTGTTTCTCCTGCTGGGAGAAAGGGAAGGACAGCAAATGCAAGAATCAAGGAAAGCTTGGTATTGGTGTACTGGTATAGTGCCTGGCAGCTGTGATGGACTGGATGAGGGCTAACAAGCTGAGGCTTGATTCAGACAAGACAGAGGTCCTCCTGGTCAGTTGCAAGGCCAATCAGGGTGTAGGGTGGCAACCTGTGCTTGAAGGGGTTAAGAACATAAGAACATAAGAAGAGCCATGCTGAATCGGGCCTCAGCCCATCAAGTCCAGCATTCTGTGTCACACAGTGGCCCACCAGTTGTACACAGGGATCTCTAGCAGAAAGGAGGGCAAAACCCTCACCTGCTCCCGACCCCCCACAACCAGTACCCGGGGAAAATCCTGCCTGTCTCCATCAACACAGAGGTGGCACTTGGATGTCCATTTCAGTAACTACTGATTGGTATCCATGAATCTGTCTAATCCTCCCTTGAAGCTGTCCAGGCTGACAGCTGTCACAACCTCCTCTGGAAGTGAGTTCCATAACCCAATGACCCTCTGGGTGAAGAAATATTTCCCTTTATTAGTCCTAACTTTCCTACCTTGGAGCTTTATAAGGGAGCTGCTCCATCCCTTGGATCATTCTTGTTGCCCTTCTTTTGTACCTTTCCAGTTCCGTTATATCCTTCTTTGAGGTGCGGTGACCAGAATTGTACACAGTACTCCAGATGTGGCCTCACCATAGATTTGTAGAGAGGCAATACAACATTTGCCGACCTATTTTCGATTCCCTTCCTGATCATGCCAAGCATAGAATTTGCTTTTTTTCGCTGCTGCTGCGCACTGGGTTGACATCTTCATTGAGCTGTCCACCAAAACCCCAAGATCCCTTTCCTGGTTTGTCTCAGAAAGCTTTGATCCCATCAGTTGATAAGTGTATTTGGGGTTCTTTGCCCCGATGTGCATGACTTTACACTTGTTTAGGTTAAACTGCATTTGCCACTTTGTTGCCCATTCACTCAATTTCGAGAGATCTTTCTGGAGCTCTTTACAGTCAGTTTCCATTTTTAACTACCCTGAACAGTTTAGTGTCATCTGCAAACTTTGCTACCTCACAATTTACTTCTACATCCAGATCATTTATGAATAAATTAAAAAGTAACGGTCCTAAAACTGAACCTTGGGGTACGCCACTTCTCACCTCTTTCCATCCAGAGAAGTGTCCATCCAGAGAAGTGTCCACCCTTTGTTTCCTACAGTTTAGCCAGGTTCCAATCCAGGACAAGACCTGTCCCCTGATTCCATGGCTGAAGAGCTTATTTAGGAGCCTTTGGTGAGGGACTTTGTCAAAAGCCTTTTGAAAGTCAAGGTAAACAATATCGACTGGGTCCCCTTTATCTATGTGTTTATTTACACCCTCAAAGAATTCTATCAAGTTAGTAAGACATGATTTGCCTTTGCAGAACCCATGTTGATTTTCCTTCAGCAATGCCTGTTCTTCTATGTGCTTAGTAATTTTTTCTTTAATAATGGTTTCCATCACTTTGCCTGGAACTGAGGTTAGACTAACTGGCCTATAATTTCCTGGATCACCCCTGGATCCTTTCTTGAAGATCGGAGTTACATTTGCCTCCCTCCAGTCCTCGGGTACAGTGCCTGATCTTAGAGAAAGGTTATATATTTTGGCTAGAATTTCAGCAATTTCACACTTGAGTTCCTTAAGAACTCTGGGGTGGATGCCATCTGGCCCTGGTGATTTGTTGACATTTAGTTTAGTAAGGCATGTGAGAACATCTTCCTTGTTTATCTTTATCTGGTTTAATTCATTTAATTTCCTCCCTGAAAAAACTGACTCAGCTGCAGGCATATGTTGTCTGTCCGTGTAGCACAGCAGTTCTCGTTTGTGCCTGGAGAGCAGGGGCTAGGACCCGGGGTTCCATTGGCATTGGGGGCCTGCAGCTGCAGAGACAGATTCAGAGGAGGATTTAGAAGGGTGGAAGGACAGTTTCAATCAGTGGGCCTCCTTCGCCCACAGAAAGTTTGGCATGGGAAGAACTGTGTTTGGCCCTGACGTAGACATAGATAACCAGGTGCAAATGGAAGACAGCGATTCT
>JARBWK010000003.1:164635874-164720805 GCA_030556195.1 Anolis apletophallus | reverse complement strand
AATAAAATGTTGTAGTTGATGCCAGGAATTGCCAGAAAGTAGTTCCAGGACAAAAGAAACATTGTTTCTGTTTTTGAAAAGCCATGATTTAGAAAAAATATAATTGCAACAACAAACACCAACACCTTCAGATACATTTGTCCTGTCTGTAGGAGCATCTTACATGAGCATGTTACATGAGGGCCAGCATGGTCAAGTCAGATATTTTGATGCTCTCTCGGAGCCCTTTCTAATAACCAATGGAGTGAAACAAGGTTGTGTTCTTGCACCAACCATATTTACAATCATCTTCAGCATGATGCTCCAAAGAGCTAGGGCAAACCTCGAAGAAGAAGACGGCATATGTATATACGCTATCGTACTGATGGTAGCTTGTTCAACTTAAGCCGTCTGAGGGCTCGCACTAAGACTCTAAAATATCTAGTCCGTGAGCTGCTTTTTGCTGACGATGCTGCCCTTGTCGCCCATTCAGAGGCAGCCCTGCAGCGCCTCACATCCAGCGTTGCAGCAGCTGCAGAGCTGTTTGGGCTGGAAGTCAGCCTGAAGAAAACGGAAGTCCTCTACCAGCCCGCACCACAGGAAGAACACCATCATCCCCACGTCAGCATAGGCAGATCTATGCTTAAGTCAGTTCAGCGGTTCACCTACCAGGGAAGCATCATCTCTTCAGACGCCAAGATTGACAAAGAGATAGATCACAGATTATCAAAGGCATATAGTGATTTGGAAGGCTTCACAAGAGTCTGGAGCAACAAGCACCTGAGGCAAAGCACCAAAATCAGTGTGTACAGAGCTATTGTATTGTCTATTCTCCTCTATGGGTCTGAAACATGGGTCACCTATCGCCAACACCTACGACTCCTCGAACACTTTCATCAGCGCTGTCTTCACACAATCCGAAATATACACTGGACCGACTATGTGACTAATGTTGCTGTCCTTGAGCAAGCAGGGATCACCAGCGTTGAGGCCATGCTATTGAGAACACAGCTGCGCTGGGCAGGGCACATTCATAGGATGGAGGACCACCGCCTCCTGAAGATACTACTCTATGGTGAACTCGCCACGGGTCAGCGCAAGAGAGGAGCCCCGAAAAAGAGATATAAGGACTCCCTGAAACAACATCTCAGGCTCGGCCAGATTGATCACCAACAATGGTCCACCCTGACCTCACATCGGGAGGCATGGAGATGCACTATCCACAATGCTGCGGCCTCTTTCGAGAAGACACGCCAAGTGGGTCTCGAAGAGAAACAACAATGCAGAAAGAACTGCAGCTTGGAAACAACATGACCCAAGGAGACTTTCTGCTGTGCTTTCTGCAACCAAACTTGCCTATCTCAGATTGGCCTTTTTAGTCATCAACGCGCTTGTAAAAAGCGTGGGATGAGTCCTTCCTGAATCTTCGTTTGCGAAGTAATGCCGAGAGGAGCATCTAGAGTTTAGAGACACAAAAAGTAATAAATAGCAGGAGTGGCTTCAGAGCATATGCACAATATCTTCCAGAAATTATTTTTCTTAGAGAGTCAATCCCTTGCAAAGTGATCCAACATTGATCCTAAAAGT
This sequence comes from Anolis apletophallus, assembly GCA_030556195.1. Classification (NCBI taxonomy): domain Eukaryota; kingdom Metazoa; phylum Chordata; class Lepidosauria; order Squamata; family Anolidae; genus Anolis; species Anolis apletophallus. The sequence goes on along the minus strand of JARBWK010000003.1, from coordinate 164,719,239 downwards.
GCACTAGCACTAGGACAAAGCTCCAGTCTTAAATCAGAAATTCAGACCAGTGCAGAATTCCCCCCTTCCCATAAAACAGAATGGTGTTTAAACTAGCTGTGAAATATTGATGAAACTTGTTAGTGACTTGAGTGACAGAGTAGAGGTTATGCTCATCACTTTGCTAGATGGCGCTAGACTAGTAAACTAGACTATACTATAGCAGGCAGATTAATTAATAATGCCACTCAATCCTGCTTTGACCAGATTTCACATGGGATACTGTGTCCAGTTCAGGGCACTACAGTTCAAGAAGGATAACAAGAAATGTGAACGTTGACAGAGAAGGGACACCAAAATGGTAAATGTTTTAATATCGAAACCCTTTGAGAAACACATATGGAACTTGATTGCTTTAGCATGGTCCTTTTGGGATGATTCTGTGAATGTAACCAGTTAGACATTATATATAGTCAGTTATTGCAATTTTTAACAGATTTGAACAAAAGCACTGGCTGGTTTACATCAATTTGATCTGTGTTTTCAGAAGTGGGCAGAGGATGCATTGAGCCAGAAAGTGGATTGGAAACAAATGCATGCCTATTTCTTCAAAGCAGAGATCAAGAGTCCTAGGCATTCTAGATGCTGCATTTAGGTTTATAGTATGGTTTAAGTATGTGGTAAACTAGTAATTGACAGAAAGCAGATATATTCATATAAGACTGCTTCATTATCGGAAAATGTAAGAGAAAGGTTATGCTCACTGCATAAAGAACAAGGTCAATGTAAGACCGTTCGCTGCCCAAGAAAGAGCAACAAATTACACCCCCACCCGAAACAGAAAATCTCGTACATGCCTTTCCATTTCCTTTGTACTAAAAATACAAATATCACATGTATTAAATCACTATTTTGCTACTCTTTCATGTCTGCCACCCCGTTCAGCTCTCTGAAGCAACTGCCTTGTTCTGCTTGTTATCGAACGACCAGGCGAGTCCCGTAGACCGACTACGGAACGGGGCCTGCGAGGGTTCAGTTAACCTGGCGAGCCCGGGGTGCCTAGGTCCTCGAAGCCTACCCACCTCCCTTAGGTCCAATTATGCTCACCAGAACGTCAAGGTAGATGCCACGAAATTGTTTATTCTGCTCAGCTGAGTAGGATGCGACCGCAAATTCCCTGATCCCAAAAGACGCATGCATGTACATTCAAAACATTGGTTTTTAAAGGTTACAGAACTGTCAAAACAATTGAAATTCCCGCCTGCCCCCTTCTGGGCCGGCTCCGTCGGTGATTGGTCGGAACGTTGAGATCAGCTGATGGGCGGGATGTTGACCGGCTCTGGGAGCCAATCGGCGCTACTCCCATTCGCCATCCCAGCCAATCAGGGGTCTGTGGCCATATATGGAATGTCCGGGAAGGAGAGTTCAGACGGAAATGGCTGTCAATATTGGTATATGAGTAAAACAAAAGAGTCCTAGCCAGGTAAACGACCTTAAATGACACCTGGGAGTGATGGGATTAATGGGCTTGCGGATGAATGGGAAGGGAGGAAGAGACTTGACGATAAGGATTCACTCAAGTCTTTGTGTGACAGAGGGTCTATTTTGGGACACAATCTGGTTTCCGAGGCCAGCTGTGTTCCCGCTGTGAGAACAAATATTTCATGTCCGAATCCCAAAGGCTGAATTAATTAGACTAAACTCCGACCGTTAATACTGCCTTTAGGCTGATGAAACGTGGGCCCGGGACAAGAGCCCAGGTGGCCAAAACAAGATTTCCATCAGAAAAGCTCATGCAATGAGAACAATGATGATCCATAAAAGGTTTAGGATGGGAATCCGGTTACTTCCTCTCAGCTGACACAATAGCAAAATACAGGCAATCTTTCTTTACATGGGAAAGAGGGGGAAGGGAAGGGCTACAAGGAGTCAGTGGGAACAGGGGACAATATTGTACATTCATATAGATACAGGGATGAACCTTTATTATGATTTCTGCTTTTCCTGATGTCAGCCCAAACACAATCAGATATGGCCCCCTGCTTCCTAGGCCAATTCCTTTCTCAAAACTTTTCTTTCTGAGCTCAGAGACGTCCCAAGAATGAGGGGAGAGGGGGAAAGAGGAGAATAAAGATAAAAAGTGTAAAAGCAAAAATAAGTTCCTTTCCTCCCTTTGGGGGTCTCGAACTCGGGACTCCCGTCCCGAACGGCCTTGGCCCTGCCGCTTGAGCTATCGCACCTTTCCCTTGGACACAGCTCTCCTTGCAGTCTTAAGGCGCCCGGGAAGCGGGAGGAGAGAAAAAAAATATAAAAATTCAGGAAAAATAGGGAGAAAGTCAGAAAGAGAAAGAACCCTTTTGGACAGACTCCAGCGGGGCTTTGGGAAGGGATGTGTGGGTTTCCACCCGGGAACAGGCGTGCGTGCTGAAGTTGGGACTTGTTCACTCGCGGAACGACCTGCGGCTTGAGACCTGTTGCCCTCGGCAACAAGCTTAATGTTAGCTCAGGGCCTGACAAGAAATAAATTACACAAGTCTCTGTCAGACTAGTTTATAAACTAAAAAAGTTAAAGAAATGAAAGGATAGGATAATAATGAGAGAATAAAATAATGTCACCTTCCCTTTCATTTTACATATAAACAGAATAAAAGTGGCATATTAAATTATTTCATTAATAAGTCCAAAATCACATTGTGTAGATTATGTTCCTTTTGCGTGAACACAAGGAAATCAGATAATAGCAAAAGAAGACTATGCCCCCCCCCCCAGCCATATCATCTTGAATATCAAGGCAAAATAACCCACAATATCTGCTTTGAACTGAGTTGAGTCCACACTGCTATATATCCCAGTTCAAAGCAGATACTGTGGGATTTTATTCAGCTGTGTGGAAGGGGCTTATGTGGAGTATCAAGAAAGAGGGTCTCAAGTGTAATGGGATAAAAGCAACAGCTCAAAATCCAAAATGATGTTAGATTGTACTGTGAATAATTTGCTGTTTTGAAATGCTGATTTTCCAATTGCGAGGAAGAGAAATGATTCCAAAGAAATATTATTTGCAGACAACGGACACCTAATTCTGAAATACTCTACTTGAAATGGCAGTTGCTGTTTCAATGGAACTGAATTTCACACAACCATATTTAGGATGGCAGTCTTATATCGACAACATTTTGTTAGATTCAGCAAAAACTGATATGTGAATTAATCTTACTCCCTGTCTGTTAGACGCACTAGAACTCTGGAAACACCGTCCAGACTTACACACAGTGACAGGTGGAAAACTACAAATAGTGCTGGCATACAATTGGAAAAAATGGTGGGAGACATCCAGGATTTAAAAAATGGTTTAGCAAAGGGAATGCAAGGGAAGGGTGTAGAATAGCTTATTACAGGCTTTCAGACAGTCATATGTTTTCAGTAGCTTAGTGGCACTTCTATTTTGCATTTCTATTTAGCTTGTTCCTACTTCTAGATAATGAGCAAAGAAGAAACTGAAAATCTCAGGGCTCGGGCAAGTTCGTACAAGGGGATGCGGTCGGCCAAATAGCCTGGACCTGAACCCTCTAGGGCTTTAAAGGTCATAACCAGCACATTTTTAATTGTGCCTGGTAACAGACTGGCAGCCAGTGGAACGGCTGCAACAGGGGTGTTGTCTGCTCCCTGTAGCCAGCCCCAGTTACCAACCTGGCTACAGCTCTTTGGACCAGCTGAAGTTTCCAAGCACTCTTCAGAGGCAACTCCACATAGAATGTGTTCCATTAATCCAGATGGGATGTAACTAGGCATGTCTCATTGTGGCCAGATCTAGCTTCTCAAGGAATGGGTGCAATTTATGTATTTATTTTATTTTATTTAGAACATTTATACTCTGTCCTTGTCAACCCCCGATGAGGGATTCAGGACGGCTTCCTACAGGCAACAATTCAATATCGATGCAATTTAATAACAGAACATAAAATACAATTACCATACATTTAAAACGGTTATAAATATACATTAAAACAGTTTAGCAATTCAAATCATCATCCAAATCAGACCATTGTGGCCCACTAAAACTTATCTTCACCAGTAAATCAGTCTATTCTGCAAATGCTTGATCCCTGTCAGCGCCGCTTGGCCCGTTTGCTGACCTAACGGACCAAGCCCCGCGCGCCATCAGATAAGAGCAACATCTGGCAGCCTTTGAACTGGAACTGGCGGGCTTTGATATGGAACCGCCCTTGATGTGCCAGGCACCTTTCCTGAACTTTGATATGCGGAGAGCCGGATGGTCATCCCTGAGGAAGGAGGGGCCCAGCAGGGGGCGGGGCGGGAGGCTTTGAAGAGACTCTTACGCGGGAAAACTTTAGTCTATCTTTGCTTGCCCTGGATTAAGGACCTATTAAACTACTTATCCTTCAGCATTGTTGGAGTGAGCGTGGTTCATTAGACCCCCCTTGCCGGAGCTGACAGATCCCACAGTCAGGATCTGAGTCTCTTCCGGAAGATCAGGAGGGATGGGACAGATCTAATCTTATAAGGGCGGGAAATCCACAGCTGAAGGGCTATCACAGAGAAGGCCCTGTCTCTCGTCCCCACAAAATGCGACTGTGGGACCAAGAGCAGGGCCTCGCCAGATGATCTTAAGGTCCTTGGTGGTACGTAGAGGGAGATACGTTTGGTAAACTGGGCTGAAATTGTTGAGGGCTTTATAGGTTAAGACCAACACTTTGAATTGTGCCCGGAAGCTAATAGGCAGCCAGTGGAGCTGGCGTAATAGGGGAGTTGTACGTTCCCTATACCCCGCTCCCGTGAGCAACCTGGCCGCCGAGCGTTGGACTAGCTGAAGCTTCCGAGCAGTCTTCAGAGGCAACCCCACATAGAGTGTATTGCAGTAATTTATTCAGGATGCAACCAGAGTGTGGACCACTGTGACCAAGTCAGACCTCCCAAGATACGGACACAGCTGGCACTCAAGCTTTAATTGGGCAAAAGCTCCCCTGGCCACCACTGAGACCTTGGGTTCCAGGCTCAGCGATGAATCAAGAAGGTCCCCAACCTACGGACCTGTGTCTTCAGGGGGAATGTAATCCCATCCAACACAGGCTGGATCTCATTCATTCATTCATTCATTGGTTCGACTTAATATACCGCTCTCTCTGGAGCCCAGAGCGGTTTACAGAGTTAATAGATAAAACACATAAAATGCAATAAAATACAATAAGACCAATTTAAAACCCCCAGTTAAAATCAATTCCAGCAAACTGCGATGGCAGTAGAAATATGCTGGCAGCGGCACAACAGGATGCTGATAATACTCATTAGTTATGGGCCAAATGCCTGTCTAAATAGCCAGGTTTTTACGGCTCTGCGGAACGGCATTAATTCTCGGATGGCTTGTAACTCTTCAGGGAGGGTGTTCCACAGAGTTGGCGCGGCTACGGCAAACGCCCTCTGCCGCGTGCTGGCAAGTCTATAGACCTTAATCCCAGGCACATCCAGTAGATTGAGCCCCTCTAAGCGCAGTGATCTCCTGGGCACATAAGGGGTAAGCCGCTCCCTCAGGTACACTGGCCCCAAACCATATAAGGCCTTGAAAGTTAAAGCTAACACCTTGAAAGTGACCCGGAATTCAATTGGAAGTCAGTGTCGTTCGCGCAAGAGTGGAGTCACGTGGGCAGATCTTGATGCTCTATTCCAACTGACAAGGAATACCTCTGTCTTGTCTGATTAAGTTTCCTCTCTGAGTCCACTTCGAGGTTGAGAAAGGTGGGATATAAATGAAGTAAATGATAATAATAGTTAAGCAGAATACATGTGCACAGTAAAAATATATCAAAAACACACATGATCTCACTTAATCAAGCAGCATTACATCATCTTCAGAAGAACCAAAAAACCAACCAGCTCTAGTTGTTAGTTTGGACACTCTAAGGCAGTGTTTCCCAACCAGTGTGCCGTGAGCGATCATCAGGTGTGCCGTGGGAAATTGGAACCTCCACTACCCTTTCTTCCCCCTCCTGCCGAACACATTTTCTTCTCCTCTCGGGCTCCCTTCTTCCCAGCCTTGCTCTGCTCACTTTGCCTCGCTTTGCTCACGCTGCCGCTTCTGTGGCAGGGGGGAGGGAGGAAGACGTGACCCGTGCGAGCGCTACTGCGCAGACTCGCCCCATGTCTTCCTCCCTCCCCTCCACAGTACTCTCTGGATATAGGTGAACTACAACTCCAAAACTCAAGGTCAATGTCCACCAAACTCTTATAGTATTTTCTCTTGGTTATGGTAGTTCTGTGTGGGAAGTTTGATCCCATTCCATCATTGGTGGAGTTCAGAATGCTCTTTGATTGCGGGTGAACTATAACTCCCGGCTGTTGAGCAAGACTTTCGTGTGCGTCTTTCTGCCATTCCTGCCAGGATATCTATGTTGTGTTCATCGAAACAGGCCCAGGTTTCAAACTGAGTGTACAAATAAATTTAAAAACATATTAACTATATGTATTACTGTGTTAGAGTGTCATTTTGTGTCATTTTGGTTGGTGGTGTGCCCCAGGATTTTGTAAATGTAAAAAAATGTGCTCAAAAAAGGTTGAAAAACACTGCTCTAAGGCAGTGTTTCTCAACCAGTGTGCCGGGGCACCCTAGTGTGCCGTGAGCGATCATCAGGTGTGCCGTGGGAAATTGGAACCTCCGGGGCGTCTAGTGTGTTGAAGTATAAAAACCCTAAGAAACCTACCTTGATAAAGGCACAAAATTACAAACACCCCCCTCCCCACCCGTTGTCGACTTGGTCTCTCCTCGACATGCATTGGGAAGGCCCGCCTCCCTTTCCCCAAGTAGAGACCTCCTCTTGCCTCCTGGGGGTTCTGTGTGGAAAGTTTGGCCCAGTTCTATCATTGGTGGGGTTCAGAATGCTCTTTGATTGTAGAGAAACTATAAATCCCAGCAACTACAACTCCCAAATGTCAAGGTCTGTTTCCCCTGAACTCCATCTGCGTTCATATTTGGGCATATTGAGTATTCATGCCAAGTTTGGTCCTGATCCAACATTGTTTGAGTCCACAGTGCTCTCTGGATATAGGTGAACTACAACTCCAAAACTCAAGGTCAATGCCCACCAAACTCTTATAGCATTTTCTCTTGGTTATGGGAGTTTTGTCTGGGAAGTTTGTGTCTTTCTGCCATTCGTGCCAGGATATCTATGTTGTGTTCATCGAAACAGGCCCAGGTTTCACACTGAGTGTATAAATACATTAAAAAACATATTAACTATATGTATTACTGTGTTCGAGTGTCATTTTGTGTCATTTTGGTTGGTGGTGTGCCCCAGGATTTTGTAAATGTAAAAAAATGTGCCGCGGCTCAAAAAAGGTTGAAAAACACTGCTCTAAGGAGCGGGAGGGCTGCTAAGTTTTCCTTATTGTAAGGGAAATCCAGAAAGCCTGTTCTTGATAAGGCTGGCAGATGTCCCTTATTTTAAGCCATGCCCCCTACCTAGTTGAGGGCTCAGAAGATATATATTTTTAAAAATAGATTTTTTAGGAATTGAACAATCTGTCAAAAAAAACCCCAAAACTTTACTATATGGGTTTCTCTACACTGACCCTACAAACTGCATTGCATGGCAGTGTAGATCCAGCCTGGTCTTTTGGAAAGAGAGAGAGAGCAAGACTAGCCTCCCACTGCGCATGTGCGAACTGTTCCTCGCTGAGGATTTACTTTTTTTTTGCTGCGAGGCGCAAGGAAACCTGCAGGGGGCAGCAGAGAGAGAAGCGAGGGGTGCGACTCTATCACTTCTTCGGCATCGCCTGCTCCAAGCGGAAGCGGCGTCCTTTGCCTTTCTACTTCCGAGCCAAAGGCGCACGTGGAGCAGAAACTGGGCAGATTGAGGGCTCCCTTCTGGCCTTCCTTCAGTCTCCGAGTTCCAGGTAGGTGGTAGTCCAGGTTGATCCGGAACTAAGGACATGGGCGCCTGAGATAGAGGCTCCTTTGCTTTCTGATGACACACCAGCCTTTGTGTCTTGCACAAAATTAGTGAAAAAACTATGTATCCCAAGCATGGGCAAACTTGGGCCTACCACGTGTTTTGGACTCCAACTCCCAGCATTCCTAGCAGCCTCTGGCCCTTTCAGGTGTTTTGGACTCCAACTCCCAGCATTCCTAGCAGCCTCAGGCCCTTTCAGTTGTTTTGGACTCCAACTCCCAGCATCCCTAGCAGCCTCAGGCCCTTTCAGTTGTTTTGGACTCCAACTCCCAGCATTCCTAGCAGCCTCAGGCCCTTTCAGGTGTTTTGGACTCCAACTCCCAGCATCCCTAGCAGCCTCTGGCCCTTTCAGGTGTTTTGGACTCCAACTCCCAGCATCCCTAGCAGCCTCAGGCCCTTTCAGGTGTTTTGGACTCCAACTCCCAGCATTCCTAGCAGCCTCAGGCCCTTTCAAGGTGTTTTGGACTCCAACTCCCAGCATTCCTAGCAGCCTCAGGCCCTTTCAAGGTGTTTTGGACTCCAACTCCCAGCATTCCTAGCAGCCTCTGGCCCTTTCAAGGTGTTTTGGACTCCAACTCCCAGCATTCCTAGCAGCCTCAGGCCCTTTCAGTTGTTTTGGACTCCAACTCCCAGCATTCCTAGCAGCCTCAGGCCCTTTCAGTTGTTTTGGACTCCAACTCCCAGCATTCCTAGCAGCCTCTGGCCCTTTCAGGTGCTTTGGACTCCAACTCCCAGCATCCCTAGCAGCCTCAGGCCCTTTCAGGTGTTTTGGACTCCAACTCCCAGCATCCCTAGCAGCCTCAGGCCCTTTCAAGGTGTTTTGGACTCCAACTCCCAGCATTCCTAGCAGCCTCAGGCCCTTTCAAGGTGTTTTGGACTCCAACTCCCAGCATTCCTAGCAGCCTCTGGCCCTTTCAAGGTGTTTTGGACTCCAACTCCCAGCATTCCTAGCAGCCTCTGGCCCTTTCAGGTGTTTTGGACTCCAACTCCCAGCATCCCTAGCAGCCTCCGGCCCTTTCAAGGTGTTTTGGACTCCAACTCCCAGCATTCCTAGCAGCCTCAGGCCCTTTAAGGTGTTTTGGACTCCCAACTCCCAGCATTCCTAGCTGCCTCAGGCCCTTCAGGAAGGGGCCTGAGGCTGCTAGGAATGCTGGGAGTTGGAGTCCAAAACACCTGGTAGGCCCAAGTTTGTCCAGGCCTGCTCTACACCATTGAATCCTGGGATTTATAGTTTACTGAAGTACCAGCACTCTTTGACAGAGAAGGCCCAAAACCTTGGGTTCATCTGCAACCGCCCTGACTCAGTGCTGTGAAATCAAGGGAGTTGTGGTTTTACGTGTGAAAAAGATCTTTGAGTCCTTGTGGACAAGTTAAACATGATCCAACAATGTCATGTGGTGGCAAAAAAAGCCAATGGGATTTTGGCCTGCATCAATAGGAGTATAGTGTCTAGATCCAGGGAAGTCATGCTACCCATGCTCTATTCTGCCTTGGTTAGACTGCACCTGGAATACTGTGTCCAATTCTGGGTACCACAATTGAAGGGAGATGTTGACAAGCTGGAATGTGTCCAGAGGAGGGCGACTAAAATGATCAAGGGTCTGGAGAACAAAACCTATGAGGAGTGGCTTAAAGAGCTGTTTAGCGTGAAGAAGGGAAGACTGAGAGGAGACATGATAGCCATATATAAGTATGTGAGAGGAAGTCATAGGGAGGAGGGAGCAAGCTTGTTTTCTGCTGCCCTGGAGACGAGGACACGGAACAATGGCTTCAAACTACAAGAAGGGAAATTCCATCTGAACATGAGGAATAACTTCCTGACTGTGAGAGCTGTTCAGCAGTGGAACTCTCTGCCCCGGAGTGTGGTGGAGGCTCCTTCTTTGGAGGCTTTTAAGCAGAGGCTGGATGGCCATCTGTCGGGTGTGCTTTGAATGCAATTTTCCTGCTTCTTGACAGGGGGTTGGACTGGATGGCCCATGAGGTCTCTATGATCCTATGATTATACAAAGTGTTTAGCTTTCATTGTGCTAGTGTCTCACCAAACTGCGACCCACAGGATTCCACAATGTTCAACCATGAGGGTTGAAAAGCATTGCATAAATGAATAAGTATAAAACTGATATAAATAAAGGGAGCGCATGCAACAAAATAATTTTTGACCAAAAAACGGGCAACACCGTATGTTGAACTGCAGGGATTGTCTGCAAGTATGTGTACTGTAATCCACGGAATATAAATAAAGTAAGTAAATAAATACATCATATGAATATTGAGAGCCAGTGGCTTGTCCATAACTTAGCATTTGAGGCAACTTTTAAATACAATACAACCTGTGTATCAGTGGGACCAGTATCCACAGTTTCATTTATCCTGATGCTTGGTATTGTTGAGGCCAGAAGTCTCCCAGTTTGCTATATTCACATGAAGTCCAGGAACTGATCCCACATGGATATGGAAGTTGAGAATTCAGAATTTATGCCATTTTGGCCTACTGCTGAATCTTAGTGGGTTGTGCTTTTCTCTAGTCCAGGGCTGTCCAACTGGCGGCCCCCGGGCCATATACGGCCCCCCAGCCCCTTCCCCATGGCCCCCAACCCTCCTTCAAGATATCTGCCTTTTAAGATTTTAAAAAAAATTTAAATTTTTTTGGAATATTTTTTTGGAATATTTTTTGAATATTTTATATTTATTTTTTTTTGGCGGGGAGAGGCGGGGCAGGGAGGAGGAGCAGGCTCCCTCCTCCTCCTCCTCCTTCCCTCCCTCCCCCCTCTCTCCCTCCCTCCTTCTTTCTCTCTTTCCCCCTTTCATTCCTTCCCCCTTCCACCACCTGAAGGAAAGAGGGAAGGAGAGAGTGCACGAGTGAGAGGGGGCGTGGCCAGAGCGAAAAAGGGGCGGGGCCGAGTTCAGAGCAGGGGGGGGTGCTCATTCATTCCCTTTCCGGCTTCCTCCTCTCCCGAGGCTTCGTGCCAAGTTTGGTCCTGATCCATCATTATTTGAGTCCACAGTGCTCTCTGGATGGAGGAGAACTACAACTCCCAAACTCAAGGTTCAGTACTTTCTGTTGCTCTCATGATAGTTTAGGTTTGATTCAACATGGCTGAGGAATGCTTTGATTGTGTTTTCCCCTTATGGCAGAAGGAGATTGGACTGGATGGCCCTGGATGGCCCTTGGAGGTCTCCTACTCCAGGAACCTGTTGTTGTTGTTATTATTATTATTATTATTATTATTAGCAGAGGCAGAATGAATATTATGCCTTATCATTCAGGATTATAGGCCTGTGTGGAAGGGCCCTGGCTTCTTATTTGCCTTCCTTTCCACACATCTGAATAAAATCCCATGTTATTTGCTTTAAACCAGATTATATGAGTGTGGACTCCGATAATCCAGTTCAAAGCAGGTATTCTGGGTTATATGGCTGTGTGGAAGGGCCCTGAATCCACACTGCAATATAATCCAGTTCAAAGCAGGTTTTGTGGGGTTTCCTGCCTGGATATTCTGAGTTATATGGCTGTGTGAAGGGCCCTGAGTCCACACTGCAATATAATCCAGTTCAAAGCAGGTTATGTGGGGTTTCCTGCCTGGATATTCTGAGTTATATGGCTGTGTGAAGGGCCCTGAGTCCACACTGCAATATAATCCAGTTCAAAGCAGGTTTTGTGGGGTTTCCTGCCTGGATATTCTGAGTTATATGGCTGTGTGAAGGGCCCTGAGTCCACACTGCAATATAATCCAGTTCAAAGCAGGTTATGTGGGGTTTCCTGCCTGGATATTCTGCGTTATATGGCTGTGTGAAGGGCCCTGAGTCCACACTGCAATATAATCCAGTTCAAAGCAGGTTTTGTGGGGTTTCCTTCCTGGATATTCTGAGTTATATGGCTGTGTGAAGGGCCCTGAGTCCACACTACAATATAATCCAGTTCAAAGCTGGTTTTGTGGGGTTTCCTGCCTGGATATTCTGAGTTATATGGCTGTGTGAAGGGCCCTGAGTCCACACTGCAATATAATCCAGTTCAAAGCAGGTTATGTGGGGTTTCCTGCCTGGATATTCTGCGTTATATGGCTGTGTGAAGGGCCCTGAGTCCACACTACAATATAATCCAGTTCAAAGCAGGTTTTGTGGGGTTTCCTGCCTGGATATTCTGCGTTATATGGCTGTGTGAAGGGCCCTGAGTCCACACTGCAATATAATCCAGTTCAAAGCAGGTTATGTGGGGTTTCCTGCCTGGATATTCTGCGTTATATGGCTGTGTGAAGGGCCCTGAGTCCACATTGCAATATAATCCAGTTCAAAGCAGGTTTTGTGGGGTTTCCTGCCTGGATATTCTGAGTTATATGGCTGTGTGAAGGGCCCTGAGTCCACACTACAATATAATCCAGTTCAAAGCAGGTTTTGTGGGGTTTCCTGCCTGGATATTCTGCGTTATATGGCTGTGTGAAGGGCCCTGAGTCCACACTGCAATATAATCCAGTTCAAAGCAGGGACTGGGACTTGAGACTGGGATTTTGGTGTTCATCTCTATCTCCAAGTCAAAGCCCCGGTGTCCTCCACAGACACCTCCAAGGCGGGGAGAGGGTGGAGCCGGGGGGGGCAGGGCAGGGGTGGAGCCAGGGAGGGGCGAGCCTGAGTGGAGCCGGGGGGCGGAGCTGGGGTGGAGCCGGGAGGGGCGGAGCCGGGAGCGGAGGCAGACCCTTCGGCCCCCCAGGTCATCAGTAACTGGAATTCCGGCCACAGGTCCGGTAGAAGTTGGACAGCCCTGCTCTAGTCCACTAATAAAGTAGATAGTGATCTACTTTATTAGTGGACTAGAGGAGAGCACAACCCACTAAGATAAAGTATATCATTTGTTTTACTGTCAGCCAAAACTAATGCAATTATTATTACCAAATTGACTTAAAGGTAGAAAAGGATACTTCTGGTAGTTTTTGGTTTATCAGATATTTGAAAATTTGTGATTGCCCCTATTAATTCTATTTTCTTCACAGAAGAGTGAACCATGACATCTCTCGCCCATCAACTGAAGCGTCTTGCACTCCCTCAGAATGATCCCAGTTTATTGTCGCGAAGTGAAGCAGCATCATTGCTGTTTGATTGCAAGGAGGCTGCCAGTATTGACAGGGAAACATTTTTTGCCATAGGTGAGTGCGCCTCTTAAGAGCACAGTCAAATACAGGAAAGGATAAGCAATTCTTGGTTTACCCAACATGTCAGCCACTGATTTCCACTGATGTTTCCCATTTCTTTATTCAGACAAAGTTTAATCAAGTTGTTTATATCTGTCAATTTACTGGGTTTATATTCTACCTTTCTCTGAGGATAGGTTCCCAGACTGGTCTGTGCTCTTGAATAGTTCGAAACAACAATTTAGTTATGTCATTTCAGAGTGCCTTTGAAACATTATGAGTAAGCATTTTTCTTTGGATTGGCAATAAATTTGATATATTTTCTAGGGTGCACTGGCCTGGAGGAGTTGATTGGAATTGATGCTTCCTTTGAAACATTTCAGCCAACACTTTTCAGTCAAATGTCCAAAGGTTTGGAGCGCAGTGTGCAAACTAAAGCAGTGAACCAACAGTTGGATGAAAATATTTCCTTGTTCCTTATTCATTTGTCCCCTTACTTCATGCTTAAACCAGCACAGAAATGCCTTGAGTGGCTGATTCACAGGTAATCTATCCAAGTCTCTTTACATCTTACAGTTCATTTATTTCAAGTAATAATCTATTCAAAACCCCTTCCCTGTAGATTGACACCTGGGCATAAGGAGGCAACCTTCCAAAGCAATGCAGGGCTTTTCCCAGCTGTGTACAAAGTTCACATTTTGTGTGGGGATGTGTTGGGTGTGTGAGCGTAAAGGAAGCACAAACTTGACTTGGATTAAATGAGACTGTGAGGGAAACATAGTATATCAAAGGTAGAGGCTTCTCTCTAAGATTCAAGCAGGATTTTGAGCTGACATAGATGGGGTTTTAAATTACACAGAAAGGATCTGGAGCTGAAGTAGAAAAGGTTTTGGAATTGAGCAAGAAGAGGAAACCACCAAATGGTTTTGTGGAAATGAGAAAATAGATTAAAATAAATTATTATAGGTACATACTGTGTTTAATAAACCTGTTCTTGTTGTCTTAAGCCTGTCTCTGGCTTCTAATTTTAGGGTGGATTGATGTCATGATGTCACCAAAAACTAAAGGACTCAGACCACAACACACCCACAAGTCCACATTTAAATGGTCACCAGTAACTCAGTTCGGCAGGGGAATCATTGGAGAACAAGGGCAGGATTTCTAGGATCTGGAGTTTTAGGGCCAGCCTGGGTAAAGGGAATGTCACAGGGCGATTCTGAAACTGTATGTCTTTTTCATATCATGCTAAATAGTGCTGTGACCTATAAAAATTAGTCTAAAGTCAATCTCTTTGACTGAGAAACTCGTATAAATAACTATAGAGTTACATTGTGATTTGTTTTGGTTAGGTTTCATATTCATCTCTACAATCAGGACAGTTTAGTTGGCTGTGTACTGCCGTATCATGAGACTAAACTGTTTGTGCGAGTTATCCAGCTCCTTAAAATCAGTGACCCAACTCATAAATGGCATTGGCTTCATCCAATTCAGGTAAAGATATGAAAAATAAATCAAAATGTATGAGAAGTGGATTTTACCAATATGATCATATGTGACTACTACCCGCACATTGGCATAATAATAAATTAGCTTATACAGTTTGACTCCTGCATCTATGGAAGATTGGTTCTTTAACTTACTGTAGAAACTTCCACCAAAGTTTCTCCAGAGAATCAAGAAAATTCATGTAGAGGACATATTTTGTCAGATGTGGATAGGTAAAACTACAGTTACTGGTTCCGTGGGTATTGCGATCTTATTGTAGTTGGAACTCCAAAGGGATCTTTTTCTTTTGGCTGTTCTGAGAAGACTGTTGATCAAATTTGATTTACTGATTTGAGTTGGGTGCTTTTTAGTCTAATGCTTATACTTTCCATGCTGTTTTATCTCTATTTTCCTACTCTGCTTTTAAAGTTTTGGTTTCCTAACATTGTTTGCTAATATACATAAATGGACTGACTAACTAGATAAAATACCCTTTTTAATAAGTGAGGGCATTTTAACCAAAGTTGTACTGATTTCTAGTGCTAAGGAGTTGAAATAAATTCAATTACCATTGTTACACTGCGAAAATACAAAAAAATTTACTAAAGAAAAAACAAACTAACAGGCACTTGTTACTTTGGGAAATATTCACCTCGAGTGAATTTTCTCATGACTGAGGCAGCAAGTCTTCTTAGATAAGTCTTTGTGCCTCTTGAGACATGTAGAGTTGCTCCAGCTCTGTCATGCTCTAACAGCAACTCAGAATGTGGAATTGACTTTAACTGGGCTTTTCTAATTTTGAATTGAATCCATTCCAATTTCAAATTGAAACAACAAAATGTGGAAAACCAAGGGTAAGATTATTACATCTGCAGGGCACTGTATATGCAAAAATAATCAGTTTTAAAATCCATTGAATTGAATTTTAGGATGTAGTTGGGTGATTCCATGAGCTATACTGTGACTATGTTTTGAAATGTGGCTGTTATATATGACATTTTGACTACTTCTTTTGTTTTTCATCTTCTTAATTGCAGAAACCAGGAGTCCCTCTTGCAAGGGGAACTTTGATTACACATTGCTACAAAGACCTTGGTTTCATGGATTTCATATGCAAGCTAGTGACAAAATCTGTAAAGGTTGGTGTAATGCCCCATGGCAATGCCAGATTGCTAGTTTCTCTGTCATCTAAATGTATACAGGAAGTCCCCGAGTTGCAAACATCCAACTTTCATTTTTGTAATTATGTTTATTTATATCCCACTTTTTCTCTCCATACAAAGATTCAAAGCAGCCCACAATTAAAAACTTTACAATACAACTTAAAATATACAAATATTTAAAAAAGTATTGAACATCGATTAATATTAAAAACAATTCAGGTTAAGTCTATAAAAGTATATAAAATCACAGCAGCCCCTGGCATGATCTTAAAAATCTTTGTCTTTAAATGCCTGTTTGAATAAAAAGGTTTCCCCCCCTTCTTCCTAGGCCTTTTCAGCACAGCCCGAGAGCTTACCCCACATGAGGGTCCTGTTTACTTTTTATGCCTCTACAATTGTCTCTGCCCTTGGAGCTGCAGCAAATGTAACTGACACTCTGGTCTCCAAGTTGCTTCCTTATATCCAAAAGGTGATTGTTGTTTTCCATCTATTGCTATTTTTCCCTTATGATTTTGGCTTTTGATTTCCAAGAAGGTATTTTAAAGTTGCTGAAGAGTCTTGCATTTTGAATTTGCTTCATTTTGAATATTAATTGTCAGAGAAACACCTGTTGGAAGTTTCCATGGCATTGTAAAAGTCAAGTTAGCTTTGTCAAATGTTTATTTCCAGTCTCTTCCATTGTGTTTTACCTATTAGCTCTTTAACTGTTTAAACCTTTAATTTTCCCTGTGTTTAAATTGTTTATCCTTATGCCATTTGTGTGTCTTTTTATTGTTTAAAGTAGGGAAAAGTTAGTCTAACATGTCAGAAATAAAAATGATATTTCATTGTGTGTTGTACAGATTTTATGTTCAATATTTTACTTATTGGTCATGAGAAATGTGATTCAGTGAAGCACCTCTTCTGTTGCTTCGTACTTACATTGCTAACAATTTTAACCCCTTTTCTTGTCATAGGGTTTGAAATCTTCATTGGTGGATTACAGAGCAGCAACCTATATGATCACTTGCCAGTTGGCTGTGAAAATGACAATGGAAAACTCTTTGGTTCATTCCTTAGCACTACAAATCAGTAAAACTTTTGCCAAAATACCTTCGCTTATTAAAGAGGGACTAAGCTGCCTAATCATCTTACTACAGAGCCAAAAGGAAGAAGGATTTGGAGAAAAGTAAGAACTCAGATGTTCATAGTTGGGAGAGAAACGAGTTGTCATCCCAATTTTATATGACTCCTAGTTACAAATGGTAGTGCCAGCTCTAGGTAGGCCTTGGAGGGGACATACCAGCCAGCGGTGCATCAGACCTTTTGCAGTATTTGAAAATGTTTAAGCATTTACATACATAAGTAAAATGAATGTGTTAAGATAAGCACCTATCCAAGTTGTATTCAAAATATAAATCCATGCACTTTTTGTAGCTTCGATTAGTATGGTGTGGAATTAGAGCCATTCTGAGATTTTTACAGCTGTCTGTATCCGCATTAAAAAATATTTAATCTCATTTTCTATTCCTTGACTGGAGTTACACTTAAAATGTACCTGTTTGGATTTGCATACAAATTCAATTTAAGAACAAACCTACACAATCTGTCTAAATGACCAGCTGCCAAGAAGGATCCAGCCTGATGATATACTTTAGCTATTTCCTAAAACTGGGCAAAGAAGTACTTGGATGTTAGGTGGCTGAGTTAATTACTTTGCTGCTAGTAAGTGCTTCTTGCCAGTCATCATTGACAAGGACTCGTGCCCAAGTATGATTGCCTTCCAACACTTCCTGCCAATTGAAAGAAGGGAAAGGGAGCCCAGTTTTCTGGCCCTTCTAAGATAATTAACTTACAAACATATCCATGGCAAATAGAGCTTGAGAAGAGTTCTTCATTCTAGAAATAGTGGTACAGTTACATAACACTGACTGGAGTAATGGAGTGCAATGACTTCCTAGCTTAGGATGAATGAATAGGTAATTGAAGCATTTAATGAACTTTGCTGTGTCATAAACCAAACCTTGGTGTGCTATGCAATGAAAGTTCATCTTTATCAGATTAAAAATTTGTACTGCAAATATTATTGAACCAAAATCTCATGAATCCATGGTCTGCCACATTTAGCATTTTTCATTTATACCAGTGAAAAGTGCAAGTATGTTTTTGCTTAGCAGTAGCCTGATAAATGAGACTT
Organism: Anolis apletophallus; assembly: GCA_030556195.1. NCBI lineage: Eukaryota > Metazoa > Chordata > Lepidosauria > Squamata > Anolidae > Anolis > Anolis apletophallus. Next base: position 164,701,352 of record JARBWK010000003.1, on the reverse strand, counting down.
CTTGATGTTCATGCAGGAATGTATGTAAGACATCTTTCAATGTTCTCTTGCAGGCCATTTAAACATCTTTGTAAAGTACCCAACTTGACTACAACTCTTCATGAAATTTCTACAGATTATGATATCAGTCCAATTTTGCATTATATTTTTCCACATATGGTTCATTCAGTTATTTATGGGGAAACAGGTATGTTGATATATCCTTGTCACTTATAAACAGAATTTGGTTGTTCTACTTTTCTTAGAAACATGATTATATGAAGTAGCAAGCCATAAGTTGATGCTTACATTGGGCTTCTGCTCTTTTAAGCCATATACTTCTCAAATTGAGCCCCGTTGTTTCTGTTTCCAAAAGAAATCTTGCTTCGTTGGTCAACCACAAATCAAAATTCCGAGTAGTTTAAACAGTGATTTATTGTTGTATTTCAACTCACAAGACACAGTTTCCTCTTGGCTTGTTTCCTTTGCCATCGGTTCTGAAACGGGAACAAGCAAAATGGGAACAAAATGTAACCAAAACATTGAAAAATTAGTTTTGTTTTTCATCTTCAGGCTAAGTCATGGTTAAACACCAAACTATGACTTATGGAAACAATAACTTCTGTATTGCTCCCCTTGTCAGTATAGTTTGGAAAATCTTACTTTCACCTATGCTGTAAATTGGTAATGTTTGCCTTTATATGCCTTGTAAACTTACTCAGTTTTTGATTGTAATCCCCTTGGTTTCAGAAACAGAAGAAGAATCTGACATGGTTGGTAATCCGATCTGCAAAAAGCATCTAGAAGCTATAGTTACCAATATACCATTAGAAAAAAATATGGATCATTTATTGGCCTGGTAAGCTACATTCTCCTGGAGCAGCTTTATTTTATATTTTTATTGGTCTTGTTGAGAGTATCCACTTAGACTTTGACTCTCTATCCTTTATATCAGGGCTGTCCAACTTCTACCGGACCTTGGACCGGAATTCCGGTCACTGATCACCTGGGGGGCCAAGCCCTGGGTCCTCCCCTCCCCGGCTCCGCCCCCTCCCCGCCCCCCGCATTGCATAAATAAACAATTAAATATTATATTATTTAAATAAGGGGAGAGGGAGGGATGGATGGAACACATGAGGGGCATTAATATACAATTACATATTATATTATTTAAATAAGGGGAGAGGGAGGGATGGATGGAACACATGAGGGGCATTAATATACAGAATATCAAGGCAGAAAATCCCACAATCTCTGCTTTGAACTGGAATATATGACTGGCCACATTGATCAGCATTGAATGGCCTTGCAGTTTCATTCTGCCAGTTTACCCCTGGCTGATTCCATTCAGTGCAAGTCATCAAAGTAAACTTAGGTAATTGCAAATAATGTAAATAATTCTGGGGGAGGAAAAGGAGGGGAAAGGGGGTGGGAGGCCTTTCCTTGAGCTCCCTCTCATTCAATTGCCCCCCTCCTTTTCTCCTCCCTCTCCTATGGCTGGCCGGTTCTCTCCTTCTCATTAAAGAGACAGTTCATGAAACGCAAATGAAGGGGTCAGAAAGGAAGGGGCTTGTGTGTGTGTGTGTGTCTGAGAGAGCCAGAGAGATCTTCCCTTTGCGCTGGGGAGAGGTGTGCCCAGGAGACATCACTCCCTCCCATTGGCCCCCTCCCTCAGGAGAAGAGGAGGCGGCCACTAGAAAGCCAAGGGGCGGGACCAAAAAATAATACCGTGTTTCCCCGAAAGTAAGACAGCGTCTTACTTTCTTTTCCCCCCCAAAAGTCCCCCTACGTCTTACTTTCGGGGTACGTCTTATATAACCCAAGACGTACCCCGTCGCCACGCCGCCGCCGCTGCCACGCCGCCGCAACCGGAGGTGTGCCGCGGCACACCTGCGGCACACCTCCGCGGCACACCTCTTCGCCAGGGCTCCAGGCAAGGGAGCTTGTCCCGCCCTGGCTCTCTTCCTCCTCCCTTCCAAGGGTGGGAGAAGAGAGCCAGGGGCGGGAGAAGGGACGACGCATCACTGACGCGTCATCGCCGTCCCCGCCCCTGGCTCTCTTCCTCCTCCCTTCCAAGGGTGGGAGAAGAGAGCCAGGGGCGGGAGAAAGGACGACGCGTCACTGACGCGTCATTGCTGTCTCCCGCCCCTGGCTCTCTTCCTCCTCCCTTCCAAGGGTGGGAGAAGAGAGCCAGGGGCGGGACGGTGACGATGACGCGTCAGTGACGCGTCGTCGTCCCTTCTCCCCGCCCCTGGCTCTCTTCCTCCTCCCTTCCAAGGGTGGGAGAAGAGAGCCAGGGGCGGGAGGAAGCAGCGACGCGTCACTGTGACGCTGCGATCCTCACCACGCCCCTGGCTCCTTTCCCCCTCCCTTTCCTCAAGCAAGGGAGGGGAAAGGAGCCAGGGCGTGGTGAGGATCGCAGCGCCACAGTGACGCGTCGCCGCTTCCTCCCGCCCCTGGCTCCTTTCCCCTCCCTTGCCTGGAGCCCTGGCGAAGAGGTGTGCCGCGGAGGTGTGCCGCAGGTGTGCCGCGGCACACCTCCGGTTGCGGCGCGGCGGCGGGGACGAGGTACGTCTTATATACGGGTATGGCTTATATAAGCCGACCCCCAGACACCCCCGATACGTCTTACAATCGGGGTGTCTTACTTTCGGGAAACACGGTAATAAAAATAATATTTTTAATTGAAAAAAATATTTTACAAAGATTTAAAAAAAGATATTAAAAATATATTATTTATTGCAGGAGGGTAAGGGGCCGTAGCCAAGGGGCTAGGGGGCCGTGTACGGCCCCTGGGCCGCCTGTTGGACAGGCCTGCTTTATATCAATGGTAATGGACATATTTTGATGTTTTATCTTTGTAGGTCTATTAGACATTCTGTTAATATTTTATTAATAAAGCAAGTATATGTGCAAATCATTTAGGTTTGTGAAAAAATCTCCTCCATGGAGACGATTAAAAAAAATGAAACAGCTACCACAAAGTACTAAGTTTTAAAATGAATTGAGAAAATGGTCAGTTACTACAGCAGATGGCTGTTTTACATATGCTCTCCTTGCATGTTTCTCATAGCTAAATGAAATTATTGTTCCTTGATGAGTGCCATTATATAAACCATTGCCTGCTGGTCCACAGAGAGTTTCCAGGAAAGAAATATTTGTAGCCAATATGCATAAATATGGTACCAGTATCTGGCATACTAAAAGAAAATTATGCACTCCACATCAGATAGCTTAAAATGCACTGCAGTAGATTGTCCACTTATGTTATGTTCCAACATAACACTATGTTGGAAGAACATATAGTTAGGTTAAAGTTGTTCTGATCCCTCATTGATTATGTCACCACTGTCATCCTTTTCTTGCCACTTCAGTACATTTCTAGAAGAATACATCTCTTACGGCACTGAGTTTGATGCTGATCCTGCTAGAATGACTGAGATCAATAAAGAACTGCTTCCTTTAATCAGACTTTTTGAAAGAAAGTAAGTAAAGACAATTTGGTTACCTATTAAACTAGTATATCTGTTGCAGCAATCAGTGGTTTTAGGAGTTGGTACTAGAACATATGTATAAATTCTACACACATAGAATTTATAAGTGTATGTTTTTATTTTTCTCCATTTTTCTCCTACTTCACAATTTTCCCGCTAGCTGGGGACCAGGTGGATGGGTTTAGAAGGAGATAGAATTTTTAAAATCATTGAACCTTAGTAAAAATATTAGTTGAAAAACACAAGAATACAGATTAAACATATTGGTTTGAAACAGTTTCCTCAGTCTCTGCTAGTCTAAAATAAGACCTTGTACTCTTTCTGGAAAATTCTGAAACCGTGATGAGCTTTCTTTTAAAAAAATGAAATTTTGTATTCATTGTTGAGCATTGGGGAAAAACATGTTATGAACTGTTCGGACTCGGAATAAAAATAATCACATTAATGCAGATATGGCTGGACTGAAAAGATGGGCAATGGCAAATCTGTTCTAGTACCACCAAGTGTTTGTGAAAGGGAAAACAGGAGAAACTAAAAAGAACCATCTATTGCAGTGGTTCTCAACCTGTGGGTCTCCAGATGTTTTGGCCTTCAACTCCCAGAAGTTCTAACAGCTGATAAACTGGCTGGGATTTCTGGGAGTTGTAGGCCAAAATACCTGGGGGCACGCAGGTTGAGAACTATTGCTCTATGGGAGTATGGTAGAACGAGTTATATTTTAAGTCAGTTCAATTTCAGGCTTACTATTCGGAACAATGAGGGAACTAAACAAAGAATACTCCATCCCTTGACTCTGCTTTGTCTTTTGCACTACTCCCAACCTCCTTGGATTCACAATCCCGCATTAGATGGAGCAAGATATGTGAGAAGAGGTGTTTCTAGCAAGGCCGTCATGGCACAAATCGGTTCTTGCTGCTGCAAACCTGTTTGAAGCTATTGTAGGCCTTAAAGGAATCTAAGCGGACAGTCTCTTGAGATGGTACATTGTAATGGTCTCCATCTGTTTCAGAGGAGCTTTCGGGCATAATCCAATGTAACGTGATGGTGAAAATGGATGCTCCTCGGTACTGTTGGCACTGTTGAATCACCTCAATTACATGTATTAGTCTGAAAAATTATTTCAGCTATCCTGAAAGTCTAGAAACTGGATGCCTTAAAATGTTCCCTAAAATACAATGTCCCTTCATCATTTATGGCAGGTACACTAAAACATTAGATTTGGTACTGGAGCAGTACCTGAAAGATGTTAGAAATCCCAAGGAGCAAGATCTCTTCCATCAATTTATTTCCCTTTCACTGAGTGGTGGTAAATACCAGGTGAGTCAATGTAATGTTGCCAATTCAATGGTGTTTTGTTGTTGTTGTTGTTATCATTGGCACATTAAAGGTAATGAGGATAGTATTTGTCTACTTTGAGCTGAACTTTGAGCTGCTGTGATTTCCTATTATTGGGGTCAGTTTAAAGAAACCCTATTATATGCTAAACCATTGTCTTTACATGATGATGTGAATTCCAACTTTGTTCCTCTGGTTTGTAATGGCTTCTGATGTTGGACTGTTTGGAAGCATTAAATTGTACTTCACATAAAACATCCTCATGTTGAGAATAGTGAATCCTGGTTCAATTTGATAATCATTTAAGGGAGGAGTGGGCGGGGTGTAGGCACTCTTGTGTTACTTTCCTGACTTTATAAACTCATCATATTTAAATTCCTATTAAATGCAAATGAGACTATAATTACATTGTTTAACTTGTGCTAGCATATTTTATTTGTCTGTTCTTTGGGACTATTTATTCTAAAAAAAAATTGTAGGCTGTTAATAGTGCAATTTTTAAAATACATCTTAAATATATTTCTAGTTTCTGAAGGACTCTGATACATCTCTGCTACTTAGCTTGAATCATCCACAGCCAGCAGTCAGACTCCTGGCTGTTCAGCATCTGGAGGAAGTCATTGACGAATCAAAGGTAGGTTCCCTTTTATTTTCACATGTGAATGCTTACCTGTAGTGCTTTTGATAGACTTTTAGTTTGCTTATATTTTTCCTGTGACCACTGTGTGAACAGAATGCTGATCCCAGTTGACCTTTGCTCAGATATAGCATAGGTTAATTTTATTTTAATTATTTCTATATAACTTCCCAGCTCCCAAGTGCTCCTATAGAAAACAAATAACAACCAATTAAAGATTAAAACATTTTAAAAAAACATCAAAGTATTCTTTTAAAACTAAAAAACAGTCTAAATTTATTGTGATTATTTGCAGTATTTCTATTCTGCTCTTCTCACTCCAAAGGGGACTCAGAGCGGATCACAAAACATAGATACGGAAAACATTCAGTGCCATTATATACTGACAAGACAGACAACTGTACATAGCTAGAGGTATATATAGGCTTTCCCATCTTGGAGGCTGTGCTGAGTTCCGGCCACTGGGGGCTGGGGGCTGTTGTTGCTCCACTTTCCCTGCCGAAGAGCTTTGTTCATAAAATTCCTCCTTGATCAAATTGCTGGCATTTTTTCTGTTGTTTACTTAAGGGTGCCTAAATACCTCCCCGCTTTTAAGTGGTACCTATTTATCTACTCACATTGCTGTTTTTGAAACTGCTAGGTAGGCAGAATCATCCTGGAATCCATTTCTGAAACAGTTGAAACAGCAGTTTCAAAACGTTGATTGCCATGCATAATGGCACTGTTTTGGCTATATATTCTTAATACAGTCAGTTTTCTGTATAGTAAAGTCTCAATATTTATTTCTCTTAATCTGTGTTTTATTTCAAAACCAACTGGGGTACCCGACCTTGCCTGGGTCATTTGAAAAAGTCAGTTTTTAAATTGTACAAAATGTACAAGGTTGTGGGTGAACTACAACTCACATCATGCCAGGTTAACCCTGAAAAACTCCATCAGTACTTAAAATTTGGTTATGTTGGGAAAGTTTGTTATGTTGGGCAAGTTTCCTCTAGATGTATCATCTTGAGCCCCTCCAGTAGGTTGAGGGGTTCTGTGCGCCAAGTTTGGCCCAGGTCCATCATCGATGGAGGTCACAGTTTCTCTGATTGTGGGTGAATTACAACTCCCAGAAAGGAAGGTCAGCCCCCTCCCGCCGCCCCCCAAAAAACACCCTCCAGTAAGCAAATTTCGGCATATCAGGTATGTGAGCCAAGTTTGGTCCAGATCCATCGGTGTTTGGGTTCACAGTGCTTTCTGGATGTAGGGGAACCAAATCAAGATGAATTTTGCCCAAAGACCTCCAGTATTTTTTGCTGGTCATAGGGGCTCTATGTGCCAAGTTTGGTCCAATTCCATCTTTGGTGGACTTCAGAGTGCTCATTGATTGCAGGTGAACTATAAATCTCAGTCCTACAACTCCAAAATGTCCAGGCCAATTTCCCTCACAACCCATCAGTATTTAAATTTGAGCATATTGGATATGCATGTCAAGTTTGGTCCAGATCCATCTTTCTTTGGGTTCATAGTGTGCGCTAGATGTAGGTGAACTACAACTCCTATACATCCCTCCAAACACCTCCAGTATGTTTTGTTGGTCATGGGGGTTCTGTGTGCCAAGTTAGTTCGAGGTCCATTGTTGGTGGAGTTCAGAGTGCTCTTAGATTGCAGGTGAATTATACATTTCAGTATCTACAACTCCTATAAATCGTGGTTAGTTCTCCCCAAACTTCTCTGTATGTTCAGTTGCTGATCTATTCCTCTGTTTGCTGTGTGCCATAGAAAAGAGTAGGAAAGGGTTAAGGGAGAGTCAGTGGGCAGGGTCATGCAAATTTTATACCAATTGAGAGAGTGAGAAACACTGGGATGTCTGTAATAGAGGAAACACATGAAATCTAGGATGAAATTGTCCCCGAATGAAAGCCTTCACTTGGGTGGTCTGTTTGTGGAGGACATTGACAGGGTTCTTGTACACATTTATGGTGGTCTCTATAACCTGCAATGTATTTGGAGGGAGGGCCATGGGTGTCTCCTGAGTAGTGGGAGTTATAGCGCTTTGTTGAGACGTGAGCTTGTCTTGTGTAAGTCAGCGTTTCTCAACCTGTGGGTCAGGACCCCTCGGGGACCTGAAGGGCTGTCAGTGGGGTCGCCAAAGACCATCAGTAAACACAGTATTTTCTGTAGGTCTTGGGGTTTCTGTGTGGGAAGTCTGGCCTAATTCTATCATTGGTGGGGTTTGCTCTTTGATTATAGGTGAACTATAAATCCCATCAACTACAACTCCCAAATGTCAAGATCCATTTTCCCCAAACTGCGCCAGTTTTCACATTTGGGCAAGGGAGGGGAAAGCAGGCATTCTCACAGCATGGCAGCATTGTGCGCATGTGCAGGTGATGGAGAGTGTGCGAGGTTGGGGAGAGGTTCACACCAGTGAGTCCCATCAAGGCATGGGGGTGCTGTGTGGGATGTTTAGCCTAATTCTATTGTTGGTGGGGTTCAGAATGCTCTTTGATTGTAGGTGAACTCTAAATCCCAGCAACTACAACTCCCAAATGTCAAGGTCTATTTTCCCCAAATACCAGTGTTCACATTTGGGCATATTGAGTATCCATGTCAAGTTTGGTCCAAATCCATCATTGTTTGAGTCCACAGTGCTCTCTGGATATAGGTGAACTATAACTCCCAAACTCAAGGTCAATGTTGGTCATGGGAGTTCTGTGTGCCAAGTTTGGTTCAATTCTATTGTTGCTGGAGTTCAGAATGCTCTTTGATTATAGGTGAACTATAAATCCCAGCATCTGCAATGTCAAGGTCTATTTCCCCCAAATACCAGTGTTCACATTTGGGCATATTCAGTATCAGGGCCAAGTTTGGTCCAGATCCATCATTGTTTAAGTCCACAGTGCTCTCTGGATGTAGGTGAACTACAACTCCCAAACTCAAGGTCAATGTTGGTCATGGGAGTTCTGTGTGCCAAGTTTGGTTCAATTCCATCGTTGCTAGAGTTCAGAATGCTCTTTGATTGTAGGTGAACTATAAATCCCAGCAACTGCAACTCCCAAATTACAAAATCAATTCCCCCTCCCAACCCCAAGTTTGGGCGTATTTGTACCAAATTTGATCCAGTGAATGAAAATACATCCTGCATATCGGATACTTACATGGCGATTCATCACAGGAGCAAAATGACAGTTATGAAATAGCAACGAAAATAATGTTACGATTGGGGGTCACCACAACATGAGGAACTGTATTACGAGGTCGCAGCATTAGGAAGGTTGAGGAACACTGGTGTAAATGGACACCCTAGCCACACATAGATTATAGATCAAATGAGGAACACATTTCCAGTCTAAATTGTAAATCTGGGAATGAGAATCTTGAAAAATCTATGGATTATTCTAGTTTGTGATGATGTTAGAAAACACTAAAAAGCTTAGCATACTACTACAGCTGTGATTATATGGGAGACTTGGTATATGACCTATACCAGTGGTTCCCAAACTTTTTTGGCCTACCACCCCTTTCCAGAAAAAAAAATTACCCACCGCCCCCCCTAGAAATTATTATTTTTACTTTAATAGCAATTAAACAGAAAGATATATGTGTTAATGCAGTGGTTCTCAACCTTTCTAATGCCATGAACCCTAAATAAGGTTCTTCATGTTGTGGTGACCCCATCCATATTTTCGTTGCTACTTCATAAATAATTTTGCTACTCTTACGAATTCTAATCCAAATATCTAATATGCAGGTCAAAGCGAAGGGGGCGGGGCCAAAGAAGAGGGTTGTGCGACCCTTCCTAAATGGCCAATCATTCACTGCCCCCTTAAAGGGGTTCACCGCCCCCCAAATTCCCCTGAGCCTCCCACCGCCCCCTTGGATTGCCTCACCGCTCACCAGGGGGTGGTACCGCCCACTTTGAGAATCAGTGACCAATACCATATGAAAGGTATAGTTACCCTAGAAATACTGTGTTTGCTTCCGAATGGCTGTTATTTTTCACAAAGTGTTAATCTATGATAGCTAATTTAATTTCAAAATGTTTGTTTCTCTTCTCCTGCATTTTTTATAGGAGGGCTTTGATGATTCTTTCATAGAAGAGGCAATTTTAGCACGACTTAAAGATGATAACTTAGATGTGATTTATTCAACTCTTAGTACATTGGAGGTATGTCTTCATCAGTGGATCAAAATTGTTGGTGTTTAGAACTAGTCATGAATGCCTGCCGTATAATTGCCATGCACCTCTGGAAAATAATTCATTATTAAAGCTCTCCATTGAGAAGCAGCAAATGAAATAAAGCAGTAAGCTTGATCTCAGTATTTTTAATTATTCCTATTCTTAGGCCAGGCTTTGTATCTCCATTTGTATACGTAGAATAATTCAAAGTTCCTTGGGTTTTACTATTCAAAATGAGTGGCTTTTTCTAGACTATGAAATGCATCTTGAGAATAATGTATTTTCCATAGACATTTTGCACTGCACCATTATATATAGATTACATTTCTTTTACATCTTTACTTTATTTTAGACTCTCTTCTTAACTGCGAAGGCTTTTAGTGAGCAAATTGGCTACAGCCTGTTGAGTCTCTTTGAAAGAGCTGACCTCTCAAAGCATGAAAAATGGTAAGTGGTTATTTTGCTGCTTTCTTATTAATATGTTCTAAAGGGTTTTTCCCTCAGTCAGTCACGTGGGATGCTTTAACAGAACCTTTGTACACAATACTGGTATTTCATTTCTCAAGTACCTAATACTTGAGAAATGAAATAGAATTTCTTATGCTGTTTTATTCAACGCTCCAACACTATCAAATTGTAGAAGGGACACTTTTTAATGTATTAGCCCACAATTCTTCATTTTATTATGACATCCATTTCTTTTAAATGGGCACATCTATTCAAAGTGATGTAGTCACATTCCAGAGATATTCAAGATAGTCTGTATTGTTATACAGAAAGATCATGCAGCATTTCTGAGACTGCCCGAGAGAAAGAAGTTCACAGCATAACCTTTCATAGACTCTTGTCTACTTCATCAGATGCAGCTGATGGTTTAGACCAGGGCTGCCCACGAAGTCGATCGCGGGTCCAAAGGAGGTCGATTGCAGCTGGATGGGGTGCTTCTGCCCTGCGCGTGGCGCAACTTCCACGCGGCGCACCGTCCATGGTCGCTTCCGGACGAGAGAGAAGCAGGGCGCTCCGCCCTGCCTCTCTCTCGCCGGCAGCGGAGGCTGCACGGTTGCTTCCGGACGAGAGAGAGGCAGGGCAGAGGTGGGGCATCTTTGAGACTAACGGAGAGAAATAAGTTTTTTTAAGATTCAGTCTAAACCAGGGGTGCCCACACTTTTTCAGCATGCGAACTACAACCAAGTCAAAAAGATCTACCTTCTGCGCGGCACACCATCTCGTCCGGAAGCAACCTGCCGCTGCCGGCGAGAGAGAGGCAGGGCGGAGCTCAAGGCTGGGCCTCCGGAGGCCCCGCCTCGCGCTCCGCCCTGCCTCTCTCTCTTCCGGAAGCAACCGTGGTGCCTCCGCTGCCAGGGTGTCCTGCTTCTCTCTCATCCGGAAGCAATCGTGGACGGTGCGCCACGCGGATGGTGTGCCGTGCGGAAGGTAGATCTTTTTGACTTGGTTGTTTTAAAAGTAGCTCGCATGCTAAAAAAGGGTGGGCACTCCTGGTTTAGACTGAATCTCTCAGTCTCAAAGATGCTATAAGAGCTCTTTATATAGCCCTGAACGGTTCCGGACCAGCTTACCTGTCTGACGCATCTCCCCACTATGAACAGATGTTAAGATCTTCTGGGGAGGCCCTGCTTTCTGTCCACCTTCTTCTCAGGTATAGCTGGTAGGGATGAGAGATGGGGTCTTTTTAGTGGTGTCCCTTCAACTGTGGAATTCCCTAGTGATGTGAGATCAGCCTACTCTCTCCTGGCATTCAGAAACAAGTGAAGACCTGGCTTTGGAACCAGGCATTCAAAGACTAGCTACAATGCAATAGACACCTGGAAATTAATGTGACTGTACCTGGAATGGCTCATGGATTCTGATTATTGATTATGTGGTTGTTTTAATTACTGTTTTAAATCTTGTTTTAATTGTATTTATATGTTATTGTTTTACATTTAATGATATAACATTTAATGTATTTATAATCTGTTATGTTTATGTTTTGATGTGGCATAGAATTGTGCCAAGCTGTAAGCCTCTCTGAGTCCCCTGTGGGGAGAGATAGGGTGGGATAGAAATATGGTAAATAAATAAATGTACCAAAAAAAGATGTAGTTTGAGATGTTTATAATCTAGAGCGGTAAAACATGTGACCCCTTCCATTTAAGCAAGCATGTAATAAGAGGATTTGTGTTTCAAATCATAACACTGCTCCAAGCAGTACAAAACCTCTAAGAAGCTTGAATTGTATGTTTTATTCTAGCAATATATGCAGCATACAGTAGCCCTACTGTTAGAAGGAAGAGTGAATAAATTTTGCTCCCATAAAAGGCCAGCAGATTGTTGGTTATTACTGCTGTGTGTATCTTCAGGGGTGCAGAGATGGCGACAGGATTTTTTTGCTTCAGGTTCCAAAATATCTTGACTGAACTTGGGTTGCAAAATTACCCATTCTTCCATCTTCCATATGTGTTCTAGGTGTGATATCCTAGAGACTGCAATCCAGGTATTGAACAGAGATGGAATTCTTAAAAAGAATAAAGACATCTTAAACCAATTAGTTCTGCAGCTGCTGCCATTTATAGTAATTACCATCAATGGCTCGAAAACTACTGAATGGAAATTTGCCCTTTTCATAGCAGAGTCTGGTATTTGCTCCCTGCATCCTTTGCTGAAAGGCTGGCCAGAAAGTAAGTCATAAAAACATATTTTGTTATGTAATTTATTTATAGTAAAATGTTTAGGTCTTTTTAAATTTATAATAGCCACAGAATTATGATTAGAAAAGAGTGCAAGTTGTAGTATTTATACTATGGAAATAGCTAGTAATTGGACATCAATAGACTTCTAGACTTTAGTTAGGCAAAATCTATTGTGTCATGATGGCATTCAGTGATGTTTCACACAATTGGACCTATTCACTGATACCTCACTTATGATTGTAGAAATCCAGTTTAATCCTATGCAAAGGAGGCAATATTCATGTGACTTGCTCCTCAAGAAAATAATTGTGCAGTTGAGTTACTTAGGTCTATATGGTTGTTCATAGTATCAGATCTTGTTGCTGGAAAGTAACTGAAGGCAAGATTAAACTCGATGTCACTTCTCATTCTTCCCTTCTCTGGCCTAAACATACCCAGTTTCTTCCATTATTTAGCATATGGCTTGTCTATTGACCCTTTACAACTTTTGTTGCCTAATGGCCACTGGCCACACTGCCCAAGTCCTCCATGAAGAAAAAAAAATAGTTTAATATAGGCTGAGGGTTTCCCTTCCCTGTGTCTGCTGACTATGGAACCACAGACTGGTTCAAGATTGGGAAAGGCGTACGACATGGCTGTATACTCTCACCCAACCTATTCAACTTGTATTCAGAACACATCATGCAGTGTGCGGGGCTTGACAAATGCAAGGCTGGGGTTAAAATTACTGAAAAAAACATTAACAACCTTAGATATGCAGATGATACCACTTTGATGGCCAAAAGCGAGGAGAAACTGAGGATCAACTAATCAAGGCGAAAGAAGAAAATTTATTTATTTATTTACAGTATTTATATACCACCTTTCTCACCCCTGGTGGGACTCAAAGCAAAACATGCAAAAGCGCACCCCACCTCCATCTCACCGAACAACATAGTTAAAATAGCACATTAAAATTCGAATAACAACATCATAAAACAATATAAAACAACCAGGTATATAACACAATATAAAAAGCCATCAAGCAACAACCAGTGATCTGAAATAGTAACAGTTTCTGGTTTCAGGCGAGCAGGCTGATGCAAATCAATTGTGAGGCTAGAGCTAATTGATAAAGTGCAAATACCAAATGACAAAACAAGGGATGAAGAGCAATATAGGGTGGAACATTATAACTCTGAACAGGAAGCAGTAGAAAAGTGCAGGAACTAGATTAAGAAAGATCACAATTTATATGAAGTGGTATATACGTATATCTGGAAAACAAAATTAATGTGATTTCTTAAATGAAGGGAATAAAACATTTCTGAAAGTCAGGGTTTTGTAAAACTTTATCCAGTCCCCTATTTGTATTGGCCATGGTGTTTTCTGTTATGTATGATCTGTTTTGTTGTTGTTGTCTTTCTAAAAAGCTTTCCAAAAAGTGGTTCAAGCATCAAAGATTGAAAATTTGATACATTCATCTAATGGAAAACTGATCCAGCTCCTGTCAGAGAACCTAATTTTAAAGGATCCTTCTTTGCTGTCACAAATGGTACATGTCCCAATTTACAATATCTTTTTAAAAAGAAGACAATTTTTAAAATTGATTTAGCAAGTGGCATGTTTGGTATGAGTGGTGCAGAGCGGACCTGTGCAACAGGCGGCCTGCGGGCCGCACACGGCACGCCAGCCCCTTGGATGCGGCCCTCCTACAAAAAAAATTATTTAAAAATATTTTTTTTTTTAAAAAATTCTGAAAAAAATGTGCATGCCCTTGGAGGCTGGCGTGACACTGTGGGGGGAGGGCGGAGCCAAGGGGAGCCACCCATGGCTCCGCCCTCTCTCCCAAAGTGTCACGCCAGCCTCTGAAGCGGCGGTTTCGCCCGCTTCCGAGGCTGGCGTGACGCTTTGGAGGGAGGGTGGAGCCAAGGGGTGCCGCCCGTGGCTCCCCTCTCCCAAGCGTCACGCCAGCCTCGGAAGCGGCGGTTTCGCCCGCTTCCGAGGCAGGCGTGATGCTTTGGGGGGGGAGCTAAGGGGAACCGCCCGTGGCTCCGCCCTCTCTCCCAAAGTGTCACATCAGCCTCGGAAGCGGGCGAAACCGGAGGAGGCAGGGACGTGGCCGGGGGCGTGGCCGGAGCAGAGTGGCCCCCCCAGGTGATCAGTGACCGGAATTCCGGCCCTTGGGCCGGTAGAAGTTGGACAGCCCTGGTGTAGAGTATTTGTTGTATGCATTAAAGAGGTATGTATTATAATTACTATAATGAGTTCAGTGACAGACATAGTGTGTACATTCACAGTGATGAAAGTTGAAGTAAAGGGCTAAATATGAAGCTGTCACTTGTCTGATGATTAAGTCATCCAGCATCATTCTGTCTTCTCTGACCATAGTAGCTCACTGAAGACTCAGCCAATGGTTTGTTGTAGCATTACTGCTTGGCATTTCAAGTTTACTGTGATACGTCTTACTCTCTTGATTGTTTGTTTAACACTATAGTATTTTTGTATTAATGGATTTTTGTACCCCTGGGGTAGAGGGTCGACAGACCATTCTTGTATATCAGGAAGGCTGTATGTTCCTGTTAAAACATAATACTACTCTTTCATAAGTTCAAGAGGAAATTCTGGATGACCACTGGCATTTAGAACTTCCCCTTAAGAGAATGAACATAGTTTACTGCCTTTGAAGACTGCCCGGAAACTTCAACTAGTCCAACAGTCGGCAGCCAGGCTGCTCACCGGAGCGGCGTACAGGGAGCATACAACTCTACTGTTGCGCCAGCTACACTGGCTGCCGATTAGTTTCCGAGCACAATGCAAGGTGCTGGTTTTAACCTTGAATTGTTAAAACCCTAAATGGTTCTGGCCCAGTCCGAGCATATCTCCTGGTTTGAACCATCACGAAACTTAAGATCATCTGGGGAGGCCCTGCTCTCGTCCCTACCGATATTGCAAACGTGTTTGGTGGGGACGAGGGACAGGGCCTTCTCATCAGTAGCCTCCCGCCTGTGGAACGCTCTCCCTAGAGACATCCGAATGGCCACCTCCCTCCTGTCTTTTAGAAGAAAAATTAAGACCTGGCTTTGGGACCAAGCGTTTGATTAGTGAGCAGTAAGTGAAGGAGGATTTTAATAGTTACGGCAATGATTTGACCTGGACTGAATTTTAGACTCTGATTTTAATAGGTGTGTGTTAATTGTTTTAATTACTGTTAATATATTTTATAGTTTAATGTATTGTTGATTGTTTTATTATGATGACACCGTATGGTGTATTTGTGAAGCCGCCCTGAGTCCCCCTGTGGGGGGAGAAAGGCGGGGTATAAATATATGAAATAAATAAGTAATGATAGCAAACACTTTTTGAAATTGGAGCACACTACACTCAATTTTTGTTGTTTCTACAAATGATCTCAATCTCTGGGTGTTTTGATCCCATGGTTCAAAATATCTGGGGATTGTTACTCAGATGTTTTGGGCTATGACTGTCGTTCACTACTACAGACCATCTTCAGACTTCATGCAAGTTATAGTCATGGGAGTTGGGAGGAGGGAATCAGGTATTTAACCTTTGAGTATAAACAGTACCAAGTAAGCAAACCAGTGATCTGACTCAGTATGCCTTCATATATTTGCGAGATAGATGGATAGATAGGAGACAAATATATGTGTCATATTGATAGGAAAAATATATGGGGCAGCGAGAATGTTTTAAGAATTCACTATAGCTCATATTCAAGTACCTTTCAAACACTTATTTCAGCAAGATATAGAAAAAAAAGAAGTGTTCTCACTATGTTGTGATTCACTTCCAAGGTGCAAGGACTCATTGACGTTGCCAAGAAGGAACCTCATAATGTGAAGCAGAAGGTAACCGTTCATGTTATCAGTGCTGTTCTTGTCCAGTCTTGCTGCGGGAGTTATCAAGTCGAAGAGTGCCGTTCATCACTAGCTTTGATGGTCTTTCATCTCTTGAGAAGGAGAATGCAAAACTTTAAAGACAAGGTGAGGATCCTTATTCATGAAATGGAGAGGGAAGAAAAAGAATGGAGCAGAGAAATAAATTTTGTTCTGTGTTGCCTTTTTATTCAAAACTTTAAAAATTACTGACTGACCTACAATCAGACGTGTCTATACAGCTGTTGCTTAGGTCAGAAACATGCTGCAGCATGTTGTACTTCACATGAATCCTCTGTATGTGGCAAAATGTTGGTTTATATTGGTATGTTTGAACGAAATACCTAGAAGAGCCAACCAAAATGCAGAAACTATTTAAAACATTCTTCAAGGCTCCACTGGCTTCTTCACTGATGAAAAGGTGTTAAAACTCTTTAAGAGAAGGAAAATGATAGTGTTAGAGTCACAGATTTACATTTTGTATCAGATATTGTTAGGTTGAAGTTTAGTGGTTCTGGAAAGACCTCTAGGCAAGCAGAGGCTGCTTTCCTTGGTCATGTGGGGATTAAGGACAGTAAAGGACACCTCATTTAAATATAACATCAAAATCCACCATAAGATAGGTTGGAATTTTATTACCTTTATGATTTTGTACCATCTTCTATCTGATAAAGATTCAGAAGTTTGCAGGATTGCATTCTGCATTTTGGTTGGCCAACAAAAGTATTGCTGTTCTGTATGTTTTGCATTTTGTTGTACTTTGTTGTATGGCCATCATGGCTGTTGCAGGGTATGTCTGAAGCATTTTTATCCAAAGTTCCCAGAATGGTTTATAGTTGTCAGTAGTAAGTCACAATCATGTGGCGGGTGTTGGGATTCAATCCCACACTGCCCTAGTCTCAAGTTCTCAACGAGGAGCAGGTAGTTTAGTAGACTAAGGGTTTTCCTTCCCCAATATCTCCTGTATGACAGATGGGGATGTATCTATTTCTTCCCTATTTCCTCCCTGTTTCTGCTCTAATTCTGATTGGTTGTGTAGAATGGATACTTTTCTACTGCCAGCCTTTACTCTGACTTCTGTTTCTTACATCTGAGAATGTGCTGTGTGCTTTGAGATCTCTCTCTCTCTCTGCGTGTATGTCAGAGGGATGTAGTGATTGATGTTTCCCCCCTCTCTTTGAAACCTTAGAAGAGATGGGTGTTAGAGTAGCTCAGACCCAATTCTTTACTATTAAGAAATGCAGTTATTTCTTATTATTATAAATAAAACTTTTGTGATTTTTAAGATTGGACTCTGCATCTTTGCCTGCCTAAGCTCTTAATTCTTTCACCCCTACCAGTCTCACAGACTCACCTGGTGGGCACAAGGGAGAGGGCCTTCTCCTCTGTGGCCCCCCGACTCTGGAATTCCTTGCCCGGAGAGATTAGGAAAGCCCCCACTTTGGAAACCTTTAAAAAAACACCTTAAAACCTGGCTTTTCCGCTGTGCCTTTGGAGAGTAATCATTTACTTTATACCATTGCTCTCCTCCATGCCCCTGTTTTTGGAGTCCACTCTCCCCCATTACATTAAGGCCTCTCACAACCCGTGTTTATACGAGCTCTCTTTTGCAAAGAATCTACTCCTGTTATCTCACCCTGAGTTTTTAACATTTTAACTTTTTATCTTGTCATGTGGCCCTCCTTGTCATTTGCGATTTGAGATACTTATCTTTATATTGTTTTTTATGTATACTTCATATTTTGCATCCTGTGAGCTAAATACTAATCTTTTAGTATCCTGTTTAGTATCCTTTTAGTATCCACGAGTCTAAGCCGCTCCGAGTCTCCTTGGGGAGATGGTGGCAGGGTATAAATAAAGTATTATTATTATTATTATTATTATACACAATCAAATCTAATGCGCACCTCAATTTTGACAATATAGTTCAACGTCAAACAGTGAACATTAGATTTGAGTAAAGTAATTACATCTGTGTAATATGAATTGCTTTTTATAAATGAAATAGAGGCAGAGGAAAAAATGCTACCATTAATAAACAATTGTATTCTTTTTTTTAGGATTATCAGTGCAAATACTCCACGTCTGGCAGTGAACTTTTCTTAGAAGTGTTAGCAGGTTGTGTAAAAAAACTAAATGAGGAAGAGTCTGCTGATTTAGAAGATTCTGTCTTGCTCATTGTGTTGTTGAGAAACTTTATTCAAGGCATGGTGCCTCCAGATTCCTTTTTGAAAGGTAATTTTATAGTTGCAAGAAAACAAATGTAGGCCTGGCAGATGTTTTTCTTGTTGCAGTTCTATGATTTCATATTCTAAGAATTCCAGTACTAGGTTATGGAAGTCGATACTATCCTTAGATTGTGGTTTACAGGAAGTCTGTTTTGTTAAAGGTACTTTTAATTCGTCTGCTGCTGATTGCTGATTCTGCGCATTCATTCATACAGATGAGACATGGTGGAATCCTGAAACATTAAATAAAAATAACAAAGACTATCTGAACCTCCTCTTGGAACTTTTTGACACTCTACTCAGTGGAGCCAGTGAGGGAAGCAACACTGATCATTTCCGTACAATGATGCAACTTCTGCTTGAGGTATTCTTTTTATCTATAATCTTAAGTGAGAAAATCACTGATTATTCTGATTCAGGTTTTTTAAAATATCAAACTATGTACATGGCTTTAAATACACACACACACACACACACATTTGCCTGTGTACCTGGTGTTGCTTGGGTATGCATTTTCTAATAGGATCAGCAGGAGGTATTTTTAGAAAAAACAAAAGTGGTCCAACACTATTATAATTGTTGTTGTTGTTAATCCACTTTTTATCTCCAAAAAAAGAGATTCGGTGTGGCTTTTAAAGTGTGGATGTGAGTGTTTAAAGGGCATTCACAGTGTTAGCATCATCAGAAAGCAGGGAACTCCAGTGTTTAAAGAAGTTTGGTTTTTTTGTGTGTGTCAGTAGCGATTTGAGAAACTGCAAGTTGCCTCTGGTATGAGAGAATTGGCTGTCTGCATGGACATTGCCCAGGATATGCCTGGATTTTTAAAATATATATTTTACCATCCTTGTGGATGGCTTCTCTCATGTCCCCGCATTAGGAGCTGAAACTGACAGAGGGAGCTCATCCATGCTCTCCCTAGATTCGAACCTCCGACCTGTCGGTCTTCAGTCCTGCCAGCACAGGGGTTTAACCCATTGTGCCACCAAGGGCTTCTTTACAGAAGGTGTTTCTGGCCCTTGAACCTCTAAAGAAATTGGTCATCCTTGGTCTCTGTATTACAATTTTTCACACTCTCCTCCAAAGATGTCAAAACTGTGTACTTGGCCCTCCTCCCCATTTTGTCCTCATAAGAGTTGTGTGAGATAATTAGGCTGAGACACAGGGCTTGTCCTACCTGTTCACTCACCCACTGAACTTCATGGGCAGGAGGAGATTTGGAGTTTGGTATCCCCAGCCTTAATCTATTTTAGCCATTATGTGGAGTTTTTGCATGCCTTCACGTTGTTTTCGATGTGTAGTGAGCCTAAGGTAAATAAATTGGAGAGTGTTCTTGACATATCCAATACATATTTTTGATCCACAAATTTTCCCTCAGCTTATATACACATATATACACTATTATTTTGTATTTTTGAAGATAGAGGCAAGCACAAGTAAGACATCCATACACACAATATATTGATGAATGTGTTCTCCCATTTTTCTTTTATTTTGAAGTCACATTTGGAAAAGCCAGAGGATCAGTTCAGATTTCTCTCAGTCTTGTGGACGTACAGTTACAACATTTCCAATCAGCTGAGCTTTGTAGTAGATGCCGTGCTACAGACTCGTTCTCTGTATATAGGCTGTGCATTGCTGGCATCCCAGCCCATGCAGACAAAAAGGAAACTGGCATCAACAGCATCTCCAGGTACAATGCAGTAACAATTGTCATATTGTTTGATTCCAATAGGAATTTTGGGGAATAGTCAGGGGGAAAATTGTTATTTTATATACAGTATTTCTAACTTGCCTATTAGGGTATTTGCCACCAGAAAATTGCAGATATGTGTGTGAAATGTTGCTTTAGTCCCTTTGAGGAGAGAGGGTGGGTTACAAATACAGTGTTGTTGTTATTATTAATAATAATAATATGCCTTCTAATAGCACTGTTAAATATTGCTAGCTTTCTCTTTTTGTAATTATAACTTATGTGAAATAGACATGGACATTTTTAGAGCAGGAAGCAATCCTGTGATTTCTATATAAAAAAAAGAGAATTCTGGGGAAGCAGAAAGAATAGCATTTTTTCCAAGCCTAAAGCCTTTTTTTGGTAACTATTATATATTATTCCATTTTGATGGCTTCTGTGAAACAAAACCTGTATGTGACATTTGCTGTAGTTGCAATGAGTAATGTAACTCCATGATGTCACCAGTTGAGGTTCTTTCTCTCTTGGAATGGCTGCTATATTCTTCAGCTCCACGTTTTTGTAACTACCATTCTCTCCCCGCCCATCACCCATCCTCCTAGTTTTCCATCAGCTGATTAAACAATAAGAGAACTTAACAGACTAATTTCTTTTAAAGGAAACTTATATAATGTACTTTACTGTGCTTTACTTTACTTTAATCAACTGGTGCAGTTAAGCAGGTGATTTAGAAGGACATGAATCATACAAACAAATAGTGGACATATGGATGGTGAATATATTTTTTAAAAGATCTGTGCTATGTATAAATTGTTAATAATTGCTTTAAAAACTATTAACTATTTCTTATTACTTGCCACTTTCCAGTGATCGTGTCTTTGTTGATTAACTTGGGAAGTCCTGTGAGTGAAGTGCGAAGAGCTGCTCTTTGCTGCCTTAATTCTTTGAGTGGAATAAAAGAGTCTCCATTTCATCCTATTCTTCTTGATTTAGTTCCGAAAGCTGAGGAGATAACATCCGACCAAACATATGTAATCCAGGTAACTTGGGGGGGGGGGGGGTATTGTTGTTGTATGCTTTGAATCAGGGATTCCCTATACTTGTTGCCCCCAAGTAGTTCTTTCTTTCTTGTCTGAAGCAAGTTTGAACCATTGTTAGAGGGTAATATAATATATTAAGCCATTATTCCGACTGTCTCTTGTTTCATTGGATAAATTGTACCAGTTACAGGACTATAGGGTGGAGCAGGAAACGTATTTTAGTCAACCACCTGAGAAGCCTCTAGGAACTATTTGAGACAGTTGGCAAGCTATTAATTAATCTATACTGCTTCAGGTGAAGGCTTTGTCCTATCGGAGCAAACTGAGAAAAATGTTTCCCACTGACTTCTGCTGCATTTTCCCACTCCATGGGTCAAATGTCCAAGGGAATGCTGGAATCACCTTTCCACCTTCCTTTCTCTGGGGCAGCTGTACTATTTCTGATTTAATAAAGAAATAAAATAAGTCTTTCACACCCAATGGATCCCTTTCTACAAATGGGAAACAAATGTGTTAAGAAAGACACTATAGCAACAACATAAAACTAAGATTGGTGTTTTTGAACTCTAGGTACAGAAAGCCCTAGCACAATTACACATACACAGTATAAAATGCAGAAACATTTCCTCAGCCCAGACCATTATCTCTTTAGCAGTGGAAGAGAATCATCAATTCACTCAAAACTCTCTTGCCTCATCCTCCATTGCTTAGCAATTCCATTTTTATTTCTATATCCTGGTTACAGTAAAGTTTTGGGAACTTATTTCTCCAGTCAATAAATACAATATAATTAAAGAAATGGTCAGTTGTTACTTAATGCTTTCCTCTGTCTGTTTTATGAACTAGAGTCTTGGTAACTTGTTTGAGGAGCTACATACTCAACCAAAAGGAAAACCACAGCCACAGAAATTGTCAGAAGCATTGGGAGCGCTGCTTGAATGTGCAAAAAGTAGCACATGCCCATCGTATGTTGCACGAAACGTGATGAAACTTCTTCAGGAAGTCAATGGAAAGGTGTGTGAAATAGATCCTAAGTTCTGAAAATGAGAATTCATCCAAGCATTTTCTGTTCAGCATGAAAATTACAGTTTTCAGCTAAATGTAAATATACTGAACTGGATTGAATTCAGATGTTTCAGTCATAACTAACTATGTTGCGCTTGCAGGTAAAGGTAAAGATTTTTCCTAACATTAAGTCTAGTTGTGTCCGACTCTTCTAAGCCGAAGAGCCAGTCTTGTTTGTAGATATCTCCAAGGTCATGTGACCACCATGACTGCATGGAGCGTTGTTACCTTCCCGCCAAGGCGGTACCTATTGAACAACTCACATTTGCATGTTTCCGAACTGCTAGGTTGGCAGAAGCTGGGGCTAACAGCGGGAGATCACCCTGCTCCCTGGATTTAAACTGCTGACCTTTCAGTCAGCAAGTTTATCTCGCTGCTCCATCAGGGTGTTGTGCTTGCAACAACTATGAATGCATTCAAATAATTGTGTGTAGACTTATCAATATGTCCAAAAATGTTCAGATTATAATTGATACTTATAAAAGAAAAATAGAAACTGGATTCTGTTCTAGTGAGAACATAAACATTGATTTTTTTTCCTAAAAATATATAGCTAGAAGATGGCACAGCCTTTGTGGCTTGGTTTTGGGTTGTCTAACACAGTGTTTCCCAACCAGTGTGCCGTGAGCGATCATCAGGTGTTCCGTGGGAAATTGGAACCTCCAATACCCTTACTTATTAAAGGAGGGCCGCTACGTCACAGTACAAAATGCACAATTAATCATACATAATCATACGCAAAAAACACATTCAAAGTACCCAGTCCTGCTGGAGAAAATCAAAAGTCTTACATAAGGTAGTTCGGCGTGGTCGCCACAGAGAGCGGAGGAGTTGCGAACCAGGAAGTAGCGAGTTCATGGAGCGCTCCTCTATGGAAAACTCGCGATATTTGATTAAATCAGGGAAGTGAGTGCAAAAAACAAAGTGTATCCTCACTATGTTATCCAATATCAGTTCCGGGATCCGCACAATAACACAGTTAGTTTGCGGACAATTTAAAGAAGCAGCACCATAATCATAGCGACAAGGTAGAAAATCACGTGGATAATCACATATATTCAAACCGCCAGAGGCTGAAGAGATATGGCGATGGAATCGAAAGCTGGCATGGGCAAACTTGGACATTCCAGGTGTTTTGGACTCCAACTCCCACCATTCCTAGCAGCTTCAGGCCCTTTTCCTTTCCCCCCCTCAGCACTTAAGTAGGAAAGGGCCTCAGACTGTTAGGAATGGTGGGAGTTGAAGTCCAAAGCACCCAGAGGGCCGAAGTTTTCCCATGACTGACAGCTGTTGAGCAAGACCTTCGTGTGTTCTTTCTGCCATTCCTGCCAGGATATCTATGTTGTGTTCATCGAAACAGGCCCAGGTTTCACACTGAGTATAAATACAGTTAAAAACATATTAACTATATGTATTACTGTGTTAGAGTGTCATTTTGTGTCATTTTGGTTGGTGGTGTGCCCCAGGATTTTGTAAATGTAAAAAATGTGCCGCGGCTCCAAAAAGGTTGAAAAACACTGGTCTAACAGACTTGTTCAGTCAGCACTTTCAGAACATTCTGTGCTGACTTCCTTTGCTATATATGTACTGAGATTTCCTTCATTTTCTGCAATGCTGTCTTTCACAGAAAGAATGTGCTCATTCTGCTTGACTTTGTCCATTTGCCTTTTCATATCTGTCTACTTCAGTGCTAAGAATGATTATATAGTAGTGGCCCTGAAAACATTGGTTCACTTGGGGGGTTTTCTCCTCTGGGAGAAAGTTGTATGACACATTTACAAGTCAAATCTTTCCTTACTAGTCATTTTCTTTTGCAAGAATCTATACATTTTTATATAACCTGGAGGAGGAATTTAGTGTGGGGAAAAATCAAAACTAGTAAGAAGTAACAATGAACCATGGAATGTGAATACAGTCAATTTCTATATTGTTTATTGGGGAAATGAACACACGTGCACTTGAAACTACATCCCCCTTATCAATATCAACAGTGACACCAGAGTTTAAATTATTTTCAATGATAACCGTAGTAGAAAGCTGTTGGAGTCTCTATTTATTTAATTAATGTATGGCATAATTGCAGTAAAGTAGACAAGGATTAAAAACAATGGAACAAAATATTGGGAAGATTATTTCTCTCTTCAAATAGTGCCACTCTTATGTGCCCCATTACGTTTGACATATTAAGATACCCGTCTGAAAGATAGTTAAACAACAATTGATCTTGAAAACCTATACTTTCAGGTAGTGCTCTCTCATCTATTGCCTGTCATAGATAGATTACTGGACAGAGTTCATACTAAACCAGACGGGATGTTGAAAGATGAAGCTCTTCTTTTGCATACTGTTCTTGGGAAATACAATGAACATTCAGCGGAACTCCTTTGCACAAACCAACGAAGCCTAGGTTTGTTCATCAAAGCTTTACACACCTCACAGGAAGTCTACAAAGGATTCAGTACTTTTCAGATGAGAGCACTTGGACAGGTAAGATTGGGAGAGAGCTGGGAGGGGGTGAAATAAGGGGCTCACTGCTCTAATACTTCCCAATGGGTGTTAATGTGCAGCACCATTACAATGGAAAGGTTTATCCCTCATTTGTGCATGTCTTCCAATTGTCTTTCAGAAAACAGTTTTACTAATCATGTTTTTATCCTGCTACTAATACTGAACAAGTCTAGAGATAGCAACAGGACTTCTTGGTGACCTTTCTATTGAAAACTTCTAGAATGAGCAGTGCCCTTGTTGAACAGAGTTTGGAGAAACATTTTATGTGCAGAGTCCATTTATGGAGATCAAATGACATTGAACAGAGCATGTAGTTAGATGTTATGCGTATGATGGGTTGCACTTCCTGAAAACATAGCTGGAGAATAGTCATGGTTTCAGCACTGAGCCTGGAAATTGAGGATTCAGCAGTAATCAGAAGTTAGTATCATTGAGTTGGAAGAGATCACACAGGCATCCAGTCCGACTCCCTGACATGCAGGAGAACACTGGCAGATAGCCATCCAGTCTCTGCTCTGAGGCAGCCTGTCTCACTGCCAAACAGCTTTTACAAAGTTAACCGAATGTTAAAGTGGTACCTTTTTTTAAAAAAATGGCATAAATTTAACTGATTTACGAAGCCATAAATCTGGCCAGAAGCTGGAATGTTAAATTGCCTCTATGTCTGTCTATATATGTTGTATGACAATGTCATTGAATGTTTGCCTGTATATGTGCATTGTGATCCGCCCTGCAGGGTGAGAAGGGCGGAATATAAATGATGTAAATAAATAAATACATCAAAGCAGTGCTCCTACTTGGGTCCAAAACTCTGTCCCAATCCTAGACTAGAGTGGAGCTCCCTTGTTACTTTTTCCACAGACATATGAATCCTTTTTCCCTTTTGTTTCAGTAGTTCTTTAAAGGCGGATTGGTCAGGCATAAATAAACTTTCAGTGTGTGTGTGTATGTTTCTAAGAAGTCATGTTTAGAAGTCTTAATTGTTTTGACAGTTTAATTATGTATTTAACTGTTGTATGGTGTAATTTTTAGCTGTAGCTATTTTGATAACAATGCAGTGTTGTTTATAAGTGATAACCTTTATTATTTCTAGATTACAAAACCATTCTTCGCTGCACTGTCAGATGGGAAGGTTCAGCAAAAGATTTTGGGAGTTCTGTTTGATTTGCTCCTGAATTGCAAAAATCCAGATTGTGCACAGATGATCGGCAGTGTTTTTAAAGCGGTAAAATGGCCTTCATCTCTATGGATTATTAGAATATAATTATTTCTCTAAATGGATTAGGATTATACCATTACGGTGACATGATTACCTTTGCTGTTGTAATTGCTGTCAAGAAAGCTATCCCCAAGAAATTAATTAAATCATATCTTTGAAGTAAGGAAGAATAAAAGTGTGGAACAGTTATTACAACAATATTCTAGACATTTGGCAGTATATCAAGGAACTTATTAATTTAAAAAGAACATTAAATTACATTCAGAAACTTACTTGTACATAATAATAAGTGGAAATTGGGGTTTTTTGAAGGGGCCTTTCAGGAACACTAGTATATTCCTTCATAGTTTCAGGCAACTGCTGAAGTAGACTAGTTTGGAAGCAGAGAGGCGAGGGAAGACTGCAGAAAATTAACTAGAGATAATTCCTGCTTTGCTCACACAAGTTTCTAATTTTCAACAGTCTTTTCCCCTCAATCCCTAGAACAATTGCTCACTCAAGGAAATGGGAAGTACACACAAAGGAATATTATATGAGCTCATGGGGCTGGTGGGGAAATAAGGAGGTAGAAAAAACAACTTCTATCCATTCTATTCCACCATACCAGTTTCTTCTTTCCAATGTAATAACGTAATGGTGTTTTTATTATATCTTTATGTGTTCAAGTGATTCATAAATTGTCTTCTAACCATCTTTTAAAATGGCATGGTTTTCATAGCATATTGATTCACTCTTCAAAAACAAAAGGCTCCCACAGTGACTTAAAGAGATCTGAAATAAGATCATGGCTTATAATCAGTTTTAAAAGTATTTCAACAAGAAAGGTGATCCATAAGGAAGGGAGGGGAACAAATTTTAGCAGTAGTTCAGTATGTAATTGATTTGCAAGGTACAGCTATCTAGACCTTGGCACAGTAGAAGGACTCTTCTAGCATCCACAGAATATAGTAGTCGGGTGGCTCTCAGCAAAAGCTACATCCAGGGGGAGTTTTTGCTATTTCACCTTTTCCTTAACATGTATACATATATGAAGTTGTCATATCACTTGATAAAGGGATGGTCAGATCAATGCTTTCCCACTGAGCCATTCAGGCCCTGTGAAATATGCATTTATATACCACATATATATTGAGAAGCATGGAATCTACTCTTGTGGATTTGCAGTTTTCAGAATCCCCTGATCTATTAATATTATGGCCAGTGGATTCCAGTAGCTGTAGTACAAAAAAAGTAGGTTTTCCAGATTCTAGTATATTTTGGAGGTATGGCCTGTGGTTGCCTTGTGCAGCATTTTTATAGATCAAATTTTCCATCCATGTATACGATTTAGATTTCAGTTGGCGCTGAGCAAGTTAGTGTGGAATTGGAACCTTTGCAGAAATCCAAGAACATTGCTACTCTTCACCAAAAAAGAAAGCAGAAAATGCAGCAACAGAGGTAAAATGTTACATGTACAACATGTGCAGTTGCAATGTAATGTGAGGGGCATTGATCCAAGAGTAGTAAAAACTCTGCATCTTTTGAAGACTGATCATACAGGATGAGTAACTTTTATCCTGAAATTCTCTGGAATGGTCCACATGAGCGGCTGGGATAGTGACACATTTGCTTTCTGATGGTTCGATGTACACAAACTTTGTTTAATGCACAAAATTTTTAAAGATGCTGGGTGTAAAATCCTTCAAGATATGTGTTTAAGGTGTACGGGAGACATATAATTGTTATGTTTAGATCTTTAGGATATTTCATGTATAGCCGTCCCTCTAAGTTAGCAGGTTAAAAATTGGTGGATTTGATTTTTCATGGATTTTGCCATCATCTCTGCTCCTGCTCTATTTGAGACCAAATGAATCCAAGATATCTTGACCAAAAGAGGAAAACAATTGATCAGTTACCTCAAGCATTTTATAGGTGATGTATAATTTAATGACAGACTGTCCTCTTATCGGGTGGTACATCTTGGAATAGACAACATAGTGCATCATGAAGTTGCAGATTACCAGTATAAGTCATTTGAAAACATCACAGACCTGAGCAGGATGCATTAAACGCCTATCACGCAAGCCATAACAAGGCAACGTGAGGAAGCTGAATACTGCTAGAAAAACTCTCAATGGAAGAAGAGTGAACACATAAAGAAAATAATCCAGGCGCAAGAAGATCCCAAAAATCATCAACTTTTTGCATGCATATGTACACTTTTTCTCTCCGTTCTGTATACTTTGCTTCATTGTGTTCAAGGAAGTAACCTCTGTTTAGCTCTGCATTGATGAACCTGAACAGTGAAAGATCTGAGATGGGCCCACGGCGCTTGTGCTGGGGCAGTTGCCAGTTGGTCTTGTAGAAGCCTAGCATCTCGGTCCAGCTGGACTGCCCAGGGTCCGGCAGCGAAGCTGGGCTGGGGGCAGATGAAGAACGGGCTGGGCACAGGGGCGAGGGCTGTGGCGATCGAGATTCTTTGTCGGTAAAGCTGACGGGCTGGGTTCCACTGAGAGCAGCAAAGGCCTCTGGGCCGTGTCCCCACTCCCTGGGTGTTGGCATTAGCGACACCTGCGATCTTCACACAATCAACTGCTACTGCCAAATAAATATGTTCTGTCACTATCACAAATTAACTATAGAGTCAAACTGGAGAACTTAAAAATACTTCGAAAACTTCTCCATGCATTTCTATGCCCTACAGCATGATTCTATGGTCACCTTGTGGTGAACATTCTCTCAGATAAAAAAACAGCATTTGCAATTTTATGTACATTCACAATTTTTCTTCTTTTGCAAGTTGCCTGCATCTCTGCTCCTAGAAATATGTCTATTGTATATTATGTACATATTTAATCATTTGAAAATATCTGCAATCCAGTCTATTTATTTGACTGTTTGATTACTGATATAATGTGCCACTGATGTAGCTAACCAATGTTGACACTACTACCCATATGTAAAAATTCTACCTGCTCTTAATGAAATTGTCTTTTAGTATTTTTTAGTATTGCAGTAATTTTAAATTTATTTTTAGCATTTGGGAGTACTATTTAGGCAACCAAAGTAAAGGGGCAGGCAATGTAACAGGGAATGCAAACATACCAGATGTGAACACTTCTCAGTCTTACTCTGCAATGCTAGAAATCAAATGTGCTTTTAGAGAATAAAAAATGAAAAATGTTGGAACAAATGTGTAAAAACACTTCTCCTTACTCTATGATTTACATCCTTCAGAAAAACTCAGGATCAGGAATGCGCAGAGGATGAGAGCAGTGTGAATTGGCAACGAGTTACTCTTATACTGGAATTGCTGCAACACAAGAAGAAGCTTAAGCAGCCACAGGCATTAATACCTACCCTCTTCAGCCTGCTCGCTAGGTAATAACCTTGGGTATAGAGAAAGCGATAATATGTTTATTGCTGACTATGATAGGACTGAGTCCAGATTTTTGTATGCTGTTCTTAATTCTTGTATTCCTTCATGAGGGAATACAAGGAAATTAACACTGGACAGGAGGTTGTGCTGTATGAGATTTGTTTCCTTTCTGAGTTTTCATGTATAGCTTTGGGCTTAATTTTTTCAACAATATAATGTATTTATTTATGTATTTTAAATTATTTATTTTAATTATAATTTAATTATTTATAACCCGCCCTTCTCCACCCCCGAAGGGGGACTCAGGGCGGCTAACATCAGGCATACACATACAATCATTAAAACAACCAACTGCACCATAAAAATACATTAAACAGATTTAAAACCAGTTACAAATACACATAGTTAAATTATGCCTTATATATTATAATATTTGATTTCTCCAGAATTGTTGTTTAACTATCTTCTGGTTTTCCAGGTGTCTAGAGCCTTCTGTAGTACAGGAAAATCTGGAATATATAAAACAGCTTATACTTGGTGGCCTGCTAAACATTTGTCAGAAACTCTCTCCAGATGGCAACAGGCTAAAAAAAGGTGAGAATGGAAAAAACAACTGTTTGACTTCCAGTGTTTCAAAATTTAACCTGTATACATGTGTTTTGTATGGGTTAATGGGAAGACATTAATGTAGAAATAAACAATGGATTTTGGAATGTAATTGTAACAATTAAATAAATTGTAACATTAAATAAAGCCCTATTTTGCATTTGAGGTATCCTTGATGAAGAGAAATTCAATGTGGAGTTGATAGTCCAGTGCATCCGAGTTTCAGAAATGCCTCAGACGCACCACCACGCTTTGCTCTTGTTAGGTACTGCTGCTGGGATGTTTCCTGTGAGTAACAAAGCCTCATTCTTATATATGCTACCCAGAAGGAAGAGTAAGCATTTAAACACAAATGGGTTTCAAGAAGTGATTCACTTCATCATTGCTTTGGTTTTGGGTCCCTTTTGGAGCATTGATTTAAAACTTTAGTAATGTTCGTTTTCAAATATAGGTTGAGTAGCCTTGTTTGGAATTCCAGAATCTGAAAGATTCCCAAGATCATCCATATGCTGAGATGCTTTCTGATTGTTCAATATACACAGATTTCATTTCTTGTACATTTAAAAAAAATATTTTGTGTATAAAATTACCTTCAGGCTGTGGGCATTAGATATATACTACTGTAAGCATAAATGAATTTCATATTCAGACTTGGGTTCCAGCCCAAGATATCACATTTTGTATTTACTGAAATCCAAAATACAGAGCACTTCTGGTCTGAAACATTTCAGATAAAGGATCCGCAATCTGTACCCATATTTAAATCTGTTGATCTAACCTTGCTGACCCATTCCTGTACTTGAAACTGCTTTCAGAAAGCTTTTATCTTTGTCTCAAAAACTTTTTCCATCAATAAAGCCTTTCTGGAAGCATTACGGTCTCAACGCACATCATTCTTTCCAACATCTATCTTTGATATTTGTGCCGGACCCAGAGTTGTCTCACAACCATTACCTTGGGTTCTGAGCAAGGAATATGTATCTTGAATACCACTTGCCTTCTAAATCCTTCAGTGTTCAATAGCATGTTTCTTCATGCTGAAAAGTATTCCTTATCCTTCAAATATTAGATAGACGATATCCTAAATTCATGCCTTTGGTATGGTAATTGGGATGATCTATCTATATACCATTAATCTAAGCCAGGAAAACCACCTCCAGTTCAAGAAGTAACACAAGATACACAGAGATTTCCTTGTATTGCATGTGCATGGTTTTAAATCATTTTCACAATGGTATGTAGGTATGTTTTGTATTCACATTGGTATTTACTGTATGTATGTGTATGTTCTGTATGATTTGATATGGTCAAAATTGACTAATCAATAAAGAATTATGTTACGTTAAATCATTTTAAGCTATTATAATCAGTTTTAATTTTTCTTGTTTAGCTTTTTAAAATCATGCTTATGTTTACACTTTAGAAAGTGTGGGAGATAAATGGGCTTGTAATACATTAGGCTGTGGACAGTTTGTATGTTACAGAAAGAATGACGAGCTCTGATTATTTAAATAAGATTAAAAGCCACTGATTTATTTATTTATTTATTTATTTATTTAAAACTTTTGTACCCTGGCTTTCTCACCTCTATCGAGGGACTCAGACCAGTATAACAGCAAAAATTCAATGCGATACAATTTAAAAACAACTACAACTACATATTAAAATACATAAAATACAAACCCAGCATAAAACCACATCGCCATTAAAACAATTCCACTCAATCTGTAAATGTGGTCATACATTCAGACAGTAGCCAATCTCAGCCTGTTCTGGGAAGGCTTGGTTCCACATCCAGGTCTTCACCAGCCTCCTAAAGGACAACAGAGAGGGGGCAGATCCAGCATCACTTGGTAGAGAGTTCCACAGTCGAGGGGCGACCACAGAGAAGGCCCTGTCTCTCGTCCCCACCAGCCGCGCTTGCAAAGCCGGCGGGACCAAAAATGGGAAGGGAATAATGGGAAGGGAAAAAACCTGAATTAAGTCTGGAAACAAATTCTTCATTGATTTCTATTTTCCAGGGTAAAGTGCTGCACAACATCATGCCCATCTTCACCTTCATGGGGGCCAATGTTATGCGCCTGGATGATGCCTACAGTTTCCAAGTTATTAACAAGACAGTCAAGATGGTCATTCCTGCTCTTATACAGGTAAGGCATTTTAAATTGGAAACAGGTTTGGCCTGTATCCAGAATAGAATTGATCTCCCCTTCTCTTCCCAGTCACTGTCTAGCATTCAATTAATTATGAATAACGTTTTCAGTGCAGTAGTAAATTCTCACTCTTAATAGAATGTCCAAAAATATCTGGTGCTGCATTTTTCTTGGTACTCAGGGTAAGATTATGTGTCATAAGAAACTACATGGTAAAGGAGTAGAATGACTGCAGTAGGACAGATTCATCCTAGTAAGCATAATGTAGCTCGGCATAACATTCTATCAAAGGAACTTGCACAATACTCTATCATAAACTGCCTGTTGGCTGGATAGTACAGAGAAGCAGTCCACAGTCACATGCTTTAGCTTCCTTTGTGCCAGTTTCAGAGGCAGGAGTCATGAGATTATCAGTCATTTACCTCTTGACTTCCCCCTCCCTTCCTCTTTTTTTAGCAGATTACATTAGGAAGAGCTGGGAAAATATCTCTAGTTAGAAAATATCTTTAGTTGCTATTGCCTTTCAAGTTCTCTCAGGGCTTCTTAAACTTTTTCCACTTGGGACCCCCTTTTTTGTGACCCCAGGTATATAGGTATGTAAAATAGATATAAACATCAGACATTTGCTACTAATAAATTAGCATTTGCAAGGCATGCTAAACAAGCTGATTTTTCTTTTTATGAAGTACAGCTGAAGCAATTTCTGCAGACCCGTGGTCTAAGAAGCTGCGCTGGACACAAATGCGCTCCTGAATCTTGACAAGCTCTGCTGTTTTTCACTTCATTCACTGACTTCTAGAACTCCACCTCTGTTTGAATACACAATTCTATTGATCCCCTTTTTTATACTTAGTATCAAGATCTTGTTACATTAGTAGATGTTTAAATAGTCAAGCTTTGATTGTAGGGTTTTTTCTCTTCTGGGTTGCTGTGGGTTTTCCAGGCTGTATGGCCGTGTTCCAGAAGCATTCTCTCCCGACATTTTCGCCTGCATCTATTACAGGCATCCTCAGAGGTTATGAAGTCTGTTGGAAATAGGAAAGTGGAGTTTATATATCTGTGAAATATCCAGGTGGGGGGAAGAATTCTTGTTTGCTTCAGGCAAGTGTGAATGTAGCAATTTGCCACCTTGATTAGCATTTAATGGCCATGAAGTTTTGAGGCCTGGTTGCTTGTTGCCTAGGGGAAACCTTTGTTGGGAGGTGATTAGCTGGCCCTGATTGTTTTCTGTCTGGAATTCCCCTGTTTTTGAGTGTTGTTCTTTATTTAATGTTTTGATTTTAGAGTGTTTTAATACTGGTGGCCAGATTTTGTTCATTTTCATGGTTTCCTCCTTTCTATTGAAATTGTTCACATGCAATGGCATTTCTATGTAGCCTGACATTGTGGTTGTGAGAGTGGTCCAGCATTTCTGTGTTCTCAGATAATATACTGTGTCCAGGTTGGTTCATCAAGTGCTCTGCTATGGCTGACTTCTCAGGTTGACATAGAATCACATTGTGTTTAGAAAATTTAGAATTTAGAAAATTCAAATTGGGGAACTACCTGTGACCTTCACAACCTCTGAGTTGAAGTAGTCTGCAGTGCCTTTCATGTTCCTTGATTTGTGTTTGGGTGCTGCGTTTGGTGGTCCCTATTTATTTTATTTATTTATTTACAGTATTTATATTCCGCCCTTCTCGCCCCGCAGAGGACTCAGGGCGGATTACATTGTACATACTGTATACATGGCAAACATTTAATGCCATAGACACACAACACATATAGACAGACAGTCAGAGGCTATTTAACATTCCAACTTATTCTGGCCACCAGTCACTTCACCATCCATCTGTGACACTGATGAAGTACTTCCGCATTCCCCACATGCTTGCTGGAGCTTTTAAGGCCTCATAAATTTAGTTAAATTAACCTTCCCAAAAGGGGTACCTAAATTTCCTACTTGATAGATGCAACTGTCTTTCGGGCTGCAAAGGTCAACAACAAGCTACACAATTTTTGGTCAGGAGCTCACTCCAACCCGGGCTGGCTTTGAACTTATGACCTTTCGGTCAGTAGTGATCTTAATGCAGCTGACTCCCAGCCAGCTGCGCCACAGTCCCTATGTAGACTTGTCCATTGCTGCATGGTATACAGTAAACTCCCGCAAAAGTGAGAGGATCCCTCTTGCCCTTTGCTGAACAAAGAATTTGTTGGATTTTCTTAGTGGGTCTGTAGGTAGTTTGTATGTAGGTTGTGTTTCTCCATCAGCTTCCCTATGCAGTTAGTGGTTCCCTTGATGTATGGTAAGAACATTTTCCTCTGGGTAGATCTTTGTCTCTCCTCTCGTGGCTTGTTCTTGGTCTTGTAGCTCTTCTGATGTCTGTGGTGGAGTATCCATTGGCCTATAGAGCCCAGTTTAAGTGGTTCAGTTCACCTTGGAGGAGATTGTGTTCACAGATTCTTTTTGCACTGTCTGCCGGGGCTTTAATTGTGCTTCTTTTTTTTTTACTTGGGTGATGGTTGGAGTTTTTAATGTAAGTATCTATCTGTGTGTGTAGGTTTTCTGTAAACAATGTGGCCTAATTGTTGATTTGGTTTTTGGATGACTAGGACATCTAGAAATGGCAGTTTTCCTTCATTTTCTTCTTCCATGGTGAATTGGATGTTTGGGTGGGTGCTGTTGAGGTGATCCAGGGACTCGTTTAGTTCTTCCTCTCCATTGCTCCAAGTGGTGAAGGTGTCATCCACATATCTGAACCATATAGTGGGCTTTTTTGGTGCTGTTTCTAGTGCTTGTTTTTCAAAGTGTTCCATATAGAAATTTGCTATGAACGGGCTGAGAGGGCTCCCCATGGCTACTCTACCTTTCTGTTCATAGAATTCATTTTCCCACTGGACGTAGCTAGTGGTGAGGCAATGGGGAAACGGGGCTGTGATGTCTTCTTTTTCTCTTCTGTTTGAGAAAGGCTTTAATTTGTTTTGAGGTTTTATTGGTGCTGCCACCTGTACATATAGCATGTCAATTCTTTCCAATACTTGCTTTGCAGGCAGAAGAGAATAGTGGTCCTTCTGAAAATGCTGGAAACCTGGAAGGGGTGGTGATAAAAATAATCAGAGTGTTTGTGGATGCTTTGCCTCACGTCCCTGAGCACCGCCGCCTTCCAATCCTAGAGCAGCTGATAAGCACTTTGGGAGGGGAGCGGTTCCTTTGGATTCTTCTAGTGCTCCTGTTTGAGCAGCATGTTACAAAATCAGTGACAGCAGTCACCAATGGTGAGAAGGTAAGTGATTTTTTGTGGAGTATTTTTTTGTTTCAAAGCCCATTGTAACTCACCAATTCCTCTCAAAATCACGTGTTTCTCCCCCATACTCACCCCTTTTATCTTTTCCCTGACTTACCACTATGTAGGATTCTGTTTTGGAGAACGATACAGAATTCTGGATTTCTGTGTGTTGTGAGTTTAGTGCAATCGAGCAACTGCAAAGTCTGATGGAAATCCTGGGCTATTTAACAAAACTTCCAGAGAACAAAGAAGGTAATTGCTAGAAAAATAACTTCTGTGCCTCTGCTTGAGTACAAACCATACTTGTTTTTAAAGCTGATGAAGCATTCCTCTCTGCCTTATTTTCTTTGTGAAATATTTGGCAAATTTATACTGAAAGCTTGCTTTCAGATCCAGCTTACAATTAAAACCATCTCCATATTGCCTTTTTTTCTTTTTCTTTTGTCTTTTTTTACTCAGTATTATCTAGTAAAAAGAAGAACTAAAGTGGAAAATGGGAGCCTGCATATTGATCAATAGTTTCATTTTAGTGAAGGGATCGTTTTGAGACTGCTATAAATGCATGGTCTAGTAGTGCCTGTTGTAACTCACATTTTTCCTCTTTTGGTGGCTGTATATTTCAAGCTTTATATAATTATTATTATTATTATTATTATTATTATTTATATTTTGCTCTGTCTTCAGAGCCTAAGAATACATGCTTTTCTTTTCCTTCAAGTCACTGCAAGCTCTTATTTTTAAAAGCGAGAGTAAGGTCTGCATTCTAAGCCACAATGAGGCCCAATTTTAAAATGATTTCTGTATGAATCAGAGTGGATTACAACATACACAGATAGGCAAACATGCAATGACTTTAATACTATGAAATAACAGTGGCATAGAAATACAGAGAACAAAAGGAAAGGCTTCCCCTTTCATCTCCAGCTTTCTGGAGGAGGTGGCATGGGAGGTACTCTTGTTCCATTTCCAAATCGAGGAACCTCCTCTCTATAGACACCTCCTAGTCGTGTTGCCAGCATGTCTGCATGGGCACCTTTATTACCTTCCTGCCGAAGCAGTACCTGTTGATCTATTCACATCTACATATTTTCAAACTGTTAGGTTGGCAGGAGCTAGGGAAAACAGCAGGAGCTCACTCCAACCTGCAACTTTGAACTGCCAACCTTTAGGTCAGCATATTCAACAGTTCAACAGTTCAACCCATTGCACCATAGCGGCTTAGTTGCAAACCTAACAATGCATTGTTTTCCTTCAGGTCACTGGAAGCTTTTATGTTTTAAAGTGAGAGTGAGGACTGCATACTAAGCCACTATGAGGCACAATTTTAAAATAATTTCCATATGACTTACGTTTAAAAGAAATCCTATATTTTCCCCCACAGTATTTTCCCCATGCATCTTAATGGCATCAGTACTAATTGGCATAGCTTATTTAAATATTCCTGGAAAGGAAACAAAAACCCATAATGCATTTGCCACTCTGTATACTTACTTATCCACTTGTTATAATACATAAAAGCAGTGTAGCAATGGCTAAAGCATCCACTTTCGTTTCCTGCCTACCAGTTGTTGTTTCCTTTTTTCTTTTAAAAATGAGGAAACATGACTTCTATTTATTTATTTATGGACAAACAACAGCTATTTGAAATGTTGTAAGTGTGGGTAATGTTGGGACTGACCTGCATTTCTTTTCTTGCTAACACTTTAGTTTGCCCACTATTTTCTAGGTTTCATTCTCCTTCCTGATTTAATAAAGCCCTCTATTTTACAGAGTTTAAAGTGGCATCCTAACAATGTGTATGCAAAAATAAATAGATGTATCCTAATTCTCCTAATTGATTTGGAGAATCATTTGCATTTGCCTTTTGAAGATAGAAACATTTTACTAAGGCATAATTCTATCTGTCCTCTCTTCATGCTTTTTGTTAGCTGTAAAACCTATCTGCAGGCCTCTCGGCAGTAACAACTTTTAATATAGTGTGTGTGTGTGTGTGTGTATCTAGCATATTTACTTTTTCTTACTTTAGAATTCTTAATTTTTCTTACTTTAGAATAACAATTTCTTCTTCGTGTGGTCTGTGAAATGCACACAAATGGGTTTACTCCGCGCATGCACAAGAATCTCGGACATACTAGCTTTAATTAAAGATTTACATAAGCCCCTCCCACTCCCCCCCTCATCCCCCAATTGAGCTACCTATTCAGTTCCTTTTCCGCCTTGCCAGCGAAAGCATCTCCGACTGCTAGCTCCTCCAGACCACGGATCGCCTCCTACCTTCTCAGATAAGATGACTTCCCTTTTCTTTTAAAAAATGCTCTGCTTCTGGGGCTACTTTGCCCCTTGAGGACAGACATTCAAGTGTCTCCTCTGCCTCGGAAAATCCCATAACCCCCAAGCCTGCATTATACGCAGATCGTTTTCCACCAGAGCTCTAAAGAGCAGGGATTCCAGGCTAAAGCCTTGCTTTACAAGCAGTCTTTAACCCTCTCCCAGCCAACTCTCCCAGCCTGGCTCTCCCAGCCAACTACGAGCCAGCCTCCCCTCCCTTCTATATCAGAGCATTCTCCCCTCTTTACTAAGTGCCTCGCCTCTACGGAAGTGCCTCGACGGAAAGTGCCTCTACAAAAGTGCCTCTACGGAAAGTGCCATTCGCGATCTGGCCTCTGACTCCATCATTGAGCCATCGCGAAAGAAGCAAAGACTTCTAAACACTCTCCTTGGTCTGAAACAAAACCGAAATAGAATCAGGCACAAAATCAACCAAGGCTCCTGGCCGGCCCATTTACATAAGCCCCTCCCACTCCCCCCCCCTCATCCCCCCATTGAGCTACCTATTCAGTTCCTTTTCCGCCTTGCCAGCGAAAGCATCTCCGACTGCTAGCTCCTCCGATTTGTGAACAGACTATGGATAACCTTCTCAGATAAGATGACTTCCCTTTTCTTTTAAAAAATGCTCTGCTTCTGGGGCTACTTTGCCCCTTGAGGACAGACATTCAATGTCTCCTCTGCCTCGGAAAATCCCATAACCCCCAAGCCTGCAATATACGCAGATCGTTTTCCACCACAGCTCTAAAGAGCAGGGATTCCAGGCTAAAGCCTTGCTTTACAAGCAGTCTTTAACCCTCTCCCAGCCTGGCTCTCCCAGCCTGGCTCTCCCAGCCAACTACGAGCCAGCCTCCCCTCCCTTCTATATCAGAGCATTCTCCCCTCTTTACTAAGTGCCTCGACGGAAAGTGCCATTTGCGATCTGGCCTCTGATTCCATCATTGAGCCATCGCGAAAAAAGCAAAAAGACTTCTAAACACTCTCTTCGGTCTGAAACAAAACCAAAAGAGAATCGGGCACAAAATCCACCAAGGCTCCTGGCCGGCCCCAGGCCTCCCAGCCCTTGTATGCCTATCCTTTCAGCTGAGCCAGCCCAGCTGTTTCAGCCTGACGAAGATCTAGCTGGAGTTCTAGTTCCCCCCCAACTTCTTCCCAGTCACCTCCTCTCCTCGGTTACCGAAGGGGAGCCTCCATGTGACTCTGCCCCTCCCCGCCTCTCGCCCAGGCTCCCCCCTCCTCTCCCTCCCCGAAGTCCGAGGCACATGCGGAAGAGACGCGCGTTCCGCGCCCCGCTTCCCTGTCGAGGCGCACAGCAGCGCAGCTCTCCCCGCTGCATCTAGGACGTTCCCGCTCGCGCAGCCCGCTTAAAGAGGCGCCCGGTTACCGGGACCGCCCCTGAGAACATTTTTACAGCCATTCTCATGATTATCCTATCCCCCCCCCTCCTGAGCCTTACCAGCCTCCCTTCTCCCCGGATCCACTTCGGTATCCGTGGCCTCCCTATGCTTATCCCTCCACCCCCAGCCCCTCCCACTCAAGCCCCTGCCTCGACGGTTGCTCCTCCTGCCCAGTCCCCCCACCTTCCAGATGATGATGCAGATTTGGAGTCCTCTTCTGATGCTACTCCTTTACCTCCCCTGCCTGAGCCTGAGACTGGCCCTCAGCAGGCAGAACAATATAAAAAAAATTCTGCACTATTAATCAGGCTGGCCAGATCCCTTGCCACACAGCCCCCACAACCTGATGATGTGGTTTAAGACCCTTACTTTACTTCTGCTGAGCAACAACCACAGCAGTCCACCATATTACCTACTATACCTTACTTGGTCAAACTCCTAAAAATCTCTGGAGTTGCCCCTGCTACTGTCCCAGGCACATTTAAGCGGGCAGGAAACCTTTATCGAATTGACCTATCCACCACCCCCTGGCTGGCTAAACTTCCAAAAGTAAATTCGATTGTGACTGATGCCCAGCCTAAGCCAATCCAAATAACCAAGCTGCTCCTTCTGATAAAGAAGGTAGAAACTTGATGCCATGGCCAAAAGATTTTATGCTTGGGCATGCCTTCAGGCAGAATGGCTCATTATGGCGTTTATATATGAGTGTCTATCAGTCATACCTGTGGAGCAAAATAGGCCCACATTTGGACCTGCTTCCCGCAACTGACCAGCCCATGGCTAAGGCTTTCCATCAAGAAGCCCTCACCCTGGCCACCCTACAAAAGGACTTGGCTAGACATGGGGCAGATACCTCAGGCAAACTGATCACGGGATCAGTTGCCCTTAGGAGGCATGCTTGGTTTAAATCTGCAGCATTGTCCTCCAATCAACGTTCCATGATAAAAAATCTGCCTTGGATGAAGCTGGTCTGTTCAATCCCGAAACAGACTCACAGTTGGAACACACTCATAAAATAAAACAAACCCTAAATAAATATGGTCAACAACCCGGTCAACCTTACCAACCCTACAGGCAGCGTTGGCGCCCATACTATTATCCTCAGTCCTTTCGCGGATACTACAATTCCGCTCCGTATAGAGGAGGACAACGACCACAGTTCCCTTCACAGGGATACAAGCGTCCAGGTGTTCCATTCAGGGGTCAGTATCGAGTGCTAAATCCTCAGACAATAAAAGGCGTCACTTCTAGGCTGTTCCTTGACAGGCTTCAGCCCTTTCTCCCAATCTGACAGTCCATCACCACAGATAAGTGGGTCTTGGACATTATCTATCGAGGATATGCCATGGAGTTTGATTCCCTTCCACCTCCAGGAAAACCTCTCTCTACCCAGACTTATCCTGCCTTACTAAAGAAATTGACTCCCTCCTTCTTAAAGGAGCCATTTCCCCTACCCCATCCCACCAAATTCAATTTTGCCTTTTTTCCAGATATTTCCTTGTGGATAAAAGGGATGGTGGCCTCCCGCCCATTTTGGACCTCCGGGAAATTAACCAATTCATCAAACCATGCAAATTTAGGATGGTCACGCTCCCCTCCATCCTCCCTTTCATCCCGAAGGGAGCTTGGATGGCTACTGTTGACCTTAAAGACGGCTACTTCCATATTTCTATTAGTCCCACAGGAAGTACCTCACCTTTATGGTTGACGATACTCCATATTCCTTTAATGTCCTTCCTTCGGCCTCTCTACGGCCCCGAGGACTTTCACTAAATGTATGGCGGTCGTCGCCTCCCACCTTCGCCAGCAGGGCATCACTGTGTTCCCTTACCTGGGCGACTGGCTTTTCTGCTCTGGGTCATGTGACCAACTGTCATCCGATATCAATTATACTTTATCTCTTTTACAGAGCCTGGGACTTGTTATCAACATGGAAAAGTCACATCTCTCACCTTCCCGGACCGTACAGTTCATAGGTACATTAATAGACTCCGTATCCCAGAGGGCCTACCTCCCAGACGACCGTTTCCTCAATTTGTGCCACTCTATCCATGCTATCCAAGCTCACCACCGATGTTCGGCTTGGACCATCCAATCTATCCTTGGCCACATGGCCTCCACCACGAACGTCACCGCGTTCGCCCGCCTCCGCCCCCTCCTAGCCTGGTTCCTCTCAGTGTTCCAGCCGGGGCTAGACAGCCAAGCCATGATCCTCCACCCCCCCCCCCCCCGTGTTCTCCAGTCACTCTCATGGTAGACAAACAGATCCAATGTGTGCTCGGGCCTTCCCTTCTCTCCTCCTCAGCCGTCCCTGTCACTAACGACAGACACATCATCCACGGGGTGGGTGCTCATCTCCAATTACCTCACCATCAGCGGTCGTTGGTCCCCCTCCGAAAAGAGGCTCCATATCAATGCACTGGAACTAATAGCGGTCAAGAAAGCCCTACGGTCATTTGTGGCCCTAGTCTCCAACCGCATCATCCAAGTCCTCACGGACAACACCTCAGTAAAATACTACCTCAACAAGCAGGGGGACATCCGCTCCCCCACTCTCCTCTCAATATCCCTTCGGATATGGGAGTGGTGCATTCACCACAACACATTTCTTCTAGCTATTCACCTTCCAGGCCTACAGAACACTCTGGCCGACTCACTAAACAGGTCTCCGTCCACCACTCACGAGTGGCAGCTCAACCCCCGCCACCTTTCTCTCACTGATCAGGCGCTGGGACACTCCTCAAATACTTATTTACCTCACACCTCAACACTCACTGCCTCATATATTGCGCCAGACTCCACCCTCTCGCATCCCCAGGCTATCTAGGAGACACATTCCTCTACCAGTGGTCCCCGGGACTCCTCTACGCCTTTCCTCCCCTTCCACTCCTATCCAGAGTGGTTGCAAACTGATCTCCGACAACTCGGATTGCTTCCTACTAGCCCCATGGTGGCCCCGGCAGCCATGGTTCACGCCCCTTTTCCAGGCCTCTCAGGGAGACTTCCTTCGCCTTCCCCTGGATCCCGACCTCCTCACCCTCCGACAGGGTCTCATCCTACACCCGGATCTCCCATCTCTCCACCTTACAGCGTGGAGGATCAGGCCCCTTCCCCACCTCTCTGATCCTGTCCGCCTCATAATTCAACAGCTCAAAAGGTTTCCACCAGAAAGGCCTACCCTTATAAGTGGGACAGGTTTCGTAAATTTGTTCAGCCGCTGGGTCATTTGCCACAGTCGGCCCCTATCTCTATTGTCCTAGATTTCCTTATTGACCTCTCCACTAAGGGTTTTTCCCTATCCTTCATAAAATGCTATCTAGCAGCTCTCTCCTGTTATGGGAAAAAAATTGGTGTCCCGTCCCTTTTTCAAGATCCCCTAGTGGGCATTTATTTATTTATTTTATTTATTTACTCGGCTTTTATGCCGCCACTCCCAAATAGGCTCGGGGCGGCTTACAGCCAGCAAGCAGAACAATATACAATAAACATATACACTCTAAAATGCAATACAAAATACAAGATAAAAATACACAATAAAACATCATTAAAAACACAAGTTAGAATATGCTTTTACAAGGATATAAAAAGTCTTTCCCCCCGGTTTCTCCTCCTCCTCCGTCTTGGAGTTTAGAACTGGTCCTCTCCCACCTTTCTAAACCCCCATTCGAACCCATGTCAACGTGTCATATTTCCCATTTGTCCTGAAAAACTGCCTTCCTCGTGGCTATTACCTCAGCCAGAAGAGCCAGTGAAATCACAGCACTCCGCTCTGATCCCCCGTTCATCCGGTTCCATGAAGATAAAGTGGTCCCCCAGACGGATGTCACTTTTCTTCCCAAAGTTGTTTCCCATTTTCATATGGCCCAGGACATTGTCCTCCCAGCCTTCTTTCCTAACCCTTCATCTCCCCTGGAGATTGCCCTTCACTCTCTCGATGTTAAGAGGGCTTTATCCTTTTATTACATAGGACAGCCCCTTATAGTA
The DNA here is from genome assembly GCA_030556195.1 of Anolis apletophallus. Lineage (NCBI taxonomy): Eukaryota > Metazoa > Chordata > Lepidosauria > Squamata > Anolidae > Anolis > Anolis apletophallus. The sequence continues at coordinate 164,658,341 of JARBWK010000003.1, read as the reverse complement.
AATCCCCTAAGTTGTTTCTTAAGTATAGGGAAGATTCCCTGGGACTTCCCCTTACCTCTCAACGTCTGGCCTCATGTAAAGTCCTGGCAATCCGATTGGCTTACCAGTTAGCCCACAATGAATTACCTGTTGGTGTTAAAGCCCATTCCACAAGGGCAGTTTCAACATCCCAAGCTTTTTTGCGGGGTGTTCTTGTTGATCAAATTTGCAAGGCTGCTACCTGGGTGAACCCCTCGGCGTTTGCAGCCCATTACGAGCTCGACGTTCTCGCTAAAAAGGATGCATCCTTTGGCAGAGCCGTCCCGTTCTCCTGTGTGGCATGACCCACCTCCAGGTACATAAGCTTGTTAAGTCACCCATTTGTGTGCATTTCACAGACCACACGAAGAAGAAGGTTAGGTTGCTTACCTGTAACCGTGTTTCTTCGAGTGTAGGTCTGTGAAATTCACACGGACCCACCCGTCCTCCCCTCTTTGTCATGCCTATGTTCTGCTGCTGTCTGGCGGCAAGGAACTGAATAGGTAGCTCAATCGGGGGATGAGGGGGGGGGGGGGAGTGGGAGGGGCTTATGTAAATCTTTAATTAAAGCTAGTATGTCCGAGATTCTTGCGCATGCGCGGAGTAAACCCATTTGTGTGAATTTCACAGACCTACACTCGAAGAAACACGGTTACAGGTAAGCAACCTAACCCACAACTTCTGGCCTCACACAGTTTTGTGAAAAAAGTAAGAATGCTTCATTTTTCTAACTGGTTTCATACCCTGTTGTGGATTTGTTTTTAATTGATACCATTTCCTGTAGAAATTTACATCCTATGGAATGTTGTTTTAAAGTTAATGTCATTGGCCCATAGCCAGTATTATATCTGGTATTGCATACTTTACTCTATCTAAAGTCTGTGTATAAATAAAACACTATTCTGTTAGTCTAGACATCTCAGAAAGGAGGTCCAGAGTCCTCAATATGGCACATATTGTGTACTATAGCAGAAATGTGTGATAGTTAAAAGCACTTAATGGTTTTGTTACATAAGTGGCTCATCACATGCAAAACCATGGCTGATGTTTGTCCAGGTATTTGCGAGCAGTGTTAATACGGCAATAAGTATAATTAATAACATGATTAAGTGCTTATTTTACCTATGGAATGTGTTCCACGCAATTTCAGGCAGAGTCTACATCTAGATATTTAGTCTTAACCCTGTGTTTGCCAGTAATATATAAAGTATTGGTAGAAGATGCCTGAGGTTAGTTTGGTATACATCCCTTCGTAAGAGGCTAAATTGCAAAACTAGCAAAAGAGACAAACTTTTCAGCAAGGGTACATGCATAGTTAAAAGATCACCACCATTCAGGTATACTGTATTTCTTCAGTTCTAAGGCACACTTTTTCCTATATAAACATTTCTTTAAAAAGGAGTGCTTCTTAGAATCACATGTGTGTCTTACATATTTTGGGTGGTAGTGGTACTGAAATTAAGGCGCATCTTACCATCTGTTGTGGTTCAGCCAGAAGCTGAAGACGAGAGGATTGTTCAGTTAGAGATTGTGAGGAATGATGGGCTTCCCACTGTGGGAAATGAGAGTATTTCGGATCATGATTCTGTCTGGGAGGATGTGTCTGTGTCTGGTCAGAAAGAAAGCGATTCAGAGCAGGGAGGAGATGGAGATACGTTAGCATCGGAAAATAGGGAAGACTTTTCATCTGGTTGTTCCTTGTCAATAAAAGATAAGGAACTGAAAGGGAAAGATCTTTTCCCTAGGAAAACACCTGAGGTCAGTAGAAGACTCAATCTCCAGGAGGTCTCAGAGACTCTGTGAGAAATCCTTGAAAAAGACCAGATATCAAAGGCATGACTTCAAGGCTTGTGGATCTTAAATTTGTGTTTTGTTTACTGAATGGTTAGAGCAGGCAACACTGCAGTACTGTGTTCTTGTTCCACATTCAAGTCTATGTCTAAGATCTTTGGGAACGTCTTGTGCTCATGTTCATGAATTCAGGTTTTGGAAGAATTTCCTGTGTTACTGGTTATGGATTATATCTATGTTTTCATTCCTAGTTTTTTCATGTACCTTGTCACTTTTGAACAGAACTTTGATGTTTGGTCGATTGCCTTTTTAAAGTCTTTTTCCTATTGCTTTTTGGACATTGCTTTTTACATTGACTTTTGCCTTTTACCTTTTTATATTTGCTTTCTTCAGTAAACTGTTTAGTTGGTACTACTGGAGACTTGTGTGATGATGGGTGCAAAGATGAATTCAGGCCAGAGAGCAGCACAATTGATAATGTCTTATAATTGAAAAAAATACAACATTTTATGGGCATAAATCAAGTAAGGAAGAAGGATCCATGGGCGATCCTAAAGTCTAAATGATCTATCTGATAGATATCAGATTATGCAAGATGTAAAAACTATTAGGGTCACTGATGTAAATTTGGATTCTGTATGCCTGTATTTTATTGTGGTTTTTGCCCCAGAGCTATTTTAATTTCTCTTGCATTATATTGTCCAGTTAATTTTTTTCCCTTTTTTATCATGTTCTTTGTCAACTAGATAGTGGAATTTAAAGATGCTGAAGAGTTAAAGGACTTTGAACAGAGGTATGTTTTTTTCTGTTAGGCACATAAAATAAATGCTGAAACACAAAAAGTAGGAAGTTTTAAGAAAGGTTTTGACTATGTTGAATGTGAACGGTATTTATTCTAGTCTTTCAAATTTGTAAAGCTTCTAAATGTTTTTCTTGACCTAAAACTATGCTACATCTCATACAAATTTGTGTCCAAGATGGAAAGAAGAAAATGTTTTAAATCTTTTTGAAAAACCCACCTTAAATAGTACATTTATTTATTATTTATTTTAGTTATGTGCTACTTTTCTCCCAGAATGGGACCCCCAGCAACTCACAAGGGAAATAAATCAAAACTTGATAATACAATATTAAAAACAATTAAAATCACATTTTAATGAAATATAAACGGTTGAATATTATTTTCAAGGGTTTTTTTGTCATTAATGCTAGAAGCTTTCTAACATTGTTATACTGTAGTTGAGCTTCATAAGTTGAATCCAGATTTTGCACCTAAAGCCACTGAGATCAAAGGGGATGAAGGCAGTCATCCCTCTTAATTTTAGTACCTTTGCTCTAAGTCCCAATATATTTGAGTGCTTGTCTTATTATGACAATCTGAATGGAACACATGGTAGATTAATTGAAATTCAGTCCAGTTGCCTTTCTACTCTTATTGGAAATTGAAGTGTGTGTGCTTACAAGTCGTTGACCATGAGCGAGGGCCGGGTAAATGACCTTACTTTGAGGTCCCTTGGTGTACATGGTTTCCTTGCTCAACTTGGGATCTAATTCTAATGAATTAATGGTGTCATTTTTGTTCCTTCTATTGAAAAGAATATAGAGTTGTCCCTTGTGAACATGAAAAAAAATGCAAATATCTTGGTGGAGGAGGAAGGACAGGCACCGCTGCTGTGGCCCTACAGGAAGAGGAGAATGAGCCAGCCTCACATGGCACTTCACTTGCACTGTGGATCATGGCTCCTTTCCCTCTTCCTTTTTCCCCTGAGTAAAGGAAGAAAGGTGCCAGGAGAAAGAGCGACATGGGGCATTCTCTCAAACAGGGCCCCGCCCCTCCCTTAGGAAGTAGGGGCCACTAGTACAAATAATCAAAACCACAAGTGTGAAAATCTGCAAAAGTGAAAGAAAGACTTTATTTCATTATGTGTGTACTAATTGCCTGTTGATGCTTATTCAGGTTGTTGGAAGATATTCTTCGTTACATAAATGTTGTGGCCCACTCTGTGGAGAAGACCGCTGATTCACTTTCAGCCAAATTCTGGAGAGCTCTACTCAATAAGTCCTATGATGTACTGGATAAAGTAAGTTTCTGCTATTCACTGGAGATTTTTTTCTCTTGCCTTAATTTCTGTAGCTGCTGATCTTGCAATGTCGCTTCCATGCTGTGTCTGATGCAGTTTTATTGGTACACAATACTTTGTGCTGTGTTAATTTGTTTTGAAGTCTTGTCAGCTTCACATTGCCCAACATGCAGCAAATAGATTTAATGTATTCCAAAGATACCGTATATACTCGAGTATAAGATGAGTTTTTCAGCCCTTTTTTAGGCTGAAAAAGCTCCCCTCGACTTGTCTTGTATTTATTATTTTACTGAGGTGTTGTTGTTATTTATTAGTCCATTACTTGATAATGATTTTTAAATTTATTATTTTACTTCATTTTATTAGTATTATTAAATTACATTTATTATTTTACTCTATTATTATTGGAAGGACTTGTAATTGAAGAAGGTTAGAATAATGGTTTAATCAGAGTTGGACAATCATCTCTTAAATTATAGTTTCATGTAAATATTCATAATGCCTCAATTAATGTAATTTTATTGGTGTCTATTTTTATTTTGAAATTTATCAGTAACTGCTGCATTTCCCACTTTCGGCTTATACTCCAGTCAATAAGTTCTCCCATTTTTTGTGGTAAAATTAGATGCCTTGGCTTGTATTCGAGTCGTCTTATATTCGAGTATATACTGTACTTGAAATTGTAGTTTTTATAAAAATGTTTCCGAACTGCAAAAGATTTGGCATAAAATGTGTGGGAAACTGGCCTTTGTATATGATCAGGGAAAAGGGAAAACAAATACAGATATCTGTTATAAAGATCTGTTCTAAAGCTTGAAGCACTTTGCCTGAATGTAGAGGAACTTGAAGACAGGCAAGAGGTTCAGGGCTGCTGTGGGGGGCAGTCTGAACTACCCTCCAACCAATTTTGCAATGTCTCTGTGCACTGGACCCCCTTGCCCCACAGTTCCAGTCCTCTTGAGATTCCGCCAACATCCAAGAAAATTGGAAAAAGCTCTTGGGGGGCTACACCGGAATGGAAACAGTGGGGAATTCTCCTTGTATGTTGATTAACACATCCTGGTTCTATTCAGTATCCACCATATTCTCTAGAGAGGAAAAATACTTGTGGGCCCCAAAATGATTGGGGTAGTTCAGAAGGAGCAAGTAAAGAGGCATGGCTTTTTAACCTGCCATTATTTTAAAATGAAAACAACCCACTCTATTGGGAGTCATCACTTTCCTGTGCCTGTCTGTCTTTCTCTGTTTCTTTCTAGGTCAACTCCTTAATGCCTACAGAGACCTTTATTCCTGTCATCAGGGGCCTGATGATAAACCAGTTGCCTTCTGTGAGACGAAAAGCAATGGATCTGTTGAACAACAAGTTGCAGCAGCGCACACCATGGCAGCTAGCACAAGTAAGCTATATTTCAGATTGTCTCATTTTTTGAAGTCTGCCATATCATTTTATCTGGTATTTGCTTTCAGTCAGGGCTTCTTAAACTTTTCCACTTTTCAGCCTGTGAAGTTGGGTTTTTTTTGCAAGCACAGATATATAGGTATACTTATTTATTTATTTATTTTGTGTCAAAAGCATTGCATAAATTAGTATAAAACTGATAAAAATAGAAGGTGCACAATCAACTAAATATCTTTTGACCAGAAATGGGCAACAGTGACTGCATTGTCTGTAGCCTCAAACAATTATTCCTTCTTCCATGAGGCTGGATATACAGATGCAGAGTTGTCTGTTGTGCTCCACAGTGGCACAACATGGATGATTATTTTAAGTAGTGCCATTTTGCCCGGTTGTCGTTTGATCTACCCACTACACTCCTGAGTCTGTTCAGGGACTTCCAAATTGCCTATTCTCGGTTTGCTCCTGGAGGAAGTTCCTCATGAGGGGTCACCAATTGGGATTTTCTGGTTTAGCTGCCCAGACGGATGCTCTTGCTGTTGCTAGGGGAACGTTAAGAGGACTGGTGGTACTCATGAAGCTTTTCCTTGATTTGAGTCTACTGGGAGGAGACTGATAGCCATGCAGTGGGTAGCTTTCACAGGGTTCAACCTTATTTCTTTCACAGTTAGCAGCAACTTCCCGTTGCACATTGGGGGGGGGGGGGGGCAGTGCCAGCTACCTTGTAGAGTTTATCAACAGGCGTAGGTTTAAGACATCCTGTGATTATTCTGCATATTTCATTCAATGCTATGTTCACCTGCTTTGCATGGGCAGACTTGTGCCGAACAGGACAGGTATATTCGGCAGTTGAGTAAGTCAAGGCCAGGGCTGATGTTCTTACTAATTTTGGGTCTACACCCCGTATGCTACCAGTATGTTTCCGCAGGATGATATTGTGTGTAGCTTCACGCAATATAGGTATATATAATAGGTATAAAAACAAACATTTATTGATTATACACCTGCATTTGCAAGGCTTGCAAAACAGACTGATTTCCCTTTCTGTGAAGTACAGCCTAAGCATTTTCCGCAGAGTCCACTGTAAACACTGCACAGCAAACTTGTGCAAATGTCTAAAACAGCCATTAAGTAACTATTACCAAACTTTTCAAGACCCCAGCATTGAGCTAAGGGGATCCCATTTGGGGTCGGGACCCACAGTGTAAGAAGCAGTGCTTTAAATAGCAGCATAAAAGAAGGAAGATGGAGGTCACAGAAAAGAACATTTTTTGTAAGGTGTTAATGTGGACAAGTAGCTCCTTGGCTATATTATTTGCAAAGCTTCTTCAACATACTTTTCACAACAAGATCCCACTTTATTAGTCAAGTCTGAAGCCCAACTGAATTTTTTTTAAAAAAATAATTCTTTGTTTCTTTATTTTGCATTTCAGGTTGACATGCTGTTAGACATGGTTTCCGAACTCATTGCTGTTGTACGGCAGGAGACACACAGGACTGAGGAAGAGCAGGCTATCAACAGGCAGACTGCCTTGTTCAGTCTGAAATTGCTCTGCAAATGTTTTGGCCATGAAAAACATGAGCCATTTATAGCAGTGCTCAAAATGGCTGTTGATGTGATAGCTTCAGAAGAGAAGGAAGAAAGAAATGTCACAGGAAGTGCTTTGCTGTGCGCTGCTGAAGTTACCTGTATCCTGAAAGCACTCGCGATACCTCAGCTCCCAAGGTAGCATTTCCAAACATGATAAATAATGATGAAACTACACAATTGTATAGTCATTTAAGGCATGACATGCAAATTTATTTCATTGATACTCACAGCCCTGCAAGATAAGTCAGCTGTTCTTATCCTTTCAAACACTTGGAGTAAAGCTGAGATGTCACCTTAACTGGGGATTAAGGTAACACCATAGTCTCAGCTTTACTCACAAGTTTTTCTAAACTGGAGTGAAGCCCCTGGTGGCGCAAAGGATTAAACTCTTGTGCCAGCAGGACTATTGACCGAATCTGGGGAGCGGGATGTGCTCCTGTCTGTCAGCTCCAGTTTCTCATGTGGGGACATGAGAGAAGCCTTCCACAGGGTGGTAAAACTTCTGGGCATCCCCCAGGCAATGTTCTTGCAGATGGCTAATTCTCTCACAACAGAAGCAACTTGTAGTTTCTCACGTCGCTCCTGATACCGAAAAAAACCGAGATAATTTTAGCCAGAATGGCATACCAACTTAATAAGATCAAACAGAACTAGGGGAAGCTGCTAATAAGTACTACCAGAAAAACAAGAAAAAGTGGTAACTATACGTGTTATTATAATAATTATATCTAATAGTTCAACACAATGATACAATATATTCAAAAGGCCAACCACTGGTTTGGATCAATAGGCAATCAGTAAACATGAATAATCAATATATCAGTGGAAAATTCTAGGACCAATTATGACTTATTATTCAGTAAAAGAGGATTATTTTAAAAAGATGATTTTGGGAAGATTTGGGGGAAATTGATAGAATATGTATATATAGAAGGTAAAGGGACCAAACCTGTAATAGTAACAACTGATTTTTGGAAATAAGTATTATAATTGGCTGGTCTGAGGTGAAGGGTCAGCACTGGGTGATAGGACAATATGTAATGAAGCCGAAGGATGAAATACTATAGGCATTAAGACATACATGTTCTGTACAAGTTGTTAAGGGAAAGTGTTAAGTATAACAATGTTTAAATACTGAATATGTTAAAACTATAATAAAATAAAAGCTTCAGATTGAAAAAAAGGATTCTTAAATGTTGATATGCTGCATATATGAGTGAACATTGTCTTTCTTTAGGTGTTCATGTTCTAGGTGTTTCATAACTGAAATAATTATGGAATTATCAGAAAAATGAATTTTCCACATGCTAACTAGCCAGCATTACATTCATGATCTCCATGTATCCATGAATATATCTTTTTAAATGTGTGCTTTCCATACTTTAAGGTACCCTGCAATGAAATATTTTTGAGGAATATTGTAAAGACATTTATTTTATTTCGAAAGAGGAGGGTTTTTTTTTGGTAATGTATGGGTTAATATTATGTCTATATTTTTGTAGGCTTATGCCAGCATTGCTAAATATTCTAAAACACACAAAAGAGTTGGCTGCCAGTGAAATTTACTTGCTTAGTGCAGTGACGGCACTCCTGAAAATCGTGGAAACATTGCCACACTTCCTCAGCCCGTATTTGTTGCATATATTGCTACAGGTAAGTCTTAATTTGGATACAGATAATTTTGAATCCATTGAATAGCAAAATGTATGAACCTTCTGTCTGAACTAATTAAAACTGTGCATTCGCTGCTTGCTAGGTGGTCCATTTAGAAAAGATTGCAGCTGGAATGGGTCCTTCCTCCCAGGTTCACTTGCGCTTGGCCTCTCTGAAAACTACTCTAGCAACAAAACTACCACCAAGAGTTCTTCTGCCAGCAATTGCAAAATGTTACAGTGAAGTAGCAAATACTCACAAGGTACTTATAGATGTTTTTTTGCTCTGCATTTGATGTATTGCTTTATATTTATAACAGCAGTAGAAGTATGTTAGTAGCTTCATGCTTAAGGTGTAACAAAGGAGAAATCCATCCACAAAGCACTTTACAGAAATACTAGGTTTGGGTAGCATCATCCTTCTGCACTTTATTATTATTATTATTATTATTAGATACATAACAAGATTAGTACATAGCAAACAAGATCACTATGGTGGCTTTTGTATTTGATAACATGTTGGACACTTCCCATGTGTGTGTGCAGATCCGGGTAGGGTTGCCTTTTGCAGCTGACAGATAATAATAATACATAATAATACACTTTATTTATATTCTGCTCTTCTCACCCTGAAGGGGACTCAGAGCAGATTACAGGTACACATACTTAGCAGACAATCTCTGCCGTTTCCACATACACACATATAGACGAACAGAGGCAAACTCTGGCCTCCAGGGGGAGCTGACGCACTCCTCATCTCTCCGCATTCCCAGCGTCCCTTGTTGTTCCTTCCGCATTCCTCAGCATTACTGGAGTTCTTTAATGGCCTCATAATTCAGTCAAAATTTGCCTCCCCACTTAATGTGATTCCTTTATCGCATACTTGACAGATGCAACTGTATTTTGGGCTGCAAAGATCAACAGCAGGCTACACTTAAAGGTTGAGCACCCACCTCGACCCAGGCAGGCCTCGAACTCATGACCTATTGGTTAGAGAGATCTTATGCAGCTGACACTTAGCCAGCTGCGCCACATTCCTGGTAGTTTTGTCAACACTGATTGTTTTTAAGTTCAGGCCAAGGTCTTTAGGCACTGCATCCAGTGTGCCAATCACCACTGGGACCACCTTTACTGGCTTGTGCCAAAGCCTGTGCAGTTCTATCTTTAAATCCTCATATCGTGTAAGCTTTTTCAGTTGCTTCTTGTCAATTCTGCTGTCACCTGGGATTGTAACATTGACGATCCATACTTGGTTTTTTTCCCCACTTCTGCCTCACCCTTGGCATGTCGCTTGGAGCACTCCGGTGGAGAGCGACTCAGTCACAACTGAGCTAAAAAGACATCAACACAAACATTAAATATAATACAAATAGGGGAATGCATAGGATGTGTGAATATAATTGTATTTTAATGTATTTTAGTGTCGAATGCTGGGGGGTTTTATATTGTGTTTTATACTACTACTACTGTGATGTAGGCATCAAATTATGCCTTTTGGTGTGAGTCTGAGTCCCCCCTGAGTTGAAAAGACATCAACAAAATGCCATAAATAAATAAATATTAAAACATGTTTCCATGAAATACATATATAAAAATGCACAGAAGAAAAATTTAAATTCAGTAGACCTAGTACGTGAGTTTAAAATTCATAGTTAAAACTGACTGGTTAGGCCTGCTGGAAGAGATGAGTTTTCAGATGTGCATTAAATTCTGACAGAAGAATGTTGTTACTCAGACTTAGTAATCTCTCAACTTTGGCCATCATTTCTGCCTTTCAATGCTGTCTTTAAGACCAAGGAGAGGAGAACGGGCACCATAAGCTCATGTCAGGATGAATATTTCCTAATTGCAAGTAATGTCCAAAGCCTAACTTCTCCAGCTGTGTGCAATGTAGAAAAATCTGCCTTAGTAACAGGTTTGGTTTTGTATGTATTGATTTGAAACTTACTATCTTTTTTATTATTTTGTTTTCGTAGACCTGTTTAGGTGCAGTTATGGATATTCTGAAGGAGCATATTATAATTCTGGAAAGAGAGCAGCTTAGTGCCCATCAGTCTGAGCTCACGTCATTTTTTGTGAAGGCCCTGGACTTTAGAACAGAGCACTCTCAGGTACAGGAGAATTTTATGCATGAACGTATCCAGTCTTTAGGAAAATATGTCAAGCATATTTGATTACTTTTATTAGGGAGATTGAAATGTTCCTCTTTGAATCACAACCATATGTAGGACTCCACCCACAATTCCCACTCTTCTCATTCTAAATATGCTCATATTAAACAGTTACTGAAAGATCATTCTGACAAAGACATCCTGGATCCCAAGAGAAACTAGTTTGCTGCTGGAAATTGAGTTTAAAGTTCATGGTTTCTTTATCTTAGTCTTCGCATTCCCAAAAAGGCGAAGAGTGGTCTCTGCCTACATTGAGATTCACTACAATAAATAAACACTATGTATTGGAATTATTGTAATCTTGTTGGAAGGCTACATATTAAAACAAGAGATAAAACACTAAAATACATACAACTTGTATTTTAGTTCTGTGTATCTTGTTTTAAAACGAGCTCCTACTGGTGCAAGGTCACAGCACTCCATGGAGTCATGCCGGCCACATGACCTTGGAGGCATCTACTGACAACGCCGGCCCTTTGGCTTAGAAATGGGGATCAGCACCACCCCTCAGAGTCAGACACAACTAGACTTAATGTCAAGGAGAAACTTTACCTTTACTATCTTGTTGTATGTGTTTTATCTCTTGTTTTAACAATGTTTGCCCTGTCTCAAGCCGCAGTTAAAGAATATATTATTATTATTATTTAATACCATCTCTCTTTTTTGCTAGGATGATCTGGAAGAAGTTGGGGAAGTAGAGAGTCATATTATTATGTGCTTAATCAGCATGGTTATGAAGCTTTCTGAAATGTCTTTCCGACCACTCTTCTTCAAGGTAGGAGTTTTGACCTGCTTCTCTCTCGGCCATTTGTCTTTGTACCCAAACTAAACACCGTCTCTCTGTTTCAGCTCTTTGATTGGGCCAAAACTGAGGGTGCTCCAAAAGATCGGCTATTGACTTTCTGCAGGCTGTCAGATTGCATTGCCAAGCAACTGAAAGGATTGTTCACTCTCTTTGCTGGACATTTAGTGAAGCCTTTCGCTAACATTCTCAGTGAGACCAATACTTGCAAAACAGGTACGCTTCCAGTTACAGCAGATACAAAAAGGCAGGGATATGAAATTTAATTTAAAAATTGATCATTTGAATATTTTTATAGTAAAGGTAAAAGTTTCCCCTTGACATTAAGTCTAGCTGAGTCTGGGGTGGGGGGTGCTCATCTCCATTTCTAAACTGAAGAGCCAGCATTGTCCATAGACACTTTCAAGGTCATGTGGCCAGCATGACTGCATGGAGCACTGTTACCTTCTCGCCAGAACAGTACCTATTGATCTCGTATTTGCATGTTTTCAAACTGCTAGGTTGACAGAAGCTGGAGCTAACAGTAGGAACTCACCCCACTCCCTAGATTCTAACCGCCAACCTTTCGATCCGCAAGTTCAGCTCAGTGGTTTAACCCACGGCACTGCCAGGAGCTCCTTGTGTTTATAGTTTGGTCATAATAATAATATATAATAAATAATAATATTGTCAGCCTAACTACTGAGATTACAAGCTGAATTTAGCTTATATTCATAAGCTTCATTTACTGCTACTTTAAACATCTATATGTTTACATGGCACTTATTTGCACTGTGCAGATCACATCTACAGTGAACGTTGTAGAAATTACAGTTGCTGCCTCATTTTTGTTTCTTTCCTGTATTTTGTTCTTATTACAGACAAAGCTTTCTTTGAGTCGGAGAACAACACTGAAAAGAGCTGCTTGTTGCTGCAGTTCATCCTGGATTGTTTACACAAAATCTTCCTTTTTGACTCCCATCAATTTGTGAGCAAGGAAAGAGCAGAAACATTGATGATGCCTTTGGCCCATCAGGTATTAATACATTTGTTAATGGCCTAAATGTTGGATGGTAGTGGCACAGATAGTTACTGCATTAGCCGCTTAGTTACATATGCATAACTAAGTCTACAACCCTCTGCTCCAGCCCACTTTTATGAGTCAGCACCTAGATCAGACTAAAGAGCTCCATTCACCTTCCAATGGGAGGTGAATGTTTTAACCCTTCTCCCACCAGGGAATGAGGCAAGTATGTGCTGTGCTGTGTGAGTATGTGCTGCTTCCAAAAGATATGTCATCCTCATTGCACCATATTCAGAAGTTGAGCAGACCTCTTTCATATGATCTGGTTTCAGGCTTTTAAAGTAGTCTGATTGAATATAGAGCAGTTACAAATCCATAACTCTGTTATAGCTATGTTACAGCTGCCAAACTGAATGCCAGTCATTTTTGTATAGGACCCTCTTAATTAGATTTCCCTTTTCACACAGTAATTTTCATGACTGTGTAATCTATGCATCAACCAACATTTTTATTTTTCTTATTTTTTATTTTTTCCCCTCCCCACTTTTCTTTCTGGTTTCTTATTATGTTTTTATTGTTGGCAATACATTACATTCAATTCAGGTTGTTTTGCTAGTTGCACTGTGCCTCTAGCATACTACTTCTTAAATTGTGGGTCCCGATCCCCGAGCCCAATGTTGAAGTCTAAATTTTTTTCTGAATGTCACCTAGTGCCTGTTTTAGACATTTACATGGCATTTTAGACCTCACAACCTCTGAGGATGCCTGCCATATATGCAGGTGAAATGTCAGGAGAGTATGCTTCTAGAACTTGGCCGTACAGCTCGAAAAACCTACAACAACCCACTGATTCCGGCCATAAAAGCCTTCAATAATACATTTGCATGAAGTTGATAGCAACAACATGTATTGTTTACAGTGAACTCTACAGAACATGGTTCTGATGTACTTCATAGAAGGAAAAATCAGCCTGCTTAACGAGCCTTGCAAATGCTGATTTATTATCAGTAAACTTTTTAATAACTATTTATATACCTATATACCTGAGGTGATGCAAAAAATTCTCTTGCCAAAAGGTGTCCAGGGTGGAAAAGGTTAAGAAGCCCTGCTCTAGTGTGCTGACTTAAAAGAAACTTCCTTTGTAAATTATAAAACTGTATTCTAGTGTGACCAGTGTTGGTGTATTAATAAATAAAAAATCCACAGAAATGCATTTAAACATTTTCATTTTAAAGGGTACATATTTAGGATTGATTGGCTGGCTTGTGCACACAAATGTGAAAGTGTACAGTGAAAATACTTCACCTTTTTTCTTGTTTTGCATGTAGCTGGAAAACATGCTTGGGGGAGAAGAGAAGTTCCAGGAAAGAGTGCAAATGCATTTGGTCCCATGTATAGCTCAATTTGCAGTTGCAATGGCAGATGACTCTCTCTGGAAGCCCCTGAATTACCAGATTTTGTTGCAGATGAGGCATGAATCACCAAAGGTATGTGCCAGAGTTAGATCTTAAGAAATTGATCCCGTTGAAGTCACTGTGATGTCATTCAGATTACTGTGTTTTCGGCTTAATGGGTGGTTTATTTGATATAGGAGAAGAAATTAAAGGAATTGCAAAACTGAATTGACTGGATGGAGCATTTACAGTGTTCCTTCACGGTACGCTTTTCGCGGACTCACTGTTTTGCGTGTTTTTGTCTCCTGGCAATGATGGAGTGTGGAAGGGGGTTTCACCCTCCTCCTCAGGAGAGAGGCAGCCAATCATAAAGAGAGAAAGGCGATAACAAAGCAGTATGTAAATCACGACCTTATAGCCCCTTACTTATAGCTAGCAAAAAAAAAGGTGTGCGGTGCCTTTAAATCTCTCCTCACTTCTGCCTCACCCTTGGCATGTCGCTTGGAGCACTCCGGTGGAGAGCGACTCATCAAATAATAAATTGAAATGATATATATAGATATATAGATACAGATAGATAGTGTCTCTGTTTCATTGATTTTTACGGGTGGTCCTGGAACGTGAGGGAACACTGTATTGTTTGACATTGCATATGTTCAATAATCGTACAGGTCAGTCCATAATAGAGCTGTGTTTATGGCTTTGTGTACAGATGTAGATTTTTAATCCTCTATTCTTGAGTCAGGGTATTTGAAAATAATTTGGTTTTAAAAAGCTGTGTTTTAACTGGGCTCTTGTTTTGTTTAGGTCCGATTTGCTGCCTTGTTGGCTTTGCTAGAATTTGCAGAAAAAATAAGAGAGAACTACATGGTGCTTCTCCCAGAGGCTATTCCCTTCTTAGCGGAACTTATGGAAGGTAACGTGTCCAGTTTTTGCAATTGCACAACTTTGGTTTCATATCTTCTTTTCATGAAGAAATTACTGCATTTGTGTCCAACTCTTCCTCCATGCAAAGTGAGAACTCTTTGAAGTTTTGCTCTGTTATCAAGTCTTTGTCCATAGTACTTTTGGAAGTATTTTTATTTGCACTTAAGGTTGAAATCTGCTACTTAAAGGTCAGATCATATTATATTGCAGTGATGAAAAAAGTGGGGGCTACATGCAGCCCTTCAGGGTTGTTTCTGTGACCACAAAGGGACTCCAAATTGTTCTGCCATTTTTAGATTTGTTAGCGGCTTTTTTGAAATTAAAGAGTAAATTGGAATGATTGATTCCCACCTGGAATTTAAAAATGATAGCTGAGATCCTACATTGCATTTGTAGCTAAATGAATGTTACTCTGAAAGGATTGATTCCCACCTGATGGTGCCTGAATAGTTACATACCCGTAACAACAATGTAGGAAGCCAGCCTGTCACCTTATTTCTTTAAAATAGAGATATTTGGTTCTCTAGGGATCTGATGTGCCCTCTTTGGACCCTAATAGTTGCCCACCCCACCTGAGGAGTTGTACAGGAGCATTGGTAATAAAGTACAATTTCAATTATTTTGAGGAGAGATTCTGGGGAAGTCCTTGTATCCATGTAAAAATGGTCAGAGGGACCCACTTGGCCTGCTGGGATTGTATGGGCATTTACAAACTACAGTGATGATTGGTACGAACTGCATTGCCCCATACAGTTTTGAGTGACAATTTCAGAAAGATTCCTGCCTTATCTTTCTGCATTCTTCTTATGTGATAATGTTTGTGGCATTATTGCTATGGCATTAAGTGTACTGATCACTTCGTTATGATTTTAAAATAACTCTCCTACAGTCCAAGATACAGTAATGGCTGGAATGCAGTTGCATTACAAGAATACCCAATTATGTGATTTACAGAGACCATGAAGAATAATGATTATTTATTGTCCACGTCTTTTTGTGGAAGGAGGCAGGGTACAACATAGTTTAAAAGACTATAGACTATGGGCTACTTTTCCTCTTAATACAGTACTGATGATGAAATACACTATTTTTATTAAGTATATTTATAAAGAACCCTTTTCAGCAGCCCAAAGCAGTCCAAGTAGTACTACAATTTACATTTGTAGCCTCTTCAAATTAAACCAGGCTGGGTTACTGCAGAAGGCCTGGGGTTAGGGTTACCTTTCTCCCCTTAGAGCCCTCTGGACTGTCACAAAAACGCAGGGCAGGAGAAGGTAGTGACCAGAGAAACCTAATAATAATCATCATCATCTTTATTTATACCCCGCCACCATCTCCCCAAAGGGGACTCGGAACGGCTTACATGAGGCCAAGCCCAACAATACATTACAGCAAAATAAAATACAGAACAACAAAAAAATAACATCATAATAGAATAAATAAAACATTCAAGTAAAATAAACAGTGCAAAATAATTAACGAAAAATCAAACACAGTGGGCGGGCCAAATGCATGACATAAATGATAAAACTCTGGATGAGGTAGCAGTGAAAAGGTATATTTGTGAGGGAGGAGCTCGTAGGGGACGGAACAGTGGAGTTAGGCCTTCAATAGGATGGGGGAAGTGCAATATGAGGACATCACTGTAGGTGAAAACAACAGGAATGAAATATATGGTCACTCTCCAAAAGCATCCTCCCCCTCCAACCTTGGAAGTGTTGAATTGCACAGGGGAACCCTGTGGCCTGCTTAAAGTTGAACTGTTTTGTCTGTTAGAAGAAGCCATTAATTTGAGAATGGGGAGGAACCAGAAAATTATTTTTATTTATTTATTTACGCTATTTATATCCTGCCTTTCTCAGCCCCGAAAGGGACTCAAGGCAGCTTACCTATAGGCAACTATTCAATGCCATAAAACAACATACAATTGAAATAAATATTTAGATTAACATTTAAAATAATTAATATTAAACATTTGAAAACATTAGAATTACTATTAAAATCACGCCACCCACGATCATAATCTGGGGCTATTCCAGATTCATTCCATGTATTCCATATCTGTTATTGCACCACAACTATTCTCCGAAGGCTTGATCCCAAAGCCATGTTTTCACTTTCCTTCTGAAGGTCAGGAGGGAGGAGGCTGATCTAATGTCACTGGGGAGGGGGTTCCACAGCTGAGGGGCCACCACTGAAAAGGCCTTGTCTCTTATCCCCACCAGTCGCGCCTGTGAAGAAAGTGGGACCGAAAGCAGGGCCTTCCAGGATCTTAATCTCTGAGAAAAAGGCAGTCCAGGAAAACAAGGGCAGTAAACAGCCAGCCATGTGAAGCCTTATGCCTCCCCACAGCCACTCTTTGCTTTCCCCAAATTAAAAAGCAAAAGCACATAAGAGAAGGGCATAAATCTGAATAGCTTTTCTTGTCGGCCATTTTAGTTAGTTGTTTTTGTCTTCCAGATGAATGTGAAGAAGTAGAGCATCAGTGCCAGAAGACTATTCAGCAACTTGAAGTTATTCTTGGAGAATCCTTGCAGAACTACTTCTAATCTAATTGTGTTAAGAACATCATACTTCCATCAAGATGAAACTGAGACATCGCTTAGCAATGTGTCTCTATTGGGATTTTTAAGCAAATTGTTCTATATTTCTTTTTACTAGCTTGTTGAGTTGTAAATTATGTTTGAACATTTGACAAATGAGCATTTTTAAGTGTTAAAATTTTGATTTCTATTCATGTGTTTCGTCTCAATTTATTTTTCAAACTGCACACTGAAAAACTCTTACATTACATTCCTCATAAGAGTGACGTGCCAGGGGAGCACCGTTCTTTCAAGGGCTTGCTTAACAGGAAGAACTGAACTGTTAAAATACTACCATACATTACACATTTGTTGTTTATTCGTTCAGTCACTTCCAACTTTTCATGACCTCATGGACCAGCCCACGCCAGAATGCCCTGTCAGCCATGGTCACCCCCAGCTCCTTCAAAGTCAAGCCAGTCACTTCAAGGATACTTCATCTTTGCCTCCAGTATCCTTCCCTCTAGTGAGCAGTCAGGCTTTATTTCCTGAAGTATTGACTGGTTTGAGCTTCTTGCAGCCCAAGGCACTCTCAGAATTTTCCTCCAACACCACAGTTCAAAAGCGTCTATCTTCCTTCGCTCAGCTTTCCTTATGGTCCAGCTCTCACATCCATAGGTTACTATGGGAAATACTATTGCTTTAACTAGGCCTATCTTCATTGCCAGTGTGATGTCTCTACTCTTCACTATTTTATTGAGATTCGTCATTGTTCTCCTCCCAAGAAGTAAACATCTTCTGATTTCCTGGCTGCAGTCATCTTTGCCCCTAGAAATACAAAGTCTGCCACTGCCTCCATGTTTTCTCCCTCTATTTGCCAGTTATCAATCAGTCTGGTTGCCATTAATCTTGGTTTTTTAATGTTTAACTGCAACCGAGCTTTTGCACTTTCTTCTTTCACCTTGGTTAGAAGGCTCCGCAGTTCCTCGCTTTCAGCCATCAAAGTGGTATCATCTGCATATCTAAGGTTAATGTTTCATCCAGCAAATTTAACTCCAGCCTTGTATTCCTCAAGCCCCGTATGTTGCACAATGTGTTCTGCCTACAAGTTGAATAGGTCGGGTGAGAGTATCTAGCCTTGATATACACCTTTCCCATTCTTGAACCTGTCTGTTTTTCCATGGTCTATTCTTACTGTTGCTATTTGGTCATTATACAGATTCCTTAGGAGACAGACAAGGCGACTTGGTATCCCCATACCAACAAGAACTTGCCACAATTTATTATGATCTACACAGTCAACAGCTTTAGAATAGTCAATAAAACAGAAAAATATGTTTTTTTCTGAAACTTCCTGCCTTTCTCCATTATCAAGCAGATATTGGCGATCTGGTATCTCATTCCTTTGCCTTTTCAAACCTCAACTTGTACATCTGGCAACTCTCGCTCCATGTATTGCAGGAGTCTTACCTTGTGAGATCTTAAGCATTACCTTAATAGCATGTGAAATAAGTGCCACTATACAAAAGTTTGAGCATTCTTTAGCGTTTCCCTTAAACTCTGTTCTTAAAATTCAAAGGAAACTCCCATCTGCAGGTGTAAACATGAGACTGCTTCTACATTATTTACATCATCTGTTTAAAACAAAACATGTCACAGAGCTTTATGGTATACAAATTTGGTTTTATTTGTGTAAGACATAATATTTGAGTTTTTGTATATAGCTTCACAGAAGTCATATTTCAGTTCGGAACATGTTAGAACTATACACTGATGCTTTGGATTGTTCAGCTGAAAAAACTGGACCCTAGGTTCAAATCTGTAATTATGAACTTTTCCATTTGAATTACACCATTCTGCAGAAAGATACTTCATGGTATATTCTTTACACTCTTAAAATACGTAGTTGAGCATTCACAGAGCAATCCGAGAGGAGGTGTGTTCCAAGATATATTTGTGTATTTTTAGAAAAGCAGCCAAGTGATTATAACTTAGAATATGGCATTTCTCTATTGTCTTCTGTTAGGATAAATATTTTCACCATAATTTCTATAAAAGGTCTAAAAGGTGAAATATGCACACATAAAACGCTTAAGGAATTTCTCAGTTCTTCACAAACTGCTTCATGTTGATAGTCTTTAGGTTCACTATTCATCCTTAAACATATTTGTAGCAAGAGCTGGTATATCACTTAGTATACCAAATTGTTCTATTGTATATTTACTATGCAAGCTGTGGTTAGTTATTAGTAGGCATATCTGACATTCTTCCTCCGGGAAAGAATGGAGAGATTTCTGGAATCAGTTCTTTATAGTTAATCTTGAGTTCTCAAGATTAGAAAAAAGAGGATGAAGGAGATTCTTCTGCAAGTAATTTTAGGAAATGCACAAATATTCCTGCACAACTACCAACTCTTCATGTCGAGCAATAAAATGTCCCCTAAGATCTCAACTGTGTTGATCTTGTTGAGTTGTTTAAAGCGGTGTTTGTACTCCAGAATGTGGACACCATTGACGGCAATGTTGTACTGGTGAGCTTGACAGAGTATTATAAGCTGAAAATTTAAGAGGGAAAGTTATGACATTCTTAAAGAAACAGAACATTGAAATATTGGGATACATTATTGAATTTATTTTAGATTATGCTTATGTTTTAATTTTTAACTTATGTTTTAGCTGTTATTGTATGTTTTAAGGCACCATGGAGGTGTGATTGTAAGCCGCCTTAAGTTTCCCTCGGGGTAGAGAAAGGCAGGATATAAATAAGTTAAATAAATAAATAATAGTTTTGCTAAGACTACCTGTCAGTTCTGATAAGATGACTGCTATCCACAGATTTAGCCTAATCTTAAAACACCAAGAATCTTCAAACGTGGGTCAAAGAATCTGCTTTGGTCAAAACCATATTCCAATTTCTGGAAGCATCTAAAACAGGCATGCACCACATGCAGTTCGCATGTGGCCCACAGCTTCCCCCACCACCCGCCTGTCCCTGGAAAGGAAGGGAGGAGGAAGTGAGAAAAGGAAAGAAAGATTGACAGACAGAGGTAGAAAAAAGAGAGGGAAGAGGATGGAGAATAGAAAGGAAGGGAGAATATCTGCATTGAGACATTTGGCTACCATGTCTTGTTTAGTTGCTGACCTCAAAGTACATTCCAGGACTGAAAGGAAAATGAGGGATTTCCTTCTCTTCTTCTCCCCAACTACTGAACAGGTAGGAATTTCTCACAAAAGTTTTCTCTTTCATTCGGGGATTTAGATGCAGAGCGATATCATTAGAATCACTGGGTTTAAGGTTAACTGTAAACCTGTAAGAGAAACAGTCATGTTTAAGGTTCCAATTGAAATTTGCTGAAGGAAAAAATAATGCCATCCATTTATCTTTGCATGTGAGAACTATAGAAACAGAGACAAGTTCACTAACCACTTCCCATATATTTTTGTCTTCTACATGTAGCTCTGGAATGATTTTAACATTTTAAAAGTTCTGATGTGTCATGTTTATGTGATCTTAGGTAACTCCCAGGGGATTTACCTAAGAATGTGGCGCAGCTGGCTGGGTGTCAGCTGCATAAGATCTCTACTGACCAGAAGGTCATGAGTTCGAGGCCTGCCCGGGTCGAGGTGGGCTCTCGACCTATTGTGTAGCCTGTTGTCAACCTTTGCAACCCGAAAGACAGTTGCATCTGTCAAGTAGGAAATTAAGGTACCACTTAGTGGGGAGGCTAAATGTAACTGATTTATGAGGCCATAAAAAAGATATCCAGAAAACACGCTGAGGAATGAAGGAGTGTGACAGCTCCCCCTGGTAATCCGTCTTGTGTGTTTGTGTGTCTAAATGTAATGTGTACACTGTAATCCGCCCTGAGTCCCCTGTGGGGTGAGAAGGGCGGAATATAAATGAAGTAAATATATAAATAAAAATTATTGTTGACTTTTGAGAGTTTCTGTAATTTAAAGGATTGATACCTATGGTAAATGAATCTCTGTTATTTTTTTCCAAGTCCTTAGATATCATTCCCAAAACAGTGACAACTAACTGGAAGCAGTTCTGAAAACATTTACTAAAATGTTTTGTTCTGGATTTCTTGGGCTGTAATGGCATTTTAGGAATATTTTCTTAGTCCACAATTCTCTTTCTGGTCACACAAAACCATCTTATTGTGCAGAGGCTTATTAAATATAGTTTTCTCTGGGCAAGCAGATGGCGACTATTGGATGGCATATGCTCTATATCTGAAACTAGAGCTGATGTCATGTGGTCTATCCAATGCAATTTTCTGAATCAGCACCCCATAACCAAACCAAATCTAACGTTGACCAAAAATGGATTCGTAATCCTTTTGGTACTAATGTTGGAGAGTGGTCCCTGGTCAAAAAAAGGTTGGGAACCATGTAGTTTCTATAGATATAGTTGGAATTATATAGTGTAGTTTCTATAGTGCTCACATGTAGTTTATCCCATCACCAGACACTATACAGGTTTTTTTGCAAACTCATTTTCATGTATCCTAATTTTAAAAAGACATTAACATGTAATCTTTCTGTAGTATTTTGTCAATTTGCTATTAGTTTGTTCCTGTCTGGGTTTGGTTTTGTTTTTTTAAAGCTTAACCACTCAGTAGGCATAAGTAACCATCCCAGTAAGTCTTTAGGAATAAAATCACCCAACACTATGTGATGGACATCAGTTCATGGAATTAAAGTTTCCCTTCCCATCCTCTTTTTTCCTGGAGTAGATTTAGAGGAGGCTGGGAAGCTTGAGGTGGACGTTGGCCAGCAGAGCCTGTTTCTCTGGGGAAAGGATAGCACTAGGTACAGTCCTTAATCTCATATCCTGCTACCTACCCCTTTGTGTATAAGATATAATATTTCTAAAATCTTGCAGTTCATCAAATTGTGCATTTTTAATGGTTTTTATTGAGCATAAAACAAGAAGACAAACAGTATATACATTCAAACCCTTCCCCTCTCCCAGGCCAAGAACCTTGATCCTGAGGACACACAACACCTATCCCCGGACAAACCCGCCCCTTAACAAAACGTACCACCAATCTCTCCCCCACATAAAGACATTCTTGACTTCCTAACCACGACGTGATAGCTAATTATTATCCTTG